>OX422214.1:429084802-429597302 GCA_949130495.1 Sambucus nigra
CCATCATCCTCGTCCCTGTCAATATCGGTTCGGGCAGGTGTAAGAACACCTCCAGGGAACCTCTGAGCAAACTCAGCCCCCGTGGCGGCCGACAGGGGAATAGCATCAATGATTGGGGGAATATCCACACTCGGCCCCACAACTTCAACATCGGAAGAAGTCCCTGAAGTGCTAGAACCGTTGTGGGACGAGGCACAACTTTTGACCTCGGCCTGATCAGGGACCTGATCTTACCTAATGGAGAAATCCATTACCTCCTGGAATGAATCTACAGATATAGGGTCTGAGGTGGACGACTCAGACTCAGAGATAAGAGAGGGATCAATTCGATCCCCTGATGGCTCAGTAATGTCGGCTGGTTCAGGGTACACCACCTTTAGAGGTGGGGGAAAGATAGGATTAAGGGGAAAGGCCTCAGCCCTACGAGCTTCCTCTTGGGATAGCTCAATCTGCCTAATTTTCATGAAAGTCGTCTCTCTTAGAGAAGGGAAATCCTCAATAAGCTTATACAAAGGTCTGAGCATAGGATGATGAGACTACACTTAAGACTCCAAAACACAAACAAACAGCTTGGCACAACCTAAGCTAAGATCAAAACCTGGTTTTGATATTTTTTGAATGAAGAACAACTAAGAAAAATGAGGACCGAAAAACTCAAAATGTCACCAAAAAACTCATAAGCTTGCCGAAAAATAAGAACTGTTGCCGGAGTATATAAGAAATAGAAAAATAAAGCTGAAAATGGAAAGACGAGATGAAAATAGTACCTGAAGAAATGCGAGATGAAGAAAGGGAGGATTAAAAATCAAGAAAACCCCAGCAGCAGTGGAGATCTTGAAGAGAGAGGGCACAGAAAACTCAGGCGAGGAAATGAGAAGAAACGAAAAGGAAAGAGAGGGGAAAAGGGTTTAAATACCCAAACCATACTGGCACAAGTCCCAAGGCCCATCATTGCCTTGGGAACTCAAAAGGAAAACATCATTGCACTTGTTAGGCACACTATCCACTTCAGTAGTTGACACTTGTCAAATTAATGTTGGCACGCGAGGAAAAATAGCCTTGGAGTGGCATACCACTTAGTCACCTGTTTACCTAGGTAAATAAGGGCTAGGGGTGATTGATATGCCCAAAGTGTACCTGATAGCTCAGAGGCACCAACCTTTCCAGCATGACGGCCGAGGTAATAAGGGCTCAAGACTAACGGTCAGTGATCTCGTCCAACATAAGGTCGGCTACGGACAACGTTGCTAGCTATCCCTCAATCAGGCAACAGCCGAGGTCTTCATAACTCATGGGGTCAGTTATCCATCAGGTCGTCCATAGTCGACATCACATCTACCTCATACACTAACCTCGGATGGGCATCAGCTAAGGTTTGCAGGGACTCGGGGTTCAACCATCCTCCAATAGCAGTATCGGCGTCGGTCGACGTTACAATCAATGGCTGAGATCAGTAGCATTACATGAAGGAACCATCTGGAAGTCCTATCATCGGCCCAGGCCGACACTACAACTCTTCCGACCTAACCTCGACCAGCTTTCCTGGTTGAGATCATCATAAATAGCCTCGAATGAGGCAACAGTCAGACTTCATTAACCTCGTACTCTTCCAGGCCGAGGTTGTACCAGTCAAAGGCAAGGTCGAGCATTTATAAGCATATTCAAGGATAGGATCACGTGGGTAAAATTAGTTGTAACCGAATCAATCCCACCACGTGGGGAAATATTTCATCATCATTCTCTACATGTGACAGTGACAGTGACAAATTTCTTCATCAGATTGGCTAGATCAACACACACGTGCTCATTGCATGCATGGGGGGTACATTACACCCCCCCAAACACTATATATACTTGTCTTATCCTACCTTGAAAAGGATCCAAAAATAACAACCCTAGCTGAAACTCTGTCCAATTATACTGTAGAGAGAGAAAGCTTGAAAAATTGTATCCATGGGCGTTAGTGCCTTATTACGGTGACCTTATTCACTCACTTGCACAGTGGACGTAGGCCTAATTGGCTGAACACTTATATATTGGTGTTCATCCTCTTCTCCTCTTCTTAATCTCTTATATTTAGTATATACTTGAGTTGCCATTGTTATCACTGATTTGAGCTTACAAAAACCTTGAAGGGTGGTGCTATTTCCAGCATCATCAATGCCTACCCCCACTATTGGCCAAAGGTATCTATCAGCCATATTTACTTTTTGCGAGCACACTACATTCGATCTCCATTGAGAAATTGTGCCCTTCACTACGACCCTCGCACTACACCAAATCTGCCCATTTGTCAAGGTCATTGACCTTGACAAATCCACCTTGTCAAGGTCAATGACCGTGACATT
Source organism: Sambucus nigra (assembly GCA_949130495.1). Taxonomy (NCBI): domain Eukaryota; kingdom Viridiplantae; phylum Streptophyta; class Magnoliopsida; order Dipsacales; family Adoxaceae; genus Sambucus; species Sambucus nigra. The sequence goes on from OX422214.1 coordinate 429,087,151, forward strand.
TCGAGGCGAGACAACTTTTTTGTCACGGTCGTGTCACGGTCATTGACCTTGACAAAAAACTCGCGTTTTGTGTCACGGTCGTGTCAAGGTCAATGACCGTGACACGTTTGTCACGGTTATAAACCGTGACAAAGCCGTGACCCCTCTTGCCCAGAATTGTCACGGTCAATGACCGTGACACGCCCGTGATAACTTTTTGTCAAGGACCGTGACAATTCTGGGCAGAATTTAAAAAAAATCTGCTGGGCAGTATGGCCACTGCCACTGCCCAGCAGTATATTTGTACCTGTTATAGCAACGTTGTACCTGTTCCAAACATCATATATCCAACACAAACTAAAGATAATGCAAATATATATTCATGACAGTATAATCCAAATCTTCAAAGTAAAAATAATATACATGACGATATAATCCAAATATAATTAAAATGGACAAACTAGAAAATAATGTTACTACATGTCTTGGATAAGACTGAGGAGGTGAGTAGGCCACACGACATACGAATTGACGCACCCACTAATATACGTCGTGCCGCATTGTTCGCGCAACCACAATAGGGAGTTCTCCTTCCCGGGTATGACATGCGTGACGAGCACCCTGGACTCCATCTGTTGAAGCACACGTCCATGGACTATTCCACCCTCGACGATATTCGGGTCCCTCAACCCCCGCCCTATCCGCTGGCCATCAAATATGTCCAATATGAACACGCTCGGCCAACCAATTGTCGATAATGGTCTGTTGGAGGGCGTCAAATAGGGAAGCGGATCGTCTAAGTACGAACGTGTCGGTGATGAAGCAGCGAGGTCCACATCCTCGTCATCCTGCGCCTCGTCCTCCCGCACCTCCTCCTCCACCGCCTTCTCCTTACCTTTCCCTTTCCCTTTCCCTTTACGGTCTCCACCCAACGTACGCTTCATGAATGCGTACATATCTTCGACCGTCGCCTCCAAACGGGACAGCTTCGCGTCGTGTGAATCCACCGTTCGAGCCAAGCCGGTGTCGCTCGTCTCCAATCCGATGATCCTAGATTTGGCCACCCGCGAGCTCACTCCCCTTGTCCTCCCCTTGCGATCAGAGCCAAGCACTTGGCTGAGTGCGTCTGTGGACAAAGATGCCTTGTCGGCATCAGACTGCGACTCATGCACTTCCTTAAGCTTTGCCTGAAATGACAAAAAGCACATGATTAGTAAAATAAGTAAACTAAAAAATTATAACGTAATTAACAATAATTAAATTGTCGGATTACTTACAATCGTGGCCGCGACGCTCGGGGACACCTCCTTGTCCTTCCCCTTCTTCGTCCGAAGAGCCACATAAGTATCGAGCCTATGTGGCTTACCCCCTGGCCCACTCCCTACCCCCTGAAATAAAATAAAGTAAAGTAAAATTAGTATCGGCCCCGCACAGTAAAATAATATCCAATAATATATTTCCGTAGTTATAGATAAATTAAATCTTACCTGCATCCTATGCTCCACCTCAGCGTAAGAGGTCCGGACGGAGTAGTGCACGTCCGTCTTTTTAGCCCGATTTTCCCTCCCCGATTGGCGAGATGCCAATTGTCGATCCTCGATCTCATTGTCAATGAACTTTTGCCATTGTGCCAATGAGATCGGCTCCTTGGGCGGGACGGATCCGCGCCATTGTATAATGGACTCTCGGTCTTTCCCAAAGTACCGTGTTCGCATATTTTTCTTCCACGTCTTGTGTTGCTCCCTCAACTGCTCCAAGACGGAATCGCGTAGCTTTGGATCCAAGTTGAATTGTTCCTGTCCAACAAATACAATGTTAGTTGCGAATAAATATAAATATAAATATAAGTATAAGTATAAATATAAATATGAAATTGAAATTGAAATTGAAATTGAAATTGAAATTGAAATTGAAATTGAAATTGAAATTGAAATTGAAATATTCATATAAATATAAATTGAAATTGAAATATTCATATAAATATTACCTGTAGTGCCACCCAAACAGCTAACTTGAGCTCATACGGCACCTCCTTCCAACTCATAAACCCCGGGCCGATGACCGTCTTTAGCAGCTCGAGGGATCTCGCTAAAAGCTCCGACTTGTTTTCGACGGTAATCCCAAATTTTCCATATTTGGGGAGCCTAGGGGCGGAGGAGCCCTCGTCGCCTCCGCTACCACCGAACCCAGACGACATCATCATAAACAGCATCATCATCTTCGCCCTAACATCTGAAGGAGACATTTTTGCTGTAAAAAAAATGTTATTAGTACAGATAAAAAAAAATGTTAATAATACACATTTCGTTTTACCTAATTGTATTATTCCCTCTTTCTTGTTTAGTGTCTCGTGAATTGATAGTATGATTTTAAAAATAGTATACAAAACTAGGTGAGATTTTAGAATTACACGTCGAAATAATACATGTTGTATAATAATAATACAAGTGCATGCTTTGCAATCAAAGGTATTTATCTTTATAAGGAAAAAAATATCTTAAAATGATTGGTAGGGAATGTCTATGAGGTGGATGATAATTTATTTGATATTTTATTTTATTTCTTTTGGTTAGGTTATTAAGACTTTATTTGAATTGATATCTTAGTAATTATTATTTAATATTTATTTTGAGCAATTATCTTATAGTAGGATTATTATCCTAGAAACAATTCTAACATTCCATGAAGGAAAACTTTTATTGGATGGTTGAAAAGACAATAGTTCCAAATTTATTATATTCCATAACAATTTCATAGTTTCAATTCATTTTCATTTATTCCCTTAGTGCTACAAAAATAATTTGAATTCATTTCATATGATTTCCCACCCCACCCCACCCCTCCACCACCACACACCACCACACACACACACACACCCCACCCCACCCCACCCCACCCCCTCCACCACCACACACAACCACACACACACACACACCACCCCACCCCCACCCCCACCACACACCACCACACACACACACACACCCCACCCCACCCCACCCCCTCCCCCACCACACACCACCACACACACACACACCCCACCCCACCCCCTGCCCCACCCCTCCACCACCCCCTCCCCCACCACACACACACACCACCCCACCCCCTCCCCCACCACACACACACCCCACCCCACCCTGCCCCACCCCCTCCCCCACCCCGCCCCACCCCTGCCCCCTCCACGCACACACATACACACATATATATATACACATACACACATAAATATACACACAAATATATATATAAATGGAAGAGAGAGAGAGAGAGAGAGAAAATGGACCTGAAAGTAGAGAGAGAGAGAGAGAGAGAGATGGAGGGAACGGCGCGGGAGGGAAAAAAGAAGGGGGATAGGGTTTTTGCTGCGAACATTGTCACGGTCGTGTCAAGGTCTTTGACCATGACAAGAATTGTCACGGTCAATGACCGTGACAATTCTTTGTCACGGTCGTGTCAAGGTCAATGACCATGACATAAAACGCGTGTTTTTTTGTCACGGTCAATGACCTTGACAAGGCTGGCCGGCTGAAAGGTGACAATTTGCCCATTTTGGTGTAGTGTATCCGAGTCGTTTAGCCCTCTCACATTGCTAGAAAATATACATAATGTCTTAATGACTCCAAGCTTAATTTTCATCTTTACCCCCACCCTTTCCCCTCGTAATTTATAGAGCATTAAAGATTTCTTAGTTTTTCTCTCCTTTCTACTCATTTGAAACCCTACTTAACTCTACCTCCTGGAACTCATACTTCTCTCCACCTCTTCACATTTTTTTCTAAACATTAGCTCCTCCCTCTCATTACCTTTATAAGACACACCTAAAACATTCCAAAGCCTCCAATAGTCTTCGCCATACAACTTTTCACCTTTCCCTTTGTAAGGACAAATTTCAAAATTAATAAATTTGTATAACAACACATCATCACGCCGTATTTCATGTCATATTTCGTCATCAACATTCCAAGGATCTCTCATGTATGAGTGCATATTTTATGTTGAGCCTTTGATATTTTATTTTTGGGTGTTAGGATTATTTTAAAATGACTTTACATTTTTTAGAGAAAAATATTTATTTTGTCGTGGGTCATTAGAATGCTTTTTCATATCCCATTCGAACGAGATTCCTATCTCGTTCAAACGAGATATCAAATGAGGATAATTTTTAAAAGATTTGCCTTCACTGGAATCTCGTTAGATATTTCGTTTGAAGGTTGTACCAATAAGATTAGTACCCTCATTTAAATGAACTTCAAATGAGGTACAGTAAACACCTATTTAGACTTGTTTGATTGCTCAATCATTTTTTGTTTGAATGAGAAAAGGTATATCATTCGAACGAGTTCCCATGTCATTCGAATGATAGGGCGCATTTTTCAAAAAATAGTATTTTTCCCACTTTCCCCACTACTCCCATGATCTCAGTTTTCCATCCATTTTAAGGAGTACGAGACAACAGTTATTGCTGAGACTTTTTCCATCCATTTGTGTACTTAAACTCTTCCAAAAAGTCCTTCAAGTTTACTTAATCATTTATTATTATTTTTTCCAAACACAAATCCTTGTTTACACCCAATTAGTTTAAGATCCAAGATTCATCATTTTATGCTTTGAGATTTTATTTTGGAACCATTGTTTATTATCTACACACTATTGAGAATTATTTCTTGTGCATAATTCCATGCTCATTGGTTTACATACGATGGACTTTGTGTGCATGATGATTTTTTAGACTTACCAGTGGACTCCTGCATGTCACTGAGCGGAGGTTAAAGTAATGACGATAGTCATGACTTGTGAGGGCGTTCGAGTCTATGTTGTAAGTCTTCTGTTATGTTCTTTTGTAATTTCGTACTTAGTAAACTTTATGTATCTGGGTCATTCAAAGTTTTTCCCATTTATGTTTTCTCATACATCGGGCGTTATGGTTAATTTATTTTATCTTGCAATACTCAAATACATACATGATTAGGTTTAACATAAAATCAATTTAATCACAACTTGTTTAATTAGTGCAACTTTTAACTTTAGGTTAATTGTGTTTAGTTTAATATTTATTTGTTGCTTAATTAAATTGAATTAATTTCGTTTAAAAAATTATTTTTAAAAATTGGTTTGTGTAATTTTTGAACCATCCTATCAAACATTGTTTCTCAAATTGGTATCAATGTAGGTTACACTAATTTCTTATGTGATCTCTATTTTTTTGGTGGGCTAGAACTCTAAGTTGTGTTATTTAGATCCTGTATTGTTAGGCATGAATCTTGGTGGGTTTGATGGTCTTATAGACCCGACGTATGATGGGTCAAACTATGCATACTGAAAATTGCGTATAAAATCAACACTGAGATGAGAGGGTATGGTAAGCAATACTTAATGGTTAGACCCGAACTACTACCTTAGTTAGAGAAAATAGGATGTCCAAAATCGTAGAATCGTGGAGTGAGGTTGAGCATAGGTTAGCTAATTAAAACTCTCAGTTTTAAATGCTCTATTTTGTTCTATCACCTCTAAAGAGTTTTGCCGTATTGTGACTTGTGAGACTTCAAAATAGGCTAGGTATATACTCTAACTCACCCATGAAGGAACTAGTGCTGTTAAATCCTCCAAAACATCACCACTCAGTTTGAAACCATTAAGGAGAATGAGACCTTTGATGAGTTTTATGCTAGTCCGTCTGACATAGTTAACTCGCTTTTAACTTGGGAGAGAAGATATTCGAAAATCGAGTAATCAAGAAAATCTTAAGGTCATTATTTTAAATATTTAATTCAACGGTGATGATTTTGAACTCTTTGGATCCTACGAAACTCGAAGAACTTGTAGGGGATCTTCAAACCTATAAGCTTGACATGTTTTACTCCAAAATAAAGAAGAAAGATTAGGTCATTGCTTTGAAAGACCAGAAGGAGGAAACATGAGTCTTGGATTATGAGTTTGACATAGATCGATGATGTGGCCATATTTGTTAAGAAATTTAGAAAACTTCTCAAGTTTCAAAAACTATCAAAAGGTGTGAATAAATTTAATAAAAGTAAGTATAACGAGGCCGATCACTTCCCTAAAAATCATAATGATAACTTTAAGGGGATAAGTCAAAAAGATGCTTTGGTTGTAAATATTATGGCCACAGGGCAGCTGAGTGTCCTACTAAACTAAGAAAGGAGGGAAAGAAACTAAAGGCTTACATTGCCACCCTTAGTGATAATGAATCAAAAAAGGGACCCGTTCCCCCATTGAGTGCAACTTCACCGCGTTCATGGCTAATCATGTCAATTTTGATGAGAAATATTCCCATGAAGATATTTCTTTATATGACACTTTTGATACCATCGTTTGTGAATACAAATGTGTGATGGTAGAGAGAGTTGATAAGAGAGTGAAGACGAACAATAAGAGGAGGAAAGTGGTATCCAAGTTACCTTCCGTGAGTTACACTCGAAATAGTTAAAATTGAAAAAGGCAAACTTAAAGTTGAAAGCTTGGATAAAATAATTTGACCTAGGAAATGATGAGAGTGTTTTAATTAAAGATCTTAGGGCAAGAGGGATAACTCTTTTAGAAAATCTATGGTATGTTAAGGGTGATAGAGATAGTCTTGAAGGTTTGATGGAGGCTATGAAGAAGGAGTTTCTTGAGTTTGAAGATTCTAGGCATTTACTTGAGTCTAGAATAGTGGAGCTTGAAGATAGATTGAGAGACTCGAGTCGTGTTAATTTTGATTTAGAATCTTGGTCAAAAATTTTGGATAAGATATTAGGTATTATCCAAATCAAACATGACAAGTTTGGTATTGACTTTGATATTCAAAAAGCTTCCGCTACTAGATGTAAGACCATGCTTTTGAGATAGTCAACCGTTGTTAGGAACATTAAAAGCGGTCAACCCTTAGGTAACATTCCACGTGTCTTTACATGCATGCATTATCATAGGAAGGGCCACCTTAGGGTTTTTTACTTTGATCTCAAAAATGGTACTAGAAAGTGTACATCTAGAGTCATCGAAGTTCCCAAAGCCCGAGTGCATCACGTTTCACCTATGTGGGTTAAGAAATCTGATTTGGAGGCTTTATATGATAGAATTCTTGATTCCCAAATGCTGGCACATGATAATTTCTATGCTATATCTAATGGTTGAATGTGTTCACATGTTTTCATACACTAGATCTTATTTTCCATGATATATGTGCTTGCTAGTTGTATGTGGTTTGAGTTTTTTTTTTTTTGTATTTTGATTTTTTTGTCTTATTAAAAAATACAAAAAGATGTAATATTTGTCTTTTGAGTTATCTTTGTTTTAAAATTTGTTTAAAAAGTTTAAAAACTCAAAAAGATTATTTATGTTCATGTGTGGTTTTGTTTTACACACTTTGTGTGGAATGTCCTTGTGCTTGAATCCAATATCGTTCCATGTATCCATGTGGCTATAAATTTTTATTATGATGTTCAATGCTTAAATTATTCTTAATCATCCTTACATGTAGTAGTTTGATTTTGATCTTCTTAATGGATTCACTTTGTATATGCCTCCTTACACACACACAAGATCTTTTTAACTTTAATTTCGCATGTTCTTTTTTATCTTAATGGGATGTTCTCCTATTAATATTGTCGTCTACATATGTTTTGACTATAGGGGATTTGTGCATGTAAGAATAATTGCCCGTGATTTTATTTGTTTAAAAAATATGAGTGTGCACGGGAAAAGGGCTACCGAAGAAGAAAATTTTCTTTGCAAAAAAGTCACCATTGGCACGGACCTAAAAAATTAAGAGACAAAAGAAAAGAATAAATTGTCAAGGCTATGTGTTTAATATTTATCACCAAAATTGGTATCTTCAAATGATTTGAGTTAAAAAAATTATATATGTTTTGTTTTATAGGGCGTTAAAGTTGAAGATCAATGGATTTGCACAATGAATCCTAGTTATTCTTAATATGTCATGACGCTATTGATTTGTAAAATCATCAAAATTTTAGGCTTGTGTGCATTGTTCTTGTTTGTTCTTTGAGTTCACTTTATCTATCACTTGAGGCTAAATCTAAGTTTAACAAAATTTTGCGATCAAATAGAACTCCTTGAACATGTTTAAGTAATTGGGTCATAATTCTTTTGTATCTAGTTCGCAACATTACAATCCATTTACCTCATAATTATTTTGTGTGTGTGTGTGTGTGTGTGTGTGTGTGTATATATATATGTGTGTGTGTGTGTGTGTGTGTGTGTGTGTGTGTGTGTGTGGTATTCTTTATTTTGAGTCTTTGCGGTTGCATCTAGTCCATGTATGCCATCGATTTAAGCTATATTTAATTTTGGCATGCTATTTGTTCACATTGGTATCTCACTTGTCGTTTGTTTTACATTGGTATCACATGCATCTCTTAGTACATTCTAGTTGGTATAATTTGGTCATTGTATTAAATTGGTATCTATTAACCTTTGTTTGGATTAGTTATACTTGTGTTTCCGAGTTGATTGGTTATTACTTGTTCCCCTGTACATCATTGCATGATATAATTATTTTTCCTTTATACTTATCCCTTGTTTTAATTAAGGGGAGAATTGGTTTACTTAGGGAGAAGATAGTTATTTGATGCACCTCTTTGTCTATTCCTGAATAAATAGGGGATAAATCGTATCTCATATTTCTAATCCGAGAGATATTTTTGCCCTATGGGGAGATGTCCTATCTTAGGTATAGATTATCAGACAAAGGGAGAGGGTGCTTTTTTTATTCATATGCATATTTTTGTTGTTTATATTTTCTCTTTGCATTTGAAAGTATGTCGAAGTGAACATGTTTTTAACACATGACAAAGTTTTCACAAGATCAAAGCTACTCCTAGTATGTGTCTGAAAGGTGTTTGTACTTTTTCCATTTAGTGATGGGATTGAGTATTTTAGATGAGCTTTACGACACATAGGTATGTTTATTTTTCTAGTTTTTCCCGAAATAGCCAAAGGGGGAGATTTGTAAGGAAATTTTTTTAATTGAGTCAATTTGTATGTATTGACTTAATTTCGAACAAAACAATTTGAGTCATAAATTAGGAATTGAGTTAGTGAGATTTTAAGCCTATTACGTGTTTGTTGAAGACAGAGTGGCTAAGCTAAAAAGAACACATCATCATGTCGTATCCTCCAAGTCAACTTGGGCAGAAGGTACTGCAACTTTGGGACAAGCAACAAATTGTAATACCCCGTATTTTTATGACTTTTACATTTAGGGATTTATTAAATTTAAATTGAGGTATTAATTTAATATTAATCCAGAAATTTATTTGAATATTTACTAGCGTGACGAGAGTTAGTAATTATTGAGAATTTGTCAAATATTACTAAATGAGTAAAGTAATATATAAGATTGATTTTATAAAAATTGTCATAAGTGAATAAAATGACAATTGTGAAAATTTAAGTCGGGACGCGCCTGTGTCATGTTAGGACTAAATTATTATTATTATTAAAAGTGAATAAATTATAAGTCCCGTATGGTCATTTCGAGTACGCCAATGTGTCCGGAAGGGTCGAGATAGTCAAATTAATGTACCCGGATGTTTAGTTTGGGTCTCGGGGCATTTTTAGGCCTAATTGGCATCCCGGGAGGGTATTATAGGCATTTGACATTTTGGGTAATTAAACCCACGAATTTCCTAAGGATATATCAGCCTTTAGGAGTTGTCTTCTAGGGTTAACAAACACAAAATCAAAGAACGGTCCTTAGAGAAGAAGTTGGAGAGCTTTCCAAACAACTCAAGGCCAAAGACTCACCCGTTCGCATCGCTACCACCACCAAAAAGTAGATCGCGTGACAAGGAACGCAACCATACATCTTTTGTCCACAAATCAGAAACTCAAATCCCAGTAAAGTAATCATCTTGCTTTATTTTAGTTAATGTTTCAATCATGTTTGTCTAGGGTTGTTTAGAACATGTTTCATGGAAGAAATTAATATTTTTTAGACTTAAATCATATGTTGTAGAGGAAGTAGACATATTCTGGACATCTAAATCACATGTAGAGGATAAGCTACCAATTTGTATGGATTTGGAAGCAAGTAATCTGGAAAAGAATTGGATGAATGGAAATTAAAGAAAAATTAGGGTTCTTGAAGTTTACATATATTTTACTCCATTAAATCGTTATACTTGATGAAATTGGACATATTTTACGTATAAAATCATGTAGTTAGGTATATAGTACCTGTAATAATGTTGTTTTGGAGTTTGGGGATCTATAATGGAGATTCGGTAGAGGTTGGAAAGGTAAACCCGTAACTTGTCAATGGTAGAATTCGTCATAACTGCTTGATCGATCGATCGATTAAGAACATTGATGGATCGATGGTATCGATCGATCAACCCCATTCCTCGATCGATCGATCCCTCCTGGAAAACTGCGTATTTTTCTTCTGTTTGTTTAATCCGGTTAAAATGCGTAGGAACCCTTGAGTACTATTGTTAGAACATAATGGGATATAGAGACGACCAGTAAGGTCTAGGAAGACCCCGTTGAGTGAAATTTAATGTAGGATGAGATTTTGGGTTAACGAGGAGTTATTCATACATATAAGAAATCATGCGCGCGTTTAATAAAAGATCGAGATCGTAAGGGAGTTAGACCAGAAGGTAAGTGAGAGTATGCTTACTGAAATTATATTTAGGAAGGTAGAATACTTAGAGAAATGAGGAGTAAGTATGAATTTAATTATGTATGAGAATAAAAGTGATGAAATCGCTATGCGAGATAATCAAGTAAAATGTGCTAAGAACGGAGAGCTATAAATATGGGTCGTGGGCGCACCTAATTTAGAAATGTGAATATTTATATATATATGACTATATGATTGTGCATATTATATATCTGTGTAAAAATCATACCCGAGCTACTTGCTATCACCGGGGTTTCCGCGTCGGGACAGTCTTATCTCGATTGGGCCTTTATGGGGGATTACGACTTGTACCCTAGAAGATAGTATCCTTGATACATGCCATTTGAGTGATAGTCAGATGGTACTAAGAGACTTGAGGGTATGTGCTGACCTCTTAGTGACTTGGAACTATACTTTGCCTCCATTTGTATGTGTTTTATGTTAATACAGTTCGAGAGTGATTCTGAACTAGTATTTCCCTTAGTATGAGTGATACGGGGACTTGATAGCAGAGTATGCCAGCACCATAGATTTTATGTGGGGTGCCGATAGTATATATATTATATGAGTGACTAATATATATATATATATACGTAAGTATGGGAACTTTCTACTATGCATAAAAGTAGTTAAGTAATGAATAAATACTCCAACTTTATTATAAGTGTTTGGGAATTTATTGACATCACTGGGTTATTCTAAATAACATAAGATATATGAGAGAGCTTAATTTTCAGCAATTAGTTATCTTAGCCATAGTATTTATCGGAATGAAACCTTATGGGAAAGTTAAGTTAAAATAAACTTTTGAGATTAATAGTACGGTAGGCGTGCACACTAGATGAGAGATGAGAATTTCTCAAGAGAGTATCGCATACTAACATGGTTGTTTCATTAGCCGGTAAGCATTTTAAATACTTGCTAAACTATTTTTAAACTGCTTTACACTCGGGCTCTGACCTATTTCCTGTTATTTCTTTTCTCTTGTATATGTATGTATGTATATATTACAGGTGCCCAGCCACAGGGGCGTCATGCTTAGATTCCTTGTAACGGACGTGTTGTAGCTTATGTGAGAGTTGCAGGCCATTGCTTAGACGACCTCGTTGTTGACTTTACTCTTATTTTAGTTCTGATTAGTTAGGTCATGTGTCTCCCATTTCCCTATTCAATTGGATTTTTCAGAGATTCGTGTTCATTTTATTTTCAGTATTTGGTACTCTTTGTGATTTAACTATTGTCAGGATGGTTTCATTACAATTTTAAACTGGTTTGGTTTATCTAGAGGATTTAAATTCTTGTGTGCTATTATCCATCCTTAGTATTTATGAATTCTTAAACTGTTGGTTATTAAAAAGGTTTTCAAATTTAATTTTTAATAAAATGGATATAAGGTTCTAAATTATTTTGACACTTAGCTTAATTATTTAGGGTGTTTAAATTGGAAATTTTATTTTGCGACAGTGATGCTAAGAATGAACCAACCGTTCACCTTGATTTTAATTTAATAAAGGACTGATCATCCGGTATTTAATTAGGCGGGGTGTCACACAAATGAAGAAACAGAACTCTGGTAATTCAACAAGTATGAAGCTGGTCTTGGATGTTCTTCACCAATCCTCTGATGAATGCCCCCAAAGAATTTGAGCTCCTCAAGGTTAATATCCCTCTCTTTGGGATACTTTTTCTTACTATCAACTGCACAAAAACAAGACAAGAAGGTTAGTCGGCATATCATCAAACATGTAGCCAACAAAAAAAGGGAAAATGAATAAAGCTCTACAACATATGTCTTACCCTTCTTGGAGGCATCTTGGTCCATCATATTCCTCCCCACTATGAAGAGGAGCATGTTGTCAGTTCTTGACCACTACTTAGTCAAAGTAATCTTTATTGGAATCTGGCAGATTGACTACCGAGGCTCGATTAGCAACCCTAATCTTCAGATAATAAGTATTGTCACTCGTAGTACCCCACTTATAGCAAAACATAAACTCGGGAATACCAATATGGGTTTCGTGGATTTGATTAAGCCTGTGGATCCCATTCACTATTCTCCAAGTATTAGGGGCTATCCTAACAGGGAAAATATCAAAGTGTTGACAAAACTCAAGGAAAAGGCGATTGGGGAGAAATGTAATGTCGAACTCAGCTATGAACAAAGATGGAATCCAATGACCTTCAGCCAGTGACAAAACATCAACAGGAGGAACAACCATCTCTAAATTTACCCAATCAGGGATACCTCTCTCCCTCCTAAATTCTTCTAGAGAATCCCCATGAACGATGCACTCCATGTTTAAAGAAAAGAAAGAAATCAAAGAAAAGGAAAGAAGAAGGCTTATAGAGAAAGTGATGGCAGAAGCAAAAATGATGATGAAAATGGGTGAAGAAGGAAGACTTGAAGACGAAAAGAAATTCGAAGTTTGAAAACTTATGGTACAACAATCGGAAAAAAACTTCACTTTTTATAGCTTAACTCGACAATGGCTAAAACAATGATTAATGTATCAATGATTGACATTCTGACGGTTGCACAGTCCCAAAGGCAAAAAAATACCAATATGCCCTCTGACGGTTCGCTAAAGTTTGAATTATTCATAAAAATGCCATCCTCAATCAACACTAATGGAAATCTTACAATTATGGGAGGTCGTCTGCCGACTAAACTCTCAAACACAGTATGCCGAGAAACTTCTTGGGCAAAATACTCCATACTTTCATGCAAGCATCAAGCATGAAACATTGGGGGCTTTCGTTATATGTAAAAATTATACTTCCACGTGGACTAATGATGAATGCACAGCTGTCATCCAGCATGGTCGACCAACCATCTTTATTGGTCTCAGAGGCACTTAGTTAGCTAGAATGTCAACCAACTCCAGAAGGCCAACCAACGGGAATAGCAATGGTTACTCGGATGGGAATGTCAACCAGTCCTGAATTCCAAATATTTTACTTATTGTACACTGATGTAAACGCCTGGCGATATAAAGGCGTTCCATCTCTAGGGTTTTATAACCCTATAAATACAGACTAATCCCTTATCTCAAGGGATAACTCAAATCACTTGTATACATACCATACTAAGCTATTGTAAACCACTTGGAATCGGATTACAGTGGACGTAGGTTTTCCTTACAGTCGAACCACTTTGAAAATATTTATCTTTTGTGTGTGTGGCTTGAGTTACTTCTCTTTTTTTATCGGTGATTATAAACTTGGAGTTAATCCATTTTTAGACATCAACAAGGGGTTTAGTCTCCAGACTCCTACAGGAGGCAGCAGTGGGGAATTTTCCGCATGGGCGAAAGCCTGACGGAGCAATGCCGTGTGGAGGTAGAAGGCCCACGGGTCATGAACTTCTTTTCCCAGAGAAGAAGCAATGACGGTATCCAGGGAATAAATATCGGTTAACTCTGTGCCAGTAGTCGCGGTAATACAGAGGATGCAAATGTTGGCTACACTATAGATTCCAACGAAGCAAATTTAATCATTAGTAAAGCCTAAGTCAATGAGGGAACTACCATGAAGAAATTAAAACCATGAGCTTGAGGACGTAGCTATGCGATAAAAAGACCAAGTTGCCATATAACTATTGTAGTGAAAGATATAACCTTAAGTGAATTTATAGAAACAAATTATTTTCTTGACTGCTCAAAAAAATCTAAATTGAAAAATAAAACTAAGGGAATGTTGTTATGTTGCCTTAAAGGGTGCACTAATCCTTTGAATATGGTACCAACGGGTATCATCCCCCCTAGAACAACGTTCTCTTTCAGGCCTTTCAACTAATCGATACGACCCCGGAGAGACCATTTTGCTAAAACTCGAGCAGTTTCTTGAAAACTCTCTTCGGATATGAAACTTTGAGTATTCAGAGATGCACGAGTTCCTCTAATTCTATGAATTTTTCTATAATACTCTTTTCTTGAATATCATTCAAAAATATTTCGAATTGCCTAGTATTCCACCAATTAGTAACCCAAGATTCCAGACTTTTTTTAAATGAGAGAAAAATTCATCAGGGCAAAAATACTATAGATGCAAGATATAAAAGAGGAGTGAATGCTTTATTTTTTGTTGCATCCGAGATTTGTGTTCCAACAGTGCGATATAGAATGGATGCGAGAAAAAACTTTCATTTCCATTCTCCCTTTTTTTTTATTATTTATTTTTTTCATATTTTATTGAGTCTTTTTTTTTAAGACTAAATTCTCTCTTTTTAACAGATAAAAAGAGATCGAAAAATATTCAAAGTGTTTTTCTTGCTTCGACCCGTGGAAAGATATACTTTGGAGTTTTAGATTTATCTGAAATAAAGGGGGATATAATAAATAAACCATCTCTATATTAACATAATGGTAGAAAGAGTACCATGTTGCGTCTGGACTTCAAATGGTTTAGATTTAACCATGTTAACGGTCCCACATTATTGGTCGATAGAGAATCAAGGTATCAATGAATCACGAAATTCTATGGTTCTTACATATGATTTATGAATTTATTCAGAAGTAATTTGCGAGATCATGCACCTTTATTTCCTAGTTATAACAGAAAAACTACAGATCCCCCGTTCTTCCATCAAATATTCTCTTTTTCCTGGATACTCGGGTTAAAATACCTATGGATTCGTTGTTTGCTTACTGGATTCAAGGTGTTGGGTTAAGTCCCGCAACGAGCGCAACCCTCATGTTTAGTTGCCATCATTGAGTTTGGAACCCTGAATAGACTGACGGTGATAAGCCGGAGGAAGGTGAGGATGATGTCAAGTCATCATGCCCCTTATGCCCTGGGCGACACACGTGCTACAATAGCCGGGACAAAGGGTCGTGATCCCGCTAGGGTGAGCTGACTCCAAAAATCCATCCTCATTTCGAATTGCAGGCTGCAACTCGCCTGCATGAATTCGGAATCGCTAGTAATCGTCGGTCAGCCATAAAATGTATGATCCTTTTTTAAATGGGGTACATCGTGGAATAATAAAAAAAAATCATCGTCAATCATTAATGAAACTTGGGTAAAAAATTTCATAGATACAATTGAAATTAATAGGATTCATAGTATCCTTCTTCCTGGTACTGATTACCGAGAATTTGAACAGAAAATGGAATCAGTTCATAAAAAAACATTTTCAACAGAAATTTATCATTTCTTAACTTTAATCAGTAAATTTGCTTCAAATCAAGATCGAGTTTGAATTTTAAAAACCTTTCTTAATGCGGTAGCTACAACACATCACGGGTTGATACGCACAACGCCTAGTATCCATCGTTTACGGCTAGGACTACTGGGGTATTTAATCCCATTCGCTCCCCTAGCTTTCGTCTCTCAATGTCAGTGTCGACCCAGCAGAGTGCTTTCACCGTTGGTGTTCTTTACGATCTCTACGCATTTCATCGCTCCACCAAAAATTCCCTCTGCCCCGTAAAAACATATATCTCTGTGGCACCGATACTAAGTACTCTATGGTTCGGGGCTTTAGCAGGTCTATTGATAGAGATTAATTGTTTTTTCCCGGATGCGTTGACATTCCCCTTTTTTCATTCTAGTTATTGACATGGGAAGGAATAATGAAGATTATAGATATAATTAAATATCTGTGATTAATCCTTCTTGTGGAAGACACAATTTCAAAGGAAAATCTCGAATTAGATCCCAAATTGACGGGTTAGTGTGAGCTTATCCATGCGGTTATGCATTCTTCGAATAGGAATCCATTTTATGAAAGATCCTGACTTTCGTGCTTTGGTGGGTCTCTGAGATCCTTTCAATGACCTATAATGTTTGAAGGGATATCTGTAAAATTCGATTGATTGCGTAAAGCCCACGGTAGCAACGAAACCGGGGAAAATATACAGAAAAGACAGTTCTTTTCTGTTTTTCTATTATATTAGTATTTTATTTATATAAGTATATTAGATTGTTATTTTGTGTGACATTATTTATCGGTGCAGTTGCTAAATCTGTACAATTCCCCCTTCATGTATGGTTACTTGATGCCATGGAAGGGCCTACTCTTATTCCGGCTCTTATACATGCCGCTACTATGGTAGCAGCGGGAATTTTTCTTGTAGCTCGGCTTCTTCCTCTTTTCATAGTCATATCTCACATAATGAATTTAATCTCTTTGATAGGGATAATAACACTATTATTAGGAGCTACTTTAGCTCTTGCTTAGAAATACCGTATCAGTATTTTATTAGTTTACTTTTTCATTTTATTTTAGTGTCTTCTTTGTTATATCTCTCTTTCCTTCAGATAAATCTAAAACTCCAGAGTATATCTTTCCACAAGTCGAAGCAAGAAAAACACTTTAAATATTTTTCAATTTCTTTTTATCTGTTAGAAAAGAAAGAATCTCGTCTCGTATCAATTAGCTCTACAAATAAATCAAAAGAATCTTCAGAATTTTAGGCCTAAATTACTCACTTTTGTGAGTGTAAAAATGGACCGCCCTTTTGTATCCCTATCGAAATCAAATTCAAAATTAGATTGATTCATTTTAATTGATAAAATGTGAAGTCCATAAATAAATTCAGAGTATTGTGTCAAAAGATTCTATTGAAAACGGATTCTAATGATTCATTGATCGGGATGGCGAAATGACCCGGAGACCAATTCATCTATTTCAAATAATGAGGTGAATTTTTTGTTTGTTATTTTGTGTGTCATTCTATTATTTGTCGGTACAGTTGCTAAATCTGCCCCCCTCGGTCACGGTCTAAAGATGTGACCATTTTTTATTACTATTACATATAGTCATGGACAAAGATCATGAACATTTTTTTGTCATAGTAGGGGCCACGGCCTAAAGTCACGACCATTTTTATTACAGTTACATATGGTCATATACAAAGTCCATGACCATTTTTTTCATCATGGTAAGGGTCACGGCCCAAAGCCGCGACCATTTTTTTTGTCATGGTAATGGTCATGTTCAAAGTCCATGACCATTTTTTCATCCCGGTAGGGGTCACGGCCTAAAGCCATGACCATGGACCATCCACGCCTAAGATGGTTGCGACCCGAAGCCGTGACCACTAGTATGTATGGGTCACAGCCGGAGTCCGCAACCATCCACCATGATCGCCAGGTCTATGAACCTTCGCTTGATCAGGGATTGGGTTCGCGACCCACAAAAATGGTCATGCCCAAAATGGTCATGACCCTTGGCTAAGCCCACATGCTTGGTCATGGACAAAGTCCATGACCATTCGCCTAGTGAATAACTTCAACATGAAATCGAGGAAGATATTGAGTTTGGTGCAATAAGGGTTATATTCCCAAGGGGATACAAGTAAGAAACAGACTCTTTCTCCATTTTGGCATATTATGTATTTATGTTTTATTTTTTTAATTTCCAGTTAAACAAAAAAATATAATAAGTCACAAAAGTAAGCCTGACACCCACCATGGCATATATGAAACTTTGGTAATTAATAATTTACCTTTGGTCCCAAATTAAGAATCTTGTTGTTAAAAATAGTATATGAAATTATGTGAGATTCCAAATTTTCCTATAGAAATAATAAAATGGAAGTGCAGGTGTAGCATTTCAAAGTTATTCCTAGTTTTTAGTTCTAATAAAATTAGAATTAACTTTTTTCCTTATTTATACAAAGACACTTAATATGTGTCATACCCTTCTTTTTGGTATGAATGTACAAGACGGTATATATAAAGTAATGAATTAAATTTAAGGGGGAAAACATAACTTTATTAATTATTAAAATGGTATACGTAGTGTATTACCCCCACAGGGGTGAATTACATTTTATTGTTAATATGAACTATAAAGTTGGAAATCAAAAGGTTCCACTCCTTGCTCCCATCTAGCTTAGTCTCCACCTAACCAATCACATACGTAAATAGGTGACTGGTGTGTGTCACAAAAAGGGAAGAGATAGTATCCTTTTTCACCTGGGCCATCTGGAGGAAAAAAAATTAGCACAAATATGCTAAGCAGGCTTTGCCAATTTTATAACAAATATCTGTATAGATGAGAGGTGGAATGTATATAAAATTCCGATGTCTGTATGTTTTACATAAGAATGTCAAAGAGTTAAAGATGGCCATCCCATTCTTATCAGTTTCAAAGTGGGTATAGAATTAAATAAGCCATCAGTAAAACCAAATAATAAGTAATACAAAACCTTTGAAAAATAACTGGTTAGGCACACAATTAAAGTGGCACTCATACATATGTAGCTGAACTTCGGCTCTCAATCATCTAAGACCATAGGAAAAGTAGAAAATTCTATGGGCCAACACAATTGTCTACTTCCTAGTTATTACTGGTCCTTTAAAGATAAATAATAATGCACAAAGCAACAACGTGAACTAAATCGTTACAACGAATTGTCATGATATCAATTATTATATTATAGGGGTTAAACTTGATCCGATGATTATAATTAAAACAATCATTGATATAGTAAATATGAGTATGGTCATTTCTACACATATTTGGAATCAAATTGGGCTATCATAGAATGATATCAATGGCGGTTAAACAAGTACGAAAAATCTACTATTAAAGAGGTAAAAGAAACCTACTTGATCGAAGTTTGGAACGACTTAAGGATCAAAAGAGGATATCGGGAGGAGTTGGTACTTGATTATATGTATGAAATTTTTTGGGTGAATAAGTATTGTTGGAATTGAGGTTGATTTTAGTCAATTTATACTAAAAATTTTGTATTTAAAAATCTAAGAGGTTAAATTGTAATTAATTTGGGACTTTAAAATCTTGGGCTTGAGGTTAAATTTCAAATTTAGTGTAGAAGACTTTTTGACTCAAGATACTTTAAAGTACTTATAAAAAACGTTTAGGGTTAAAATTTATAAGTTAAAAAAGTCAGGAGGGGTCAATTTGTAATTTAAAAAAGAATTTCAAAACTAGAACTTTATTTTTTTTCCATAACTTTGTCTAGGTTTGACCAAACACAGTCTTACCTTATACCATTTTGACCAGAAAAATAAAATAAAAATATTGGGAAAAAATTCAAAATTTTTGATTGGCCACCGACCCTCACGAGCGTGGTCAATGATTTTGGTCAAATAGTTCATCTTCAACCTCTCGATGGTTGACTTTAGGGTTTGAAATATTTGACCTGAGACATCTCCTTTATTTCTGAACCATTTAAGATGATTTCTAAATAGGCTTAACCTAATTTTTTACAAGTAATCCAAATATGAGTTTGATGGATTGAGGTGTAGTATACATTGAGTTCCATAAATGTGTGTGTTTTCAGAAATTTTGACCTAATATTTGAAATAATTCTGAATATGGCAGGGATTCTTATGAACATAGTTCGATTTCTTCAATGTTAAGGGAGAGTTTGGTTTTGATTTTAGGTTTTGAGGTGGTTTGTGTTAGGAGAATTCGAAGTTTTGAATTTTCTGAAACAAAAACACCTTCGAGCAGTTGAAGCTTATTGTTTAAATTTGTGGAGTCTGGTCATTGCACTAGAGTTCCAAAGGTTCTAATGAATCAATACATAGCTACAAACCTGAGTTATAATCAATATATCAAAGTTCACCATTAAAGCTCAAGCTTTAATGGTGGATTTTTCATATTTCTTTGCCTAGGGACTATTTTACACATAAAATTCCTACTGTTATGAATGATATAAGCATAATATCAACACATAAATCATTTGTTAATGAAAGAATTAAATAATATATATAAAATGATATCTTACTTGATTTGATATAAAATTTCGAGTTTTTGATAGACTGAAGTTGTGAGTTTTAAAGGCTTAGTTTATGGGGTTTATATAGTGTAAAATCAGGAGGTCTGATTGGTAAATTTGGGACGAGGATTTCTCTAGTTTTTGGAAGGACATATGCTTGGTTATTTGGAACCCACGTGTTTGCATGGTTTAAACATATGATTTTTGACATTATTAGCTTGTAGGAGATTTTAAAAAATAGTAATTTTACGAAAAACGGATTTTTCAATTAAAAGTTATGATCATTTGAAAATTAAAAATAGAATGAAAAAAAAAATTCAACCGGTTATAAATTATTCTGAGCTAAATCACCCCCAAAATAATATTTTTTTTATCTTTTTCCTAACGAGAACAACTTTTTTATATGGCCATTTTTCAATTTAAGATCAATACACACTTGTATTTTAGGCTGAAAATGTATTGAATTTTATGATGATATTACGATAATAAATTATTATATTTTGTCATGGATATTAATAAAATCAAGGTCCCCATTTCACCTCGACCCCCATATTCTTACGGTCGGCCCTGATTCTGTCCCTCGGCTGCCCATAACACCTCCCACATGCTACCATCCTCCCCTCAGGACAAAACGGGAATGTGGAAATATCCTCTTACTCAGTTTGGACAATCATGTACCAGGTTCCCTATCTCCTTACACATGTAGCACCTCTGGTGGGAGCGAACAATGAACCGCTCTTGGTTTTCCCCTCATGATAAAGTGGTAACCTTCTCGGGAGAACAATGTAGTCATAAATAGTGAAAGGGTGAACCTCGACATAAGATTCTCCCTAATAACTGGCCATATCTAGGGACCCAGTGCCGGTATAGCCACTCTTTTACCCTAGTATTTCGATCCCTACCAAGATACTCAACTGTCGAGGAGTTGCTAAGAAAAGAAGTTTGTGGAGTATGCGTTATTATTTTATGATGTAAAACATAGCAGCATTAGTAAAAATTCACACACAAATATCAATCTCAATATCGATAAAGGAAATACAATCTTAACCCTCCTTAATTATCTATTCACATCACTTTACTAAATTCATCTTGTATCTCTCCTCTCTCTCTCTCTCTCTCTCTCTCTCTCTCTCTCTCCACCTATGAAGCACGAACATTATCTTCGAAAGCCAACGTGTCCGTATCCGATATTATGTCGAACACCTATGAAGCACGGACATTCTCCCGGAAGGCACGAGTCAACTTTGATTGAAGTGATGGTTATTCTCCTTTATTTATGATTCGTAGTGTCAAAGTATGCTTGAACTTCGTTTTGTACGGTCCATTTTCTTAATTACATGTCAAGAATGCTCTAATAATGTATTTTATGGAAAACGTGTGTTTTATTTAATTAGTATATATATTTAAATATATATTATATATTATATGTATCATAACGTGTCGTATCCTTGTTTTTTGATCAATCACATATCGCGTATCGCGTGTCGAATCACGTATTACGTGTCCGTGCTTCATAGCTCTAGGACCTTATTTATGATATCTTCCAATAAATAGGAAAATTAATTTTAGGCGACCAATCAACTTTGCATAGGAAAATAGGACTTGGTTAACTAGATTTGAGTGCCTAACCAAAACGGCTCATTAATATGTCTACCCTGTACTTGGTAATTAGCTTTATGTTTGGATTCTCCCTATTTTTGGGTACTTGTTCTTCCAATTTGTATTACATTCATCCTTGATAATTATACTTGGTTGTATTTCTATCATAGCTTTTTAGGTATTGTTTGGGCACAAAAATGGTCTTCTGACTACGGACTCCCCAAAGATGCAAAACATGAACAAAGGAAAACTCTCCCATCCATTATTAGTAATATAACAGTGCAATTCTTATGTATGGTTTTGACACAAGGATTTTACTCCAACTACTGAACTGCATTGGGTTACTATGAGTGTTGGATATTAAATGGTTATAATAAGATTTAACTGCGGCATCCAAATAGTGCGGTAGTTATACTTTACCACTTTTTATGACTTTTTTATAACTTTTGATTCAAATAGATGCATGTGTTGTTGGATAATACAAGATTAATGACAAATAAAAATGTGTTTTTCTTTTGTTATCATTGCATATAAGACCTTCATTTTAATAAGTTGTGGGTTATGATTTTTTTATTATTATAAATCAAGGTTCTAAAAAATGGGAGACGTAACCGAGACGTGGAGGTCAAGCCTTAAACCTTAAAAGTCTAGGCAGGCCTTAGGCGTAAAAATGCGTGAGAAGGTGTTTAGGCCTTTTTTAATATATTTTAACATTTTTAACCATAACAATGCTATTAAAATGGTACATACCTTAAAATATGTATGAATATATGCAAATTAAAATACTATTTTTTTAAATATTAAGGGAAAAAATAAAAAGAAAAAGAAAAAACGCACGTTTTTTTGGACGAGAAGCGGAGAGGTTTGGGAAACCATTTGTCTTTCGATTGTTTTGAATGAGATATTGGTCCGTTAAAAGTCTTTAAAATCTAAAGCGTTTTTGTTTTTTTTTTAAAAAGTGCGTATTAAGCCTTTTACCAAGAATAAGTCGTAAAAGACTTAAGGCGTGGCGTTTCTCCCAAGCCTCTAGCATAAGCGAAGCCTAGGGGCACTTTTTAGAACACTGATATAAATATTTATATTGGTTTGGGTTTTATTATTGAGGTAAGTGTACTTCAAAACTTCAAAATAGTTTTGTATTGTGTTCTCCTCCAAAATGTCTGTATTGAGCAACTCTTATGCCACTGTAATTTTTGACACACCAGGTAATTTATTTCCTTTTTATTCATCCATTTGTATTTTTTAGGTGTTTTCAGCGAAGCGAGACGGTAAAGTAATTGCCCCACACTACAATCTTGTAATCATTTTTCATGCTTAAAGTTATGATAAAATTGAACTTGAAATTCAAATATAAGATAGTCTAAAGCCTCTTGGTATTCAATTTGACATTCAGAACCACGGATCATCCTAAAGATACATTAATTTAGGTCTAATTAATACTTTATTGTTTCACCAACAAGGAATTGAAGTTTGTTAAGAACTTAGGTGCTTTTTGTTTTTACCTTTATTCAGACTTAAGAGGTAACAAAAACTGTTTGTTTTTTTAAATGATTAAGAAGCTAACGGCTATATTTGCCTCTGAATGATTAAGAGGTAGAGAAACGTCTGAATTTGAAATCTGAATGAGTCTAAATACATTCATTCAGAGGTACATTCAGACATAAAAACAGACGTATTTTTCAGATTTAGATTTCAGACTTCAGATTCAGTCTTCCGATCAGATTCAGATGAAAAAACAAACACAACCTTAGTTTGTCTAGAAGTGCGCTGTTTATATTTCAACTTTAAGGTTTCTTATGATGTGTGTTTCAGTAGAGGTAACATAATGTAGAGTAATATAGGAGAATATAGAGATATATTCATCCCCAAATTCTATATATTTCAGTAACGGAGACCAATTTGAAATAGATAATGATTTTTTTTGCAGTGAGTGATCTCTAATATGTACTGCATAATTTTGAGTCTTGTCTATCATCCATTTTCTTTAATTAAATTCTAAGATTTATTTATTCATTTCAATATAAATTTGGAATAATTATGATATTTTACTCTTTTTGGTTTTGTTAGTTGGTGTAGTCAATTCGTGTCTAAAAGATCTGTGAAAAGTTTCGTGTTTAGGAAAACTTGTGAAACTTTAAAATACAATCAGTCTTCCATGTAAAGTATCAAAAACTCAGTTAAGTGTATGTGCTTCAGCCTTCATTATTATAGTTTAAATCTGTAATATTCGTATGGTTCCATTAATGATTTGAAACCATTATGTTCAATAATTTATTGCCTTTTTTAAAGGAGTTAGGGGATGGGGAGAGGGATAGGATGCCCAAAATATTACTAAAATAATAGTGTGGAAAACCCCTCCCTGAGGCTAACAAAAGTGAAGGGGAATAGACTTGACCTCACAGAATATCTAAAACAGACAAAAGCAAACAAAACTATATCTATGACTTGTACACTAAGGTCTCATAATAAATTATCTCCACTTAACGGTTGGTGGCCCAGTTTTGTCCAGCAAAAGTTTTCATAGCAATAACATGTGGAACAAAGCCTCAATCCCTAATACGGCATTTCTTCATCAATAAAATATATTTGTGCAGCAATCACCACATGAAAATAGAAATAATTTTAGGTACTAAAGTCCCCAATAAAAAATTATGCAAAGAAATAGATGTTTTCCTATCTAACAGGCTCCTAAGCAGTAGAAAAAGAAAATTTACCTCGAGGGTCTGGCTTCCAGTATAATTGGTCCTAATTTTGAATACTATTAGCATCAACCAAGTTGTGAACTTCTCTAATGCTTTTCCAGAAATGTGAAGCAAGTTTGTAATTTACTGATATGGTTGTGATATACTTATTCTGAATAAAAGAAACCCATAGAGATTTTTCTATCCATTTCTAACAACATTAGACCGTGAAATATTCTCCAAATTTTTTAGATTTAGGCCACATTCGTGATAAGGATAACAAATTTCAGACCACTTGGACAAGTGGTTCTTCTAGGTCTGTAATCCCCCCCTACTAGATAAATAGAGAGAATTCCAACTTTGGATTTTATCAATTGTAGAGGTAGTATACAAAGGCATTGAAATAAGATGGTTCAATGAAATAATCCTTCCCCTACTAGATAAATGAAGAGAATTCCAACTTTGGGTTTTGTCTCTATTTAGCCATCATCTCATGAAAGGTACTACATATTTTTCTTCCATTATAGATGTGACAACCTAGGCATTTTAGAGTAAGTCCCTTATGAGAGAACCCTGTAACCTTTTTCATGTAATTAATCTTTTGAATTGGGTCCTTCGGCAAATTAAAACAACTCTTCTTTTGCTTAACTAATTGACCTGAAGAGGCCTCATATTGCTCTAGAAATTCGATCAACTTTCTAAAAATCTCCTCCCTCAATTGGAAAAAATAGTTATAACATCCGCAAAGCTTAATTGACTTACAATATGGTTTACCAAAGGTGGCTATAAGGGATCCCCTTGAAATTCACATATTAACTTATAATCAAAATGAAGTGCTAATAATTTGTAAGATATATCATCTTTTTACATTTCAAAGTTGACACTAAATTTGCTCGTATATTCACTGATATACAGTTATCAAAAGAGAGTTCCTCACTGCTTAGATCACATTCCACTTCAATTTTATTTATATGTATTTCCAATGGCATAAACCATTCCATATGACATCAACTTTAGTGTTGCATGAACCATTGATGCTTGTTTTCTCATTTTAAACAAGTTTATAATTTATGTCGGTGTCCTCTTAAGTCCCTGTATATTAAAATGGCCCCTCCGTCCTTGCTCTTTTGAACTATTCTCGTATTTAGCTATTTTTATTACTCTCAGTGCAATAGTTGCTTCAATTATTGTTGGTTGGTATCAATTGGTGAATTATAGAACTTGAAGAATTGATAGAAATTGTTTATCGATCTTGTGTAACTCAAGAGTATATCTACTGGTTATCCTCAAGTTATGTTTGTGAAGGCATGGTAAATTATGGATTTTGTAATTTAGACATTATAATTAGTTTCAGCCATACTCATCAAACTGAATGATCTTCCTTGAATTTTGTCCCTTTCTCCATATTTGAAGCACCAAGCATGTCCCATGTTTTTTTATTAGTTTGCATAATACAAATTTCCATTGAGGTATGCTCCTTTTTTCCTTTTCCCAATTGCATGATGTTTAGTTTACTGTGTGTTTTTTTTCACTTCAGTGAGTTTGGTTGTGACAAGAAAGTGGTTGCACCGATATTTGATTGATTGATAATTACGTTCATAAAAACTTATGTATATTCATACATATATGGATTGATTTGGATACAAAATACCTGACCATTGTAAAAAGAAAGTGTGCAGAAAAAAAAATTAGATGCTTAAATAGTGTTCTTGGTGATGGTGTTGGTGCTCGACATTTATCAAAGTAGTGTGCAATGTTTATTATTTTGTATAGATGTTTGATATTCCATCCGTCCCAAATTAAGATTCCACTATTCCTTTTTTGGTTGTTCCAAATTAAATAGTCCACTTTCCTTTTTTGACATAAATAATGAACCAAATTTCACAGCAGTGAACACTGATTTGGTGTATCTGTAATATATATAAAAGATGGATAGGGATTATTGATTTGGGACGAAGGGAGTATACAATTACTCTAGTTGTCAAAGATATACCAATTTTATAGAGTTAGACTATATATGTCAATATAAAAAAAAACAGTTTAAGGAAGAATTTTGATTTGGTGAGGATACGACACGCTTTAGAATGATTATCTTTCTATATATACTATTACTCCTACGGATTAAGAGGTCTAGCATCAGACATCATGTGTTACTTCCATTATTGATCCTTGAGGGGGTAGTTTGGGTAATTCCAGTACATTTGGTGTTCAGTGGGCATTGTGGTCATTTTAATTTGTTGAGTGTATTGCAGTAACATTTTTTATGATTGGGGCTAGTAAGGTCATTTTTACATATATGGATGTTTGGGTGATTCAATTTGCTGATAGGTCCATATAGGGAATTTCAGATTCATGGAGGCCATTATAGTATTCAAATTGGTGAGGTTTTTTTGTCTTTTTTAGTGTCTCGTGCGCATTGTGAATGTCATAATAGCGCATTGTGTTATTGCATAACAATCGAGTATTGGTGTGTTTATAATGGATTCTTACCTTGTCATAAGCTATAGATATTTTGTTCTGTAATATCAAGAGGCTTCAAAAAATTACTCTAAGAGGGACCTCAAGAACAACATCGTCTTAGAGATTAAGGGGTACCTTATGTTTATATTGCAACATCCTCGCATTGCAGCTACACGACATTTCCTCTGTGTCACAAACAAGCTCTCAGACGTGTGTATGCCTCGGTATTTTGTCACCATTCTTCTGTACAATAGTAACAAATAATAAATGAAGTACATAATGGAAAGATATCCTATCATAGGCTTTAGCCATATCTAGTTTTAATAGAAGATTCCCACCTCTAATTTTCTTATCATACTTATGTATCAACTCTTTCGCTTAAAGTAAATTATCCACATTGTTTTATTCTTCACAAAAGCATTTTCATTTTCAAAATTTTTTTAGGGAGGATTCTAGTAAGCTTAAGATTCATAAGCTTTGTAATCATTTTATTAATAACAGCAAAAGACAAACTGAACCTAGGTCAGTAAAGCTACTAGGGTTTTCAACATTGGGGATGGCAGCAATGATTGTGCTAGAGCTATAATTTGGAAGAATAATGCCCTCAAAATATTTTTTAGGAATCTTACACAAATCTTCATTATCTTGAGGGATGTATACCAGTAATTTATCATCATCAATTTGAGAAATTTGGGAAATATAATTCATGTAATAGTCAACACCAGCATTACCTATGAACATAATTCTCCTTATAGCTTTCGCAGATGCATGAAAAAAGGGTGTGTTTCTATCACCTTCTCTGATCTATCTAAACTTTTCTTCCTGCTTTTAAAAACATTCCTCATGAGCAAGCAATAATTAGCTCCACTCTAGTTTCAGCGCAAATTATGTTGTTTTCTTCATTTGGATAAGCTTCATGTAACAACTCTACTTCCAGCACTTAATCTTCACAACTTTTAATATTCTAAAATATATTACCAAATGTATATTTATTCCACTTACCAAAAGTGATTTTCAATATCGACAGATTTTTTTATCAAGGTGTACATAGGACTCCCCTTGCTATCTAAAGCAGCCTCCTAACAATCTTTAACCACTCCCAAAATTCTATATGTTTAATCCACATTTTCTAAAAATGAAATGGGTAAGCCTTCCTCTCACAATTTTAATTAATCCCAAGAGGAATGGGGTATTGATCAGAATTTGTTCTATTCAAATGATGTATTTTGGTTACAATGAGAAGATTAAGCCATTTCATATTTCGAAATACCATTAAAGTCAAGTCAACAAGTCTACAATTAGAAAAGATATGGGCAAGATCATTCGTAGTCCAAAATCAACTTGGTTACCTATAATCCAACCCTCTTATCCCGACTTGAAACTATATTAAAATCCACTGAATTCTTCTATCTTTGGTTGTTATGACAGTGTTATTGAAGTTTTTATATTTTCCACAACTACCCTGCTACTTGTAAGTCACCGCTTGAAACCCACTGAATTCTTCGAAATTATCCTCAGCAACATTCTTACATCATTTTGGATGTTATTTACCACAACATAGATGATCTCAACCTTCACATCATTTTGGAGTTCTACTTATTTTTGGCTATTTCGACTAGTGACTCAGTGACCACAATTGCAATTTCTTTATCCTCTTATCACATTCTTATAATTTTACTCAGTAGTAACATCCCCAATATTACTATTAAAAGCAGTTGAGTTGGATAGTTTACATTTTAGTAATTTTCCAAACTCTTTTAGATCTTTTGTAATGCGATCTCTATCAATTTTAAAATATGTCATAATTCTGAGATATAGTCCATGGTTTATTTCTTTTCATTTTTGTCTACATGCTATCTTTAGATTTGATTTGTTGAGTTATTATCATTTATTCTTGCCTTGAGATTATTTGGGGGGACTTGGATGTTTGTGGTTATTGAGATATTCATGATGTTCTCGAGGTTTATTGAAAGGGTTTGAGTTTAAATCTTTAAAAGGTTATAATAACACTTACATGTGGAAAATTTTAATTTTTATAAAATTACACTTGTTGAAAAGGACTTCCAACTCAGGCCACAGACTTAAGGGAGTATAATAGTGTGCCTCACATTTCCTTCTTTTCCCCTTTAAAATATCTAGGGTGACATGTTTGTGGCATTGGATTCACTGGGACATGGCATCTTGGCCTTGACTTAAGATTGTTCTCGATTTGTAATACTGGATCTAGAAAATCTTTAAAAAACAAAAATTGATTTAAGTTTGTGTACAGTGTAAAACCTCCCCTGAACTATGCAATTTTTGCGAGATACCCTCTCAAATATTTCTAATGCGAAAAAGTCTAGGAATTTGTTTGCTTCAAAATTGGGTGTTGACTACCTGTTTTGAACTAAGGAATAAATGCATAAACTCAATACCAACAGAATATTGGGTGTTGACTACCTATTTTGAACCAAGGAATAAAGGCATAAACTAAATACCAACAGATTTTGATTACCTTGAACAAATGTATATATTCTCACCAAGGCACAATGACTGCCAAAAATGTTGAACTTGGTCGGATATGATCTTTTGTCATACATGCTCTCTCTCTCTCTCTCTCTCTCTCTCTCTCTCTCTCTCTCTCTCTCTCTATATATATATATATATATATATATATATATATATATATATATCTCTATCACTCTCTCTATCTCTCTCTCGCGTCTAGTTTTGTATATATAGCCTCCAACCTTCAAAGGTCTTAACTGATTGGCTCATGCAATGTTGGCCTATTAGCTATTCTTGTCAATGATTTTGCCTCGCATTATGTTGTCCCTGCACATAAGTCTTCATTTGTAATAATAATTTGATGGGATCCTTGATTTCCGCGTACTCATCTTCCTAAGAAACTTGTGTTTTGCAATATGAAAAAAAAAATCAGAGACCGCGAACATGCCAATCAAATTTCATTTAGAGCTTCTACTAGTTTGAATCTTTCTAATACAGAATTTTTTTTAAAATTAATTTTTGCATACTTGGTCTTAAATTTTCCATTATTTATGTATAAAATAAGCCATCCCTCGAGAATGAATGCGTGGTTGAATTGGTTTTCACCCTTTCGTGCAAACTGAACATCCTAAGCGCCTCAACTATGTCTTTAGAAATCCAAATGAGGATAATGAAGATGAACTCTGGTATAACCGAGTACTAAATAACAATGAAGTTGGAAGTTTCTCAATTAATTAGTGATACCAACTGAATATTTGTTGTATTGTCTTCCTATTATTTTGTAAAGACTTTTCTTTTTCCTTCCTATTATGCCCCCACATACTTTATATATATTATATAAGGTGAGGTTTTTGGGAAATTTATCGAACACAAAAGGAAGTTCGGTATCATCTATTTATAAACCATTTATATAAATTTCCTCTCAAATTTTGGTTTCCTGCTTGCTTGCTTGCTTGCTTGCTCTCTCTCTCTCTCTCTCTCTCTCTCATACTAAATGTTCTCTTTTCATTTCTCGCTCTTTCTTTCCACCCACACCACCACACAGCACATTGAACACTCTAACCGCTACCATAACCTACAAGCCACCCAAACCACCGAGCCAATCCAATATTTTCTATAATTTTTGTATGTTTTTATATTTCTTTATTTAGTTCTTTCGCAATTTCTCTTTGTATACGTTTACATAACAACAAACCAAGTCAATATTTAAAATACAATTAGAAAGATTTGTTGCTAACGTGCATTATCATCCATATTTAATCTCTCCACCTTAT
The DNA here is from genome assembly GCA_949130495.1 of Sambucus nigra. Taxonomy (NCBI): domain Eukaryota; kingdom Viridiplantae; phylum Streptophyta; class Magnoliopsida; order Dipsacales; family Adoxaceae; genus Sambucus; species Sambucus nigra. The sequence goes on from OX422214.1 coordinate 429,117,974, forward strand.
TTGCTTCCCCTAAACCAGATGAATTCAATTTTTTTTCTGAATCCAAAAATAAAATGATGTCATCTATTCATTTCTTATTTTTCTATACATTTATAATTTAGTAAAAACACTAGATTGTATGCACGTTTGCCTATTTCACACATAGTGGAATGATATTAACACGTATTTTATCCACGGGTTGCCCAAGACTGCTGGAGAACATGATTTTATACACTTAAGTGAGACTGCTCACGTGACTAAGTTGTTCCATATGTTGATGGTTATCTTTTTAATGTAAACATATTTCAATTTGACCCCTTCTGTCGACTGCATTAAACATTGAAGTTTTGCACAACAAAAAACACGACATGTGGCAAAAGAAATGTAGTTCTTCAAAAATGCCACTTGCATACCATGTTTTTATTTTCTCTTATACAGATAAATATATATATATATAGATAGATAGATTTTTAAGTAAATACTTTTGGGTGTGTTTAATAATAAGAAATTAGGTTTTTCCCAATTGGGCTCCATGTACATTGACCTCACAAATACACAACTGCTGCCAATCAGTCAAGAATTCCATCACCCCAAACTTCATGGTTAACTAAATTGGGGACAGTTCAAATTCAAACACTCTAAAAACTTTTGAGGGAGACGCTGAAAAAATTGAAACCTCAAGTAGAAATTGAAATTGACCCCAAACCGTAGGTTTTTTCGTTTTGTAAAAAAACCCAATCTTTTTTAGGACCGACTATACAGACCTGAACCATGGTAAATTGAAATGTTTCTTCTTCCTCGGGCCGTGCTCCTCATATCCAAACCCGCTGCTTGTAGCGATTCTGTTTCACAATTTATACCAGCTGTTTGTTCAAAAGAATGATGAGTATTTCTGTTAACAACACAATTTATAAAAAAACACCAGATTTTCAACCTCCTCTACATGCAAAGTGCTCAAGTTCTTCCTCTCCTTGTGACCAAGTAGAACTTGGTAGTTTTAATGGTGAAAAATTTGTCTGAGGCATTCAAACTGCATGCATATTAGAGAATCCAGGCAGAAAAAGGGGATTAGCATATACAACATTTTACTTTAGAATTAAGAATGAAAATGAGTTAATTTTAAAGCTGCTGCCACTACAAGTCTTTTTCAAATGAAGATTTTTTTTTTTTTTTTGGGGGGGGGGGGAGGGGAGGGATAAGATTGGGTGGCAAAAATTGCCGAAAGACATTTTTGTCCTCGATAATTCCCAAAACATGCATTGTGGGGGCGTACTTTTGGCAGAGCTGGAAAAAATTCCAGCCCAAATTTGTCCCTTCAAGCACACTCAAAATTGGAAAATATGGAATCTTTCAAACTTGACATGGCAAATTCTGCCTATCAACACCATTCATTAGATGCTTTGAATGCCTATAAAGGTATGAATTCTATTCCCACTATAAACTGTCTACGGAAAAAATTTAATACTTACTGGCCTGCCCCAAATCAAAGAAGGGCCCGAAATAGGTCGTCGACCTTTCAAAAGGATCAAATCCAGCAAACTGTCATGGCAAATATAAAATATATAGAAAACCACACAGCTATATAAAACACACGACAAAATAGTTGTATGATCTAAGATTAGAAATTACCCTGTACATGACTTCAATCCTGTAATCTTGACGTGGCTGGTCATTAAGCATCGATGCGTCAAGCTGGTACTCGACTGCTTCTTCTGCACTAAACTATAATGAGACGTCAAAATAAATTGATATACCATTACCATTTGGTACAAGAGCAATGTCCGGTGATCAATCTGTTATGCTCCGTTCAGTAAGAAGGAAGAAAAAGTGGAATGACGAAAAATGTGGTGGGATGGACTTACATCCATAAGGGGAAAAAAAACTCAACATTTTTGCTTGGTAGGAAGGAAGGAAATTAGAATGGAAAACAACAATTCAAATTCTTCCTTCCTTGAGTTTGGTAAGAAGGAAAAACAAATATAAAATATTTATCAATTATATCCCTAGATTTAAATATTTGGATTTCTTTAATATGTTGGGTACCGGGGAATTAGATGTACGCAGTCTTACCACTCCATATGCAGAGAGGCAAGTTTAAATTTTAAATAATAATCATTATAGTAACTCCACTTTTTCTCTTTCCTTCTACTTTTCTCACTTTTGAAGGGATACAATTGGTAGGCTAAGAAGGAAAATTCGTCCTTCTACCAAACAAAGTTTATTTTTCCTTCCATTTTTCCACTCTATCAGACGAAGAGTTAGTTAGAAAGTTACACTTAATCTTCGGCCAGAAGGTCTCTTTCTCCGAGATTCAAGCCTCCATGAAGTGTTTATTAATTAGTACAAAGATGAGGATGTAATGGGCGATATGAGTATGACTTAAATTTGTTAAAGCTGAATGCCGGGAGCCAGACTCAGAACTATCAACCCGTACACAAGAAAGATACATGACTGATTTATATATCCTCATAATCATGACACAAAATTTAATCAATCATTAAAAAGTTAACCATGGCTATTAGAATCGTGTTGTTTATGGTTCCTTTTTGGTTGTGAATATTAACTTTGTTATTCTTATGAGTTTTGAGCAGTTAAATTAAATTATGTTATGGAGAGAAGAACTATGCTTGTGAAGAAGGGACTGAAATGAAAGGCCACAGGTATACTTCAGGGTTATATTAATTTTGTATTGATGCAGTTGAGTTTAGTGGCTAAATAGGGGTTGTTATAATAGGTTTGTTCTTTTTTCTTGGTTTCAGTTGACCGGTATAATATGTTCTGGAGGGAAGAATATGGCTTGTTAAAATAATAATTTTGGGAATAAAAGAGATTTTAAAAAGGTCCGATTTCTGATAAAGAAGACGAATGTTGGAGTAGAATAGTTTTTGGACCATGGAGAGGAACTAGGCGTGGAAATTTGTTGTTTTTTCATTCTAATGCCTAGAATCTGAGTATCTATGTCACTGTGCGCACCATGGACGCAACATACATAACACTGAAAGGGAAAGATAAGAAATTATCTCTGCTCATTGGAAAAAAGGAATCTCTACTTGCAAAAAAAGTTAAAAAAAAAAAACTTTTCATAGATATACCTACACTAGATATGAGTAATGTCGTACTTAGGCGAGAGTATTTGTGTTTATGAAACATATACAGACAAAATGCATACTTGCGTGAAAATTTCTAATGGTTAAAGAAGAGATTATATTTGACTCATAGAATTACATGAACTAATTGTGTTCTAGTTTCATTTCCTTTCCCTGAACTATTTTTTTCTTTGGACCATGCTCTGTCATGAATGTTCTCAAGTTTTGACTTGAGTGATTTCACTTTCTATGGACAACAGTATGGGGCTTAGTAATGCCACACATTCTGTCTTTAATTTCTTATTTTCTATCCAATTAATTAGAAGCCTGTGGTGTTTTAGTGTGGTCACACCCTAAAATTTTCCATTAGCTATGATTACTCAGGAGGTAGGTCAGTTCTGGCATCTTTTTATTTCAATTGCTATCCAATAGTGCAATGTGCATTATCCGTAAGTAAAGGGGCGTTTGGGAATCAACTAATCACTTCTAGAAGGTTGGCCACTACATATAAAACTCCATGTATAAATAACCATTTTTCAGGAAATAAGTAAACTCGTGGAGAGCACATACAAGGATTATGTTGAAGATTTAGCTTTTAAAGCTCTTTTTGTTATTATGTTGGAGCACGTCTGGCTCTCTTGTAATAAGTAATATATAAAGTAATATATATAGAGAGACAAGAATTTGCAGTAATATATATAGTAATATATATATAAAGTAATTAACAGTAAACATTTTCAGAATAAACAGTTCAGAACATAACAGATAAAACAACTTGCAGAAATTAATTAATTTTTTTGTTCTTTCCATTGAAAATTTCCAACAAAAGTTGTGTCTGAGTTGATCAAGGAATCTTCTAGTCCAGTTATTCAGTCAAATGGGATGTTAAGCTTACTAAGAATGGATCAGCTGTATATTCTGCAGATTTGCCAAACGGTGATAAACCAGTTTTAGTCTCAGAGAAGAAGATTGTGGCTAATGGGGTTGCAAATGGTAGCTAACTTCTGTCACGCGTAAGGGCGGCCCACTGGTCCTTATAGAGAGGGAATTTTTGGTTCTATGGATTGGTATATACAGAGGCAAATACTTGGCCAATTCTTCTGTTAGAAATGAGCCGCCCTATTGGATCTGTCTTTTAGTTGCTCTGAAGATCTAGTAAAAATGTAGAAATCTTTATTGCAACTGTGAGGGTAGGCTCATCTTTTTCCAGAGAATTTATAGTAGCAAAGCCCCATTTTTTCTCATGATTGGTTAGGTCAATCCCTATAGTGGTTAGCAGCTAACAATTTTTTCGCACTGGGTGAGTTTGGGCTTTAGGGTTTTATTTTCTAACTTTTTGGTTGTTTTCTTTGCTTAGTTGGTTTTATATCTTATTGTCCATTTTATTTTATTTTTTAAAAAAGGTGAAATGGTCTTTCTCGCGAATCAAGTCAAAATAATTCCAAACTTTGCCAAAATCAATTTCATAAACCAATTAGCTTTACATATATACAAATGTATACACATACATATATATACACATCAAGGTTCTAAAAAACACGGGGCGTGATCGAGGCGTGGAGGCCAAGCCTTAAACCTTAGCAGCCTAGGCGGACCTTAGGCGTAAAAAAGCGTTTAGGGCTTTTGTAATATATTCTAATAGTTTTTAACCATAACAAGGTTATTAAAAATACTAAAATTGTACATAACATAAAAATATGTCTGAATATTTGCAGATTAAAATAGTATTTTATTATTTTGGACGAGATAATAGTCTGGTTTGTAAAAAAAGTCTTTAAAAGGTAATATCGTTTTACTAAAGCATTGTTGTTTTTAAAAAAAAGCGCGTCGCAAGGCTTTTACCAAGAATATGGCGCAAAAGGCTTAAGGCGGGCGTTTCTCCCAAGCTTCAAGTCTAGGCGTACTTAGGCGGAGCCTAAGCTCGCCTTTTAAAACAGTGATACACATACATACATACATATGTATATATACACATATTTATATATAACAAAAACATAGGCACACATACCAAGTATATACTAAGATTTTACAGGGCCTACTTAGGTGTGGTAATTCGAGCTAATGGGTCGTGTTTGGGTCCGTCCCGACACAATTTTATCTGGCACGAACATGACACGACCCGCTAGCGTGTTTTTTTTTTGCTAGCATGAACACGACCCGATACGAGTAAGATGATAAAAAAAATTGTGCCGATTTGGCACGATTGACACGACCAAACAGGATAACCCGTTGGGCTAGTTGGATGGGTTCTTTTTTTACACGCGATGGAGTTTCTTATTTGGGCTAATTGGGACACAATTGAGTTGTTTTCTTATCGTGCTGCAATTGGGCAAAAGCGAGCCAATTTCGGGTCTCATATTTTTTACACGACCCGCTAGTGGATCAAAAAAACTTGGCCCGAACACGAACACGAACACGATAAACCATTTTAATTTCGTGCTAATTTCGTGTTGGGTCGTGTCGTGTTGTCGTGTTTGTGCCCGAATTGCCACCCTACTTGTTAACTTCTTGGCCCCTATATGTATTATAATAAGAGAATATATAACCCTAAACTGATGTAAGTAACAATTGTAATTGTTTTCATATTGGAAATTGTTTCTACTTAACTTTTCTGAATACTGGGTAAAGTGTAACCCTGTAAATTTGTAATTTTGGCTAGCACTCCCCGAACATTAATTAATGCAAAAAAACTCCCCCGACTGGTTGTCTTCGCAAAAAATGTACGTGTTATTAAACTTTTCAAGGAGTCATGTCACATGTAACAGTAAGATGTCATGCTCTAGATTTACAAAGGTTAGATTCTGTTAGAACAAATTGTTTTAAATGGCAGGGAAATAAAATACAAAACAACAAATTTCGGGTTTACAACACAAATACATTTACATGTCTAATAGACACAATGCAAATCAACGCTTTTTTCTATACTAGGCATTAGATCACTCTCCCTTCAAGCTACTTGAAGATTTTAAAAAGACACCGAAACAACCTTGATATATATATATATATATATATAGGGAGAGGTTCACAAGTGGACCAAAAGAATGGACTTTTTAATTGACCTTAACAAAAAACACATAATAACACATTAATTTTAATTCCTATAGTGTAATTGGTCCGCGCCCGAGACCACATCTTCACCCCACTACCCCCCCACCCCACCCCCCACCGCCCCCCACCCACCCCAACCACCACCATCACCAAAGCAGCCCTTGTGGCAGCCCTTATGACAGCAGGGCTGCCATGGGGGTGGGGGTGGGGTGGGTGGGGGATCGATCGACACGCGTATTTGGTGCCGCTGGCGCGGACCAATTACACTATAGGAATTAAAATTAATGTGTTATTATGTGTTTTTTGTTAAGATCCATTAAAAAGTCCATTCTTTTGGTCCACTTGTGAACCTCTCCCTATATATATCCATATAATATGGAGCCATATGGAGATGGCAAAAAGACATGTATGATATTTTTCACATTTCATGCCCATGCATGAAATGTCATGCTAAAAGGTGTTTTTTTTTTTTTTTTTAATAAATAGATATGGATTTTTTTTAACTATTTTTTTTTCTTTCTTCTTTTTATTTTTTTATGGGCTGGGTTTTTTTATCACGGGGGCAAATTTATCGTCGTGCCCTCGGCACGGGTATTCGCTAGTATATATATATATAGAGAGAGAGAGAGAGGGTTCTCTAGTGGACCTAAAAAATGAACTTTTTAATGGACCTAATAAAACATTAAAAAAAATTCAATTAATTGTAATTCCTATGTTGTAATTGGTCCGCGCCAACGGCAACCGACACGCGTGTGACCCGAGACCCCCTTACCCCTACCCCCAGCCCACTCACCGATGTGCTACAACCTGCTCGACCTGGTTAAACCCACTTTTCGATTAAACCCACCTCCCATCACTACCCCTACCCCACCCATATGCCATTTCCGGCGACCTCATACCACTACACGACCAACCTTTGCCTCAAACCGCGTACACCTGCCATTTTCCACCTCCATTCCACTATACTCACTGTTGGCAGCGCCCCAAAACCCAACCTCCACGCCGGCAGCAATCCAAACCCAAAAAAAAAAAAAAAAAAAGCCCCTGACCAGCTAAATCAACGCCAACGAACTCCTATTTAAACCTCCGATTCAACTCCGGACGACAACAGCCATACCCACTTCAAAATCGGCGAGGCCATCTCCATAGCCAACAAATCAAACCCAAACTAGCAGCTCCAATCCATTTACCCGGTTCCATTTACTTAACCCGAAAGCAGCCCTAAGCCACTTTGAACCCAAACCCATTTGGAGTTGCTCGATGAAGTGTATTGGTGTTAAGGGTTTTTTTTTTTTGGGGGGGGGGGGGGGGGAGAGGGGGGGTTGTAGGGAGGTGCTAAGGGTATTTGGTCTCGGGTGCCGCTGGCACGGACCAATTAGAACATAGGAATTACAATTAATTATTTTTTTTAATGCTTTATTAGGTCCATTAAAAAGTTCATTTTTAAGTCCATTAGAGAGCCTCTCCCTCTCTCTCTCTCTCTCTCTCTCTCTCTCTCTATATATATATATATATATATATATATATATATATATATATATATATTAACACCCAATGAAGTCAAGTCCCATGGTATGACTACTCACTAGTCACAGGGTGGGGAGATTTCAAACCCTGCTAAAGACAATTTCACACCCATTAATCTTCCTTATAAACATATATCTTTAGTTAATAATGATTTTCATCTAAAGTTTTTAATATATATTCCCACACGATGTGTATGCTTTTCCAAATACAGAAGCCAAAAGGACAACTTGCTTCAGAAAAGGTTTCTACTGGTAAAAATGCAAACCTCAAACTTTAATTACAACTCATATTCTACATAAGCATGTATATAAAATTCAATAAAAGATCATCCAGAAACTTGGTCTCTGACAACAAATAATATAAGCACACTTTTTACTTTGCTTGAGATCCCTCTGTAAAGTACAATTCCTAATATACTTCCAAGTTCCATTAGCAGGAAAACACATTGAATAGTGTTAATTAAAGACTTTTCAAGTATTCATATTCTAAAAATGAAATACTGTTAATTAAAGACTCTTCAAGAATATTTTCAATAACCTAAAATTTCTCTCTTAAATAAAAGATAAGTGGAACGTAATTAAACTCACTTGAAGTGGAATAAAGATCCATACTCAACCGGGCTATCCATCGTTTACATTGGGGAAATGATTATTGTTCACTCGAGTTTGGAACATAAACATTAAATGTACTGAAGATTTATGTCTACATTTAGAATGATCTTAATTTATACTAGCGAGAGGGTGAGTGAGAATGTTGCAGGGATACTGAGATTACCCGCACAGACCTTCTGTTGTAGCAATGGTTTTTCCCTGGTAAATTACGGTTGTCCGAGTGAAAGAACAAGATAGGGAGGTACTCTTCTTAGCCCTGCCACTACCATGAATGAAACAAAGTCAGCATGAACCCAAAAACCACCATATTAGTCTTTCCATTTATTGTCAAATAAACCAAACCTCTTTAAATATCCGTAAGCATTTAGGGACTAATTATAGAAAGAGGACTCAGAGAAAAGATAGGAATGGAAATGACATACCTTTGTCAAGAAATCAAGGAACAAGAACAATACTAGTTGAAATCTAAGTGCAAGAATTATAGACTTAACCAATGGATTAGTGATGTTATTTAACGTAAAAATGGAGTTGATCCTATACCGTCTATGTGCATGAGAAACGCTAAATTAATCTCAGCCGCAAGTTATCCCAAATAAACTAAACTCTTTCTATTTATAATATAGATATATGATAAGAGATCAACTAAATCTATAGGACAAAAAACACAAATAAATTTCACAGATAGGAATTCAACATAACATTATTAGTATATACAATCTTACGAATAATCTCCTCAGTTGAAAAGCAAAATAAAGAACAAAAACACAAATTAGGGCCAGAACATAAAAATGTGAACATCTGCATTAGATGATGAAAACACTACTTTGCATGTAATTTGGAATCAAATATTTTAAAGAACTACATGAGGAAAGGAAAACTAGTTGAAAAGATTACAATATTCTTAATGACATATTGAAGCAGAAAACACAAAACTTGACAAATGATTTTAGATACATCAATCTAGTATCACTGTCTATACACATGGGCTTTACCAAATTCATATTTGCTTAATTACAAGATATATTTATCATTAGCAGATCCTAGATTTTCTGTATATTATGAAACTATGGAAGAAAACCAAAGGCCTATAATATTGGCAGATTGGCACTTTCTGGAATATATGTTGGAAAGGAAAGATATGAGTTGGATTAGGTGTAGCAATTTTAGAAACGACAAGAAAATACAACACAAAATGACACAAAACTGACCTGAAGATGACATAAAATTGTGTCATGTCAAACTTTTGATTCATTTTTTGTCCTATTAATCGTGTTTTCACTCATGTTATCTTGTCTATGTAGGTTTGAGTATAAAATTTAAGAATTTTTTAGTCCTTCCATTTTTTGTTTTAAACGGGTTGTGTTCGTGTACCAACAAAGTGAAGTGGTGTTGCTTTGTGTCCACAATACCCATGTAGTGTCATGTCGTGTTGGCCCAAAACACGACCTAAAAATATGAATTGCCGCCCCTAAGATGGATTTGAGGGCGCAAAGTCGGATAATATTACAGAATTTGTACAAAAAGAGGAAGAGAACCTTTTAGAGCTTCATGGGGTATCAGGCAAACGGATCATCTATTTCATTTATTTGATAAAAGAAATCTCTCCTTATGTTAGCAACGAGTAAGGTTTCTGTGAAAAGAAAATTAAACATACAATAGAAAATGTAAAGCGGTGAAATGAGCCCAAAATTTTAAAGACTTACAATAGATAGATAAAAAGAGGAGAAGAAATAACAAGTAATCCAGATAAAATATTTATGAGATGCTGCAATAGTATATACATTCAACTGTGCACAAATGATGATCCAATTAATTAATCCTCAACAGGTTACAATGGAGCACAGCTAAATGGGTAGATGTATAACGAATTCATGTCAATAGAACAAATTATGAGCTTGAGAACCATAACTGTTTGGCATTGTAAATAGGTTGGAACTTGCACGTTAATCATCAACGATTCTTCACTATTAGATACATGATGTGATATGTTGATTTTTGACTCTGTTGTTTCAATAACCTAGTGTTATTTTCTCAATGACTCAGCGAGTTAATTATATTTCACCCATTTTCGGTCAAAATACCCGCAAGTCTAGCCATGTCTACCATATTTCACCAAGGATCCAACTGATTCAGCAAAGTACTCAGGCTTTGTCAGTTCTTTGAAACATGAATTGCACACAAACAAGACGATTGCTATATTATGTCAAAAAGGTTTCAAGTAAGGCATCCCCAAAATATGAGGAATTTTTCGTTACCACATCCCCAATGCCCTCACAGATAATGCATAAAGAATCCCTATCAAATTATAAAATTCACTTAAAAAATAGCATATATGAATACTGTAAGAGGGTGGTTTAGATAAGATGGAGGCGTAACCCCTTTTAAGTATGGTGATGGCAAGGTTAGTTAGAGAAACACTAGTGATTTAGCCACAAGACACAAAGAGCAGTTTGGAAGATATGGAACTCATCTTATACTCACAAATCTCGTGTATAACTCTCAATATAATAAAGAACTTCAGAAATAACTTGGCTAGAGGGAGAGAGAAGTAAGCACCCTAGATACACCTTGGTAGGCAGGCAAACATACTAGAAAAACTCTCAAGGGTCTGTGTTATGTATTAAAAGCTTCGTAATAAATGACAATGGTGAGTGGATAAGCCCTCTAGTTTGCAATAATTCTCTCTCTGATGTATATCTAGTAATAACTTTTCTGAACTCTCAAAAGGATCATCCCCTCCTCAAAGGTGGTTGGGGTCCTTAAATAGCCCCCCCACACCAACCCCGAGGCAACTCAGTCATTAAAGACTATGAAAGACATCCCTCATACTTTATGTCACAACATTAAATGCCTGATGCACTAGTTGTCTCCTACGTCATAAACATTAAATGCCAAGACATGCCTTTTGCCTAACCACTGTGTCAGGGGGTTGTTGTTGCAGAGGTGGCTCACCAACTATCTGACAGCCCCAAATACCACGGTGGTTTACTCAAGTGCATGTCCGACATTGTTTAGAAGGCTAGTGACATCACCCACAGTAGATGTGACTTTTAAGTAGAGGGTTGTTTGGTTCATAACTTAATGCCCGATGGAACTCCAAGCTGCCCCGCTTGAGGTTCCACGGTCAGGGTCCTTCGGTGTTTTACCAGGTGTATCTAAGATGGTCAGGACAAGCCCCAACGGTGCCCCACTTCTCAATCCTCCAAACCAAATCCCTCTAAAGTTCCCACGGTGAGGTTGTTCGATAGAGCATGAAAGCTCTCCCAGGCCCTGCCAAGCCTGGTCTCTCGCGAGTACCGTTCGACCTCACGCCCATTCATTATTCTCGTTACAACATTACAGTCATTACAACTCGTAATAAATATGAACAAAGCTATAATATGGCAAAGTAACAATAAGCTAAAGTACGAGTTGCCACGCCAAGCTGCCACGCTTGAGTTGCCACGCTTGAGCTGCCTCACCAAGCTGCCACGCTTGAGTTGCCACGCTGAGCTGCCTCACCAAGATGCCACGCTTGAGTTGCCACGCTGAGCTGCCTCACCAAGCTGCCACGCTTGAGTTGCCACGCCAAGCTGCCTCACCAAGCTGCCACGCTTGAGTTGCCACGCTGAGCTTATCCTCAGAACACTGTTGCTAGTTGGTGGATTATCCCTAATCCCAGGATTACCTTCAGGCCCCCTCTACATTTGCCCCTTCGTGGAGGGATTTGTTGTGGGAACAAGAAGTGCCTCCACGAAAACTTCTTAATCCGATGAACCTTCTCTGTCTGGCCTGCAGCTTTTTCTAATGCTGAGCCTCAGCCGTTCCAGTTTGAATATCTGAAATTCTCCCGAAGGACCTGCTAATATTCTCCCAGTAATGTTCGAAAAAGCGAAAAATTCTCCCCGATGTAACTGAGTCATAACTAAACAACGTTTGAGCTTCTGTCGAGGGGACATCGTGGCTTTTTTGAACCGTTGGGACACCTTCTTCGTTGGGGGGGGTTATTGGATATGTCAGAAAAAAATCTTGGCGCCCAAAACTGAATCTTGCTTAGGAAGGTAACGGTGGCTGTTCCCTAGGTGTCACTTCATTAATTGATGGCAGTTCCCCAGGTGTCACGTCATTGAATGACGTAGCGTTGTCTTTTCCATGTCAGGACACTTCCCGAAGTGCCACGTGTACCTTTGAAATGATTGCAGGCGGCCACACACGTGCAATGGTGGGAAACTTAAACGACGAACTTTAAAAATTAAACGGCCAAATCACTTAAAACCATTATTTTTCTTGCTTTCCCACTACTTGCTTCAAATTTCCTTCGTTTTTTAGAGAGAGAGAGAAAGAGCTTCCATTGTTAATCGTCTGAAACCTCTATTGCTGTTCGAGCTTGTGCCGTCCTGTTCTTGCTCTCATCTTCTTCGCCACCTCCTGTGGTTGTTCTTCCGCCATTGTCGTGCTCAGGCTCCTCTGACTCAAGGTTGTTTCTTGTTTGCTGTAACAATCTGTCATGGCGTCTCAAAGTTACCCCACCATCTCTTCAACCAGTGCGCCGCCTGCTACTGCTGTTGCCACCACTACTGGTGCCTCTGCCTTGGACGCTGTCCGTCGTGAACAGTTAAGGTTTTATCGTCGCTCTCCCATTTTTGGCGAAGGTGATTGCTTTGATGCTGCTTGCAAGACTGTCAATTTTGAATGCAAGTTTGAGTCCTTAATGCTAGGTGACGAGGACGAAGAACCCTCGAAGTGGGGCTTTCTTCCTCCAGAGGGGACTCTCCGGTTTCGTCTGGAGCGAGGGGACTTCCAATGGTCCCAAATTGACTTCGAAGCACCAGGTGGTTCTCCTGCCCATTTTGCTGCTTGGAACTCTCACATGGTGAGTTCCTATGGTGATATTTTGAGTAAGATTGGCCTTCAACGGGCCAAATGGTTTGGTGAGTTTACTCTCTCCAAAAATAATGCTGCTCTCCCCATTCTTGTTTCTCGTTGGAACGTGACGACTCACACATTTATTGCTGCGTGGGGCGAGTTCACGATAACCCTAGAAGATGTCTGCGAGCTTCTGGGACTCGAAGCAACAGGTCATGAGCCTTATACCGATGAGCCTCTCGACGCCGAAGAGACTGCTGACCGTTTGGCGTTGGACCGAATATGCCGAAGTTGCATCGGTTCTTCAAACAAAGCTACCTTCACTCCGCTGATTAATTATTTCTTCAAGGGTTCTAGTGAAGGTAGTTCTTCAATTTCAACGGATGCCCCTGGCCAAAGTACTTCGTTAGAGCTCCCTGCTTACATCCTTGTGATTCTTTCCCGTTTTCTTTTGACGGGAAAACCAAACGATCAGCCCCGAAGGGACCTTATCAACATATCCCTTCGTTTGGCCCGGGGCATCAAACTTCCTTTGGCTGCAATTGCCCTAGGGTCCCTCTACACCTGGCTTGACAGAACGTTGTTCGACATGGAACGATCACTTGGCCGTTATAACCTGGCCAATTTTGCTAAGAGCGTCCTTCTAACCAGCTTTCTTTACGTGCGCTTTCCTGTTGTGGCGGCCAAGGCCAACCGTCCTCCTTCTGGGGAAACCATTCTGCCCCCACGCTCTTACATTTATCACAAGAGGCAGAGCCGAAAAGAGCTGATCGCCTCAATTGATCGTTTTGAGGACTTTGTTATGAGGCCTTACGGAGAGGACGCCTTTGTTCATACTTGTGATTTCTTTCAGCACGAATCCAGGGTGGTACAGGTGGGGGTAGACATTGAAGATCCCCAGTTAGCCGTGGTGCTTCTCCTTTCTCCGGGGTATCTGCCTTCCTACACCGAGTGGGGATATTCCAGCGAACATTACAACCCCAATCGGTGTAGTCGTCAATTTGGGTTTGATCAGGGGGCTCCTCGCTCAGTTTTCCAATCCTCAAACCCGAAGGTTAGCTTTAGTGAGGCATGTTCCTTATTTTCCTCCACTGCTGCATGGGGGATAAGTGAATCAATGGCTGGGAGAGTCACCATTCCTTCCAACACGAGGCAAGGGAATGTGACCAGTCTATTTGCCACGAAGTTCTGGCCGAGAGAACTGGCTAACATTGCTGAATTCATAGATGGCGAGCCTGTGTACCCTCCAGTTCTTTCATTTTCTGCGATGGAGCTGGGACTCAAAGGCAACTCCGTTCTGGGGATTGAGTTCCCTCTAAGCAAAACCCCTAAGAGGCCTTCCGAAGAGCTACCTCCGTTATGCCCCATGACTCCCACTGCCATATCCAAAGCGAAAAGTGCTGGGGTATCCAGGAAGACTGCTCCTTCGACTGGAGCTACTGCTGATGAAGGGTCTTCGCAGCCGTCGACCAAGAAGGCCAAGAGTGGGGTGGCTTCCACGAAAAAGACAAAGTCCAAATCCCAGATTCCTGTGGCAGCCCTTCCCATAGCCTCCGTTCCTCCTCCCATGTCTCCTGAAAGGGCCGAGAGGTTAAGGAGGGAGGCGCAGGCTGAGGTAGATCGGGTGAATGCAGAGTTTCAACGGCGCGCTGTCGTCGTTCCTCCCTCGGTTGCCTTCCCCACGATCGTCGTCGATCCCACTGAGCCAGCTGCAAAGAGGAGAAAAGGTTCGAAGGTTCCTCAAGCCACTGGTAGTGACATGACAAGGCTGAGGAGGAAGACTCTAGGCACCAAGTCCCAGGGGAAGCAAGCTTCCCCGGTGCAAGCTCCTCATTCTTCTTCCCAATCTGAGGTATGTACACTTATCCTGTTCTCTTTTCTTCTTTGGTTAGAGCAAGCCGGATTTGCTTATATATATTGTTCTTAACTACTTTGGTGCAGGGACTTAAAGAAACGGGGCCTCGTTCTCCTAGCCCCCCAAGTCCCCCCATTAGCCGTTTCGTGAGCGGTCGCTGTGGGGCCATCTCATCCGATACGACCCCACCCCGTTCGCCAATGACCGGGCTTACTTACACCCGTCGTTCAATCTCACGACGGGCGAGGGAGGCAGTTGGGGAGGGTGAGGTTATAGAGCCCCTGGATGTCTCTTCGCCACCAGAGACAACACAATCTGAGATGCCTACTCCAGTCCCCTCTAGCTCTCTGGCTTCCTCTAAGGCTGTTCTCCCCCTTGTTCTGGTTGCTGCAGGTGATCCTGAGGTAATTATTTCATATTTAAATTTGTCTGATCTGGCATTCCTTCTCTTTCACCCCGTTCTGTGTGCTGAATTTAGGATGTTGGTTGCCCTAGGTCGAAGTATCCTCGCTGCTAACAGACATTCTTCGTCCAACGGTGCTGGCGAGACCTCTGACCACAGTGCCCATTTTCAACGTTCTGACTGAGGTAAGTTATTCTTGGATACATTTTGCCCTTTTTTCTGTATTTGTTCCTCTTTACTAACCTTGGCTTTTATATTGCAGCTTTCTCCTGATCTTTCACCACCATCATCTATTCCCGATGAACCCCTTGCTCTTGCTTTGGTACCTTATGTGGGCGAGGGAACTATGCCGATGGTTGAGGTTTCTGGGGCCAGAGACCCCGTTGAGGCTGATGAGGTAACAAGTCCCCTCCCAACAATTCCTGCCACTTTAACCTCCGTGACGACTCCCACTCCTGCCCCTGTTATAATTCAGGTACTTTCTTAATTCTTTATATAATCTCCACCTTATAACGGTGACTTAACAACAAAAACGTTTGTTAAGATTTTTATATAATCTCCACCTTATAACGGTGACTTAACAATGAAAACACTTGTTAAGATTTTTATATAATCTCCACCTTATAACGGTGACTTAACAACGAAAACGTTTGTTAAGATTTTTATATAATCTCCTCCTTATAACGGTGACTTAACAATGAAAACACTTGTTAAGATTTTTATATAATCTCCACCTTATAACGGTGACTTAACAACGAAAACGTTTGTTAAGATTTTTATATAATCTCCACCTTATAACGGTGACTTAACAACGAAAACGTTTGTTAAGATTTTTATATAATCTCCACCTTATAACGGTGACTTAACAACGAAAACGTTACAATCTCACTGTTTCTTATATCTCTTCTCAGGTTGCTCAGGAGGATTCCTCACCAGCTCTTTCACTTATAGGCACACCACGTCAGGAACCTGCTGTTTCGGAAGAATCTGACCAGGCTGACCAAGGTTCCACGACTGGTGTTGAGGCCGAAAGTGAGTCTGGGTGCGAATTGCCTCTCCCTGACTTAACTCCTCCTGCCTTTTGCCTAATGGTGCTTCACAATTCTCCCCAAATGCCTGTGAGCCATCGCTTGGTGATTGAGCAGTTGGTGAACCATCACCCCGAGACCTACACCGTGGACTGCCTACGGTCCAATATTCCCGTGATGAGTTATCGACTGCAAGGCATGGCGATCGTTGTTGCTGAGATTGCCAATACTCCCACTTCCCGTGTAACCCGAACCCTCATTAATCAGTTTCTGGGTTTTCTGAAGGAATTGGGTCGTGACGGTTTCCGTTTCGACTGGCTTATGGCGTATTTGAAAACTTTGAAGAGTCAGCAGCTGATCGGCCAGAGGGAACTGTTGAGGAAGCACCAGGAGGACCAACGGGCTGAGGAAGTTAAGTTAGCTGAGCTGGCACCTCTTTTGGAATCAGCGGATGAAGAAATAAAGAATGCCGAAGAGGCTCTTCGTTTGGCCAAACTGAAACGGGAGAGACTTCTTATTGAACGCGCCCAGGTGCAAATCAGGCTAGAGGTTGCTGTCAACGCTCAAAGCTCCTTTGCGTCAGCTTCTTCGGGCCTTCCTGGGGATTTTTTCTCTTCCCCAGACCTATGGTTCCTTTTAGGGTAGCAAGCTCTTGTATATATTTTCCTTCTTCGTCCATTTATGTAATTCTTGGGCAATAGTTCCCAATCTTTTTGTAATGCCCTCTTGTTTATTGAATGAAAGAAAGTATATTTTCCCGTTTTATCTTTGAGTTGTGACTGCTTTCATATCGGTGTCTATACTTCACGTCATCAATAAAACTTGTATATTCATAATCAAAGACTAGATACATCGATGGTACAAACTTAATTGTTTACACATGATAGACTTTCAACCATTTATTATTAATTTTGAATGGCTTGTCTTCCTCCAACTTAGAAATTAGGCAATAACCTGAATCATGAGCTTCCTTCACGACGAAAGGTCCCTCCCAATTGGCTGCGAATTTTGGCAGAGGAAGTCCCCTAATGTGTTTCACCGCTGCTTTCAAAACGAGATCCCCCTCTACGAACCTCCTTGGTCTTACCAGGTTGTCATATGCCCTGGAGAGCTGCCTCGTATACATTTGAAAATGTTGCATTGCGTTGTCTCTGTGTTCATCCAATGCCTCCAGCTGCACATGCCTGTTCTGAGGGAGCATGCTACTTCGCAAGGCGTATCGAGCAGAGGGAACCTCCAACTCCACTGGAAGGATTGCCTCAGCCCCGTAGACAAGGGAGAACGGAGTGTACCCTGTGGGCTTCTTCTTTGTCGTTCGATAGGCCCACAATGCTGCTGGTATCTTGTCATCCCACGATCCTAGAAAGTCCTCCATTGTTTTAGCCAGGATATTAACCAGAGTTTTGTTAGTTGCCTCGGCCTGACCGTTCCCCTTCGGGTATGCCACCGTTGAAGTGTGATGAACGATGGAATACTTGTCTGTAAGCATCGTTACTTCTGAGTTGACAAAGGGAGTCCCATTATCTGAGAGAATAACCTTTGGGATCCCAAAACGGCAAATGATATACTCTCTGATGAAGTTACTCACTACCCCAGCCGTTGCCCTTCTGAGTGGTATTGCTTCAGCCCATTTTGTAAAGCACTCCGTTGCTACCAGTATCCATATCTTGCCCCTTGACGAAGGGTGTATCGCCCCCACGAGGTCGAACGCCCAATTGTGGAAAGGATAAGGCGTTGCCAGAGAATGTAAGTCCACCGATGGGGCATGGATCATATTTCCATGAATTTGGCAAGCTTTGCATTTTCGAACAAATTCGGCAGAGTCTTTCTCCATCGTTGGCCAATAATATCCCAACGTCATCAGCTGATCATATAACTTGGCCCCTCCTATATGAGCTGGGTCATGGGCTTGTTTGAGAACCTCAGTTGCCTCTTCTTTCGTGATGCAACGCAATGGCTTGTTGAAGTACCCCCTTCGATAAAGCTGCCCCTCTTGGATATAGAACCTTGGGGCCCTTCGCTTCAGTCCCATCGCATCCACTTTCTCCGTTGGGACAGTTCCATCTTGAATAAAGTCGATATAGGGCTGCCTCCAGTCTGTTTGGGCTTCTATGAAATGGCACTCAGCTGCTTCGAAAAATAGCTGACACTTATCACAATTCCGTTGTAGTTCTGCCGCATCCTGTTTCATTCTAGGCCAAAAATATCCCCCTCTTTGAATTCTTCTATAGAGAGGTATCTCAGTTGTTTCGCAATGCTCCTCATATGTTCTCTTCAACCTTCGCTCTGCTTCCTCTGGCCCAATGCATCTTGATAACCATCCCCCTGCATTTCTGTAGTAAAGATTTCCCTGGTTTGTAAAGTATTGGGCTAACTCTCTTAGTCCCATAGCTCCTTCGCCAGACTCCAGTTGCTTCCTGATCTCTCCTCTCCAATCCGCGTCTCCCTCCATCGGTAGTATTGACTGCACCACCGAAGGAGCTGTTCTTCGTTGGATCGTAACGATAGTCGTATCGCTCCTCATGACCATCTTTTGAGCAATAGTGGCATAAGCGTCTGGATGACGGTTCATCGTTCTGGGATGTCTTCTAATTTTGGTCCGATGGAACTGGCTGAGGAGCCTTTGAATGATCGTTCTGTACGGTGCCAAACTCATGTGCTTCAACGCATATTCTCCGTTAACTTGCTGAATTACTAAGTTCGAGTCACCTTTGATGCAGAGAGAACGAATTCCCCTTCGAAGAGCCTCCAGCAACCCTAGCACTAACGCTTCGTATTCTGCTTCGTTATTGGAGCAAGGGAAATCTAGTTTGTAGGAAAGGCAAATTTCCTCCGTTCCTTTTGAAAGGATGACCCCTGCCCCTCCTTTTTTCTCTGCCGAAGACCCATCAAACTACATCGTCCATTCCTCATCGGTTGCATCCAGATAGTTGGCTTGCAAGTCGTCTCCCGGAATGTCTTCTTTAGGTGGTTCAAATGTTCCAGATGGAAAGATTGCCAATCAGATCGGCATACGCCTGGCTCTTGATGGCACGAGGAATCACACACTTTAAATCATATTCGGAGAGAATAAGGAACCACCTAGCTGCCCTGCCAATCAAGATAGTTCTAGCCAACAAATACTTAATAGGATCACATCTAGTTACAATATGAATTGTAAAAGACAGCATATAATGTCTAAGTTTTTGTGCTACAAAGACTAAGGCCAAACAATGCCTTTCTAGGCTGCTATATCTAATCTCTGGCCCATGTATGATCCTGCTGAGGTAATACACCGGCCGTTCTTGCCCGTCAATCTCTTGTGCCAGTAAGGCTCCAACGGACCTTGTAGTTGAGGTGAGGTACAGCTGCAACGGTACTCCTGCCTGCGGAGGAACCATGATTTGTGGTGAAACGAGCAGCTTCTTCAACTCATCGAGAGACTCCTGGTGGTCCTTTTCCCATCTGAACTTTGTGTTCTTTCGCAGCAGTTGCATCAACGGGTGTGTTACCTCGACCAATCCTGGTACAAATCTTCTGAGGTAGGAGACTTTTCCGAGGAAGCTTTTTAGCTCCTTCGCTGTTCTTGGGCACGGCATTTCTAAGATCGCGCGTTGTTTATCCTGGTCCATCTGCACCCCTTGTCGATCAACCACAAAGCCTAGAAACTTCCCGCATGTTACTCCAAAGACGCACTTCAATGGGTTCATCTTTAATTTATACTTCCTACATCGAGTAAACACCTTCTTTAAGTCGTTTAGGTGGGACTCCTCCTTCTTCGATTTGATGACCAAATCGTCCACATAGAATTCTACAAATCTGTGGAAGAAATCATGAAAAATGGCCATCATTGTTCTTTGATAAGTAGCCCCCGCGTTCTTAAGTCCAAACGGCATTACTTTGTACATGAAATTGCCCAACGGGGTTCTGAATGCCGTTTTCTCTGCGTCTGCGGGGTCCATCTTGATCTGGTTGTACCCTACGTACCCATCCATGAAGCTATACATCTCATGCCCAGCCGTGGCATCTATCAAGCTATCAATGGAGGGTAGAGGGAACTCATCTTTGGGGCAAGCCCTGTTCAAATCTCTAAAGTCCACACAGATCCTTATTTGATTCTTGTCCTTCTTTCCTACTGGCACAATGCTAGATAGCCAAAGGGGATGCTGTATTGGTTCGATGAATCCTGCTGCCAACAAACGTTGAACCTCTTCCTTAATCTTCAAGTCCAACTCAGGTTTGTAAGTCCTTGTTGCCTGCTTCACCGGGATGGCTGAAGGCATCACGTTTAGCTTGTGGCAGCTCACTTCCTCATCTAGCCCTTCCATTTCGGTATACTTCCATGCAAAGACATCTATGAATTCCCGGATTAGCCCAACCAAGGCTTCTCGTTTCTCCTTACCGAGATCCTTCGCGATGAAGATGGGCCTTGGGTCTTCCCCTTCTCCTGCCAGGTTCAACTGCTCCAACTCTTGTGCCTGGGGCTTTGGTTGATTTGTCATGTAATCTGGTTCTTCGGCGACCTCCTCCACGAACTCCTGTATGTTGGAGTTGTCTATAACCATACACCGTCCCTCTTGATCCACCAAGAAACACTCATATAACGGGTCAGCCCCATCCTCGGTCTCTTCGGCCGCCCGCTCACATCGTTATAAACGGTATACCGTCTTCCCCTCTTCAGTGACCACCTTCTTGCATTGCCTGTTGGTAGCTGTTGCCACGGCCTTCCTCTTCCTCTCTCTCGAAGCCTCAGTGATTCTTCCCCCTGAAAAGCGACTCAGCACGCTTTGCCGTTGGACCTCATGCTCCACAGGATCCACTCTAAGCCTTACTTTGTTTTTGAGCTGCTTCGTGGTACTTTGGGGGCGAGGGATCACCTGATGGGTTTCTTCGGCCCTCACCCCTTCGTTACTCGCGGCTTCTTAACTTTGCTCGTTCAGAGGCCCCATTCTATCTCTGATCGAAGGAACCCATGCCCCCTCCATTCTTCTCGTTAGGACTCGAGCATCCTCCTCCAACTCTGTATAAAAGGCCGCATCTACAAAGTGAGCTTCCTCGATAGCAAAAGGCCTTTTTGTAGCCCTAATGGTCACTTCTGTTCCTTTGACATTTGCCTTGGCGCATTGATGATATGTTGAAGGAACTAAACCTTGATTGTGCATCCACACTCTTCCTATTAGTAAATGATAGGAAGTTGCACTTTCTATTACATGGAACTTGATGTGGGAACTCAGATTTCCCATTACAATTCCCACATTCACATACCCAATGGATTTGGAAGATTGGTTGTCATACCCTGAGATTACCAGAGGCATGGGGACCAACCTTTCTTCTGGGATATCAGCTGCGTGGAAGGAGTTGATCGGCATAATGTTGATGGAAGCGCCCCCATCCATAAGCGTTCTTGCAAAACTAACCCCATTGATATTGGCCGTCACATACAAGGGCCTGTTATGAGGGAACCTTACAGCTCTATCTGCATCGCTGAAGGTCACCTCTGATAGGAACTTTTTTACCAGCCTCGCCATGGGTCCCCTCCATTTCAACGAGGGAACCGCGTCCTTCTTCGCGATGTCTAGAATCGCCTGAGTTATTTCCAGTCTGCTCTCCTTTGGTATCCCCATTTGATCGAAGAACCAAGCGAATTTTGAGGATTTTGAAACTGCGCTGTATTCAACGACTGCCTCCATTTCCTCGCCTTCAACGCTGTATACGTCTTCCACGTCTTTAGCGCTTGCTTCATCGTAGGCTAAAACTACGTTAGCCATTCATGTGGTGCAATATTCCAGAGTTTCTTCGAATTCTCTTTGCCTCATTGTTGATCTTCCTTCCCCTCCTTCCGCCTCATCGTCTTAGGCCGTCACCAAGTTGGCCCCATGCGCTGGAAGCGGGTTGTTGTTAACGTTCTGTGGGGGGATCTACAGCGTCCCTGCCTTCATGTACTTGTCAATGATTCTTCTCAGTGTGAAGCAGCTCTCTGTCGGGTGCTGGATCTTTCGATGAACCTGACAATACCTAGGATCTGCCTTTGTTGCGTCATCGGGTTCTTCTGAAGGAACGCCTTTTGGTAGGTAGACCGTTCCACCTTGGACCATGGCATTGTAACAACTCACCGCCTCTTCTATCGTGCATGGTAACGGTGGTGGGTCTTCCCTATCCCTTCCGAACTTCCTTTTGTTGTCCTTCTTCGCCGCCTTACCCCCATCTGTTCCTTCGGTGTATCCCACCCGTGGGGGTTGAGGCCTTCCTCCCCCAGGTTGTATCGGTTGCCTGAATATCATAGGCACCGCCACCGGGTTTGGTCGTACGACCAATGAGATGTTCCTTGCAGATTTTAAGAATGCCGAAAAAGTTCCCTCGCGCGTCTCATTGATAAGATGGCAGATGTACTCCGGGAGTAGTCCTTCGGCACAGATTTGTAATAGTTTGGACTCCTTGGCCTCCTTTCTCACATCCAGAGACCTTTCCCTGAACCTTCGAACGTATGCCACCACGTCTTCTCCTGGTCGTTGCTTCTCTCTCCCTAGTTGGGTCAGAGTGAATTCATCCTCTGCTAGAAAGAACTTTTGGACAAACAGCATGTGCATCTCTTCCCACGTGGAAACACTTTTAGGGGCCAAATGAGAATACCACGTGTATGCCTTATCGGTCAGGGATTTGGAAAACTCCCTCAACCTGAGCTTCTTGTTGTTGCAATGTGCCCCCAGGTGCTCAATAAAACGTTTAATGTGCTCTTTCGGATTCCCACCCTTCCCTGTGTATTTTTCAAAGATGGGGGGAATATAATCCCTCGGGTAAGGCTCATCGTTGTATTCCTGAGGATAAGGTGTCCTAAAGTCGTCATAGACTGAAGCTACCTCGCCTATAGACTGTGAGGAAGCCTGCACAAATTTTAACATCTCCTTTTGCATTTCTCTCCTCATTTCCTCCATGGGCGATGGGGCAACGACCAATGGGGGTGTTGGCTGAATGACCGTTATAGTTGGAGCCATCGTTACAGCTGGCGCCGTTGATACTCCGGAGATTCCCACCGCCGGATTCACGACGGAGGGTATGCTTGTTGGGGCTGCTCCCGTTGTACCTGCGCCTGGTGGAACCGTTGGAGCTGCCCCTGGTGTTACGAAGGAATTGGCTTCGAGTCCTCCCAGCACCGTTGAAGCTGCAGGAGTTTGCAAAAACTCATAGAACTTGCTCATAAGGAGGGTCATTTGGGCAGATCCCAGCCCAGCGCTCGTGGAAGCCTGCGTCACTCCCGGAACGCCTGTTGTTGCCTGAACTGGGGGCACTTCTATTCGAGGAGCTCCGCTCCTTAAAGCCTCCAATTCTACCGCTGCCTGCTCTTCACTGTGTTGGATATCATCAAAGTTGAGCCTTCGATTAACGTTATCTTGCGCCATACTTCTTCCTTAGAAGAATGCCTCCCCAGCGGAGTCGCCAAATGTAAGAGGGTGGTTTAGATAAGATGGAGGCGTAACCCCTTTTAAGTATGGTGATGGCAAGGTTAGTTAGAGAAACACTAGTGATTTAGCCACAAGACACAAAGAGCAGTTTGGAAGATATGGAACCCATCTTATACTCACAAATCTCGTGTATAACTCTCAATATAATAAAGAACTTCAGAAATAACTTGGTTAGAGGGAGAGAGAAGTAAGCACCCTAGATACACCTTGGTAGGCAGGCAAACATACTAGAAAAACTCTCAAGGGTCTGTGTTATGTATTAAAAGCTTCGTAATAAATGACAATGGTGAGTGGATAAGCCCTCTAGTTTGCAATAATTCTCTCTCTGATGTATATCTAGTAATAACTTTTCTGAACTCTCAAAAGGATCATCCCCTCCTCAAAGGTGGTTGGGGTCCTTAAATAGCCCCCCCACACCAACCCCGAGGCAACTCAGTCATTAAAGACTATGAAAGACATCCCTCATACTTTATGTCACAACATTAAATGCCTGATGCACTAGTTGTCTCCTACGTCATAAACATTAAATGCCAAGACATGCCTTTTGCCTAACCACTGTGTCAGGGGGTTGTTGTTGCAGAGGTGGCTCACCAACTATCTGACAGCCCCAAATACCACGGTGGTTTACTCAAGTGCATGTCCGACATTGTTTAGAAGGCTAGTGACATCACCCACAGTAGATGTGACTTTTAAGTAGAGGGTTGTTTGGTTCATAACTTAATGCCCGATGGAACTCCAAGCTGCCCCGCTTGAGGTTCCACGGTCAGGGTCCTTCGGTGGTTTACCAGGTGTATCTAAGATGGTCAGGACAAGCCCCAACGGTGCCCCACTTCTCAATCCTCCAAACCAAATCCCTCTAAAGTTCCCACGGTGAGGTTGTTCGATAGAGCATGAAAGCTCTCCCAGGCCCTGCCAAGCCTGGTCTCTCGCGAGTACCGTTCGACCTCACGCCCATTCATTATTCTCGTTACAACATTACAGTCATTACAACTCGTAATAAATATGAACAAAGCTATAATATGGCAAAGTAACAATAAGCTAAAGTACGAGTTGCCACGCCAAGCTGCCTCGCCAAGCTGCCACGCTTGAGCTGCCTCACCAAGCTGCCACGCTTGAGTTGCCACGCTGAGCTGCCTCACCAAGATGCCACGCTTGAGTTGCCACGCTGAGCTGCCTCACCAAGCTGCCACGCTTGAGTTGCCACGCCAAGCTGCCTCACCAAGCTGCCACGCTTGAGTTGCCACGCTGAGCTTATCCTCAGAACACTGTTGCTAGTTGGTGGATTATCCCTAATCCCAGGATTACCTTCAGGCCCCCTCTACAAATAGAAATGTGTCAACATAACTTACAAGCCCCTGTAAAGATCTCAAAATGCATAAGCAATATAGTCGAAGGATATCCATGGTTGTTTCAACATCATTGTTCTGAACTCCAAGATGCAACAATACAAGTGACTATTGATTCCCGTGATAAATATGAATAGATTAGAAAAGGGTGATTCCCATGATAAACAAATCAGAATGGAGAGAGATGATTCATGTAGCCACCAACTCCAAGTAATTTGCAAAGGCTTTCTTGAGTTGGGTTGAGTTTATGCATAATATATAAGAAATGCTTGTGGAATTTCCACCTTGAAGAGAGAGCTCAGCCGCTGCTAGAGTAGCCAAAGGTGTAAAACGACCTCGGTTTTTTTGGAGTAATACTTTGTTTTATAATTACATTGTTATTCTTGTTAAAAACTAAATAAATGTTACCCAAGCGGAAAGAACAATCAAAGTATGTTGTACTCTTTAGCAATACAAACCCCAAAAATTGCAAATTGTAAAGAACATAAAATATGTGTATGCGAGACATTACAAAAGGAGCCATCAAGTGTCGCATAAAATTAGAGGGAAAAGTTTCGCATGGAACATTTGTGATTCCCTACCAGATTCATATAATTTCTTCAACTACTAAAATTTTCTCACGAATAGGCATTTATTTTTATATGTTTTGTGAGCACGCTACTTTCCTAAATACAACATTAGTCATACCTAGTGTGGGTATATATGTGACTTCGTTTTTACCCCACGTATCATTTTTTTCCTTTTTGTATTAACGTGTCAAAGAATATATTTGGCTTTCCTTTAAGTGTAACCGTTAAAATTTTCTTGGGTTTAGCCATAGTTGTCAAATCGCGAATCGTATCGTGAATCGTTTACCCCCCGAATCGCGAATCGTGAATCGAATCGGAACCAAATGATAATAATGTAGTAAAACATACCTAAATGGATTTAACAATATAGAATTGGTAATTAAGAATGATATGACCAAAAATACTAATCGTAGCACGTGATAATATACCAAAATATATCACAAATATTGAACGTAGCACATGTTCTCATTCATTTTAAGCTTAAAAATGTAAAAAACAAAAATAAATCATAAAAAGTCAGTAATTAATAAACAACTCAAAATATTAAAACAGCCTACAAATATTAATTTAGAAAATTTATCAGTTAAACTATATTAAAACAACCTAAAAGTATTAATTTAGAACAATTAAACAGTTAAATTATATTAAAACAGCCTACAAATATTAAAATATATTAATTTAAAACAGTAAAATATATTAATTTAACAAAAAAAGGTTTTATAACAAAAAAAAAACGAAAAGAGTAAAAACAGCCCTTCATTTAAAAACAGTAAAAAGTGTAAAAAACATTAGTTAATAACTTCTATTATAACAAAAGGTTTATAACACAAAAAAAAAAAAAAGCAAAAACGGCCCTTCTTATAACAAAAAAAACAGCAAAAGGTTTTAAACTATTATTTAATAACTTTTGTGTCTTACAGATTATAACAAAAGGTTTGATAACAAAAAAAATAAACAAAACAGCTAAAAGCCCCTTCCGATTTGCAAAAACAGCAAAAACGCAGCAATAGATGGCTTCGGTTTGCAGCAACAGGGTTCGTATGGCTTCAGTTTGCAGGTTACGGCTGGATTAGGGCTCGTACAGCAATAGATGGCTTAGGTTTGAGAGAAGCAGCAGTCGATTGGGCCTCGTAAGTTTTTTTTTTTGTTTTAGTACAATACAAAGACTTAAAATAAGTCGCGTGCGCCGAAGAGGGTTTTAAAAAACCCACTTTACTGAATCGCATTAAGGGACGATTCACAATTCCAAATCGAATCGTACGATTCCAAACCGAATCGTACGATTAATTGACCAATTACGATTCACCTCTTGATTCGAATCGTTCGACCCTTGAATCGAACCGAATAGGACGATTCGACGCGCGAATTGGATGATTTTGACAACTATGGGTTTAGCCTTCAGTTAAGCTTCTTGATGAGGTACACGGGTGTCGATCTATGCATTTCATTACAACATCATTGTTCTTTTCATTAAAGAGGGGATGGTGTTTCAGCTAAGTTGCTAAGATATATCTAGGTTGTAAGCTAGATTTCAAAAGATAAATGGTTGAGAGAAAAAGAACGAAACTTTGAGATAGAATAAAACTGACTTCCATAAGTACACCCAGAGTCATAATAGAAAATATGCAACACAACAACAAAAAATTGGACTTTGAGACGGTCCTCTGGCCATCTCAAAAGCCTTTTGGGACGCCATTTGAGACGACAAAGGGGGGTCATATTAGACCCCCGTTTTGAAAGCTTTTTTCCATCTCAAAAGAGTTTTTTTGAGACAGCATAAAAGCCATCTCAAAAGGTCATTGCTTATAGAACCCTTTTGAGACGGCGAAAAAGCCATCTTTTAAACCTGCTTTTTGAGACGGCAACAGCCATCTAAAAAGAGTTTTTTGAGACGGTAACTTAGCCATCTCAATAGGTCTTCGTTTATGGAACCCTTTTATTACACATGTTCAATTTCATCACATCTCAAATGTATCTATTGCGCATGTTCAAAATGACGAGATGATGTGGAATTACTTTTTAGACTAATCAAACTATTAGACCTGTATATGCTATTCAAAGTTAATTACATCCCTAATGTATAATAATCATACCTAGTATCATCAAGGATCACTTTAAATACGTGTTTCACATTTCCTCTTACTCACCGTCTGCAAGTTTTAGTTGATTAGAAAAACCCAAGTCAAGCAGAAAGGCACTGGTTCATTAAACTCAATCATCCATTGAGGTCATACGCCGGATGAAAATCAGTCTGGAATATCTTTGCAGTGCTCTTTGCAAATAATATCTTATCAGGGGACCTTCCCCCAATTTGGAGCATAAATGACATGAAACTTGAGAGACAACTGCATGGCATATTGCTTTTTGAAATCCCACATATGACTCCCACTCAGCAGGGTCTTGTACAAGTACTGGGAGAATATGTTGTCCGTAATCACAGATTTCGTAATGTCATTATAAGCCTGGAAACAGAGATCTACAACAGCCTCGGGTGATATCTGGCCAGTTATGGCCAGGTTCAGTTGCTCCTTAAAATAGGTGATAGGCAGGTATGCCTCACGGCCATTTCTAACTTAATGGTTCTCATATACCTCAAGGAATGTGGTATAAATCAAATCATCTTCCACCATGCGGACCTCGTTCAAGCACACCATCAATTGTTACAAATATAAACATAAATTTAAAAGAAAGGTTCCTGGAATATTCTTAATTGACTAACTAAAGTCCACTTGGTTTATCGTTTCACAAAAAAAGTGCCTCAATGAAATATAATGTTGGGGTGCTCCTGTGAGTCAAATACTTAAATAAAAAACATAGATACCATACACTCAAGTTCCTAGACTTTTTGCCAAAATTTTGTTCCTCCAAGGACCTACTTGTGAAAGGAAAGACCTATCCGGACAAGAAATCCTGCCTAAGAAATGTATAATGAAGTAAAGAGGGCAAAAAACATAGACCTAGATCTTGGCAAGAAGCGCAACTGGCACGCCTGTAAGTATGCAGACATATCATGCTTTGTGCCAGAATTATTATGTATCCACAGAAAATTGTCATCTCCTATATCCAAGAGGAAATGGAAAGGAATCAACAGAAAGAAAATATAAATTAGGTAAGGTTGAATTTAATACCTGGGACCAAACAGGGATGATAATTGGGGTGTGAATGCATATGTGGCGACGTCTTGATTCCTTGTGTTTATCAAACATTCTGTTCATAACACGGAAATGCTGCAATATGTGTTGATCACTTCTAGCATTGGGCGTCAAAGACGTCTGGACAATAAAATGTCGCTGGGACCCATCAGAGCCAATTAGCGTCAAGCGCCGAAAACTGCTCCCATGCCTTCTCACAATGGGAACATCAGCCCCAACTCTGTCTAACTTTACCGTATGATCAGGTGCTACTTCCTGAAAAAAGAATTCGTCATATATACAATAGCGCAGAAGCACACCTAATAAAACTTGCATAATAGGGACCTAATTTATTAATTAACTAAAGTGTAACGGGCTATGGGACCAAAATAAACAAAATGTAATTCGTATGGACAACGAACAACGCATGCAGTACACAGGTATACTCGCTCAGATCCACATAATAATCCACATGTATACTCACACAGATCCAATCCACGAACGATGCACACAGTATAACACATAGTAAATGAATAAGCAATTGTATGCCAGTTCAAACTCACCATGAAGAGACCCAAATAAAAAAATATCTAAAACTCATGTTATAGATATCCATCCCATAATTTAGGGGATATACACAATATATACACTAACAATCTCGATGAAAATAAATGGTAATTGAGCTCCACTCTAAACAACAAAATATATTATTAACATAATGTGAAATTTGGCTCAAAATTCATAAGAAGCTTTTATTTATAGAATACTTGGTTGAAGTGCCTTTCATTCTCCCATTTATGTCATCAATGCATTCTGTAAAAGCAGGGAACTGACTATTGAAAAGTTGTCTTTTCATTTGGGTATTACATCGCTACAATTTATGTTCGATGCTAACTTCAGTTAGTGTATATACATGACGAGTGTTCTAGGATCACTAGCGTCAAAGCAAAGCCAGTACCATCTGAACTGGCATACTATGTATATATACACATATATACTTACATGGCCAAAATCATTATTTAGTTTGGTGACATTTGCAAACTGAACCTCTCGAACATCAGACAGATTTAAACTACATGAGTCAATACTCATTGATTACACCACTAATTTGTGATGCATTTTGAGGTAAAAGGAACTCACTGGTTACATTTATGTTCAAATTACAGAAAGATTTGTTGGACTAATATGAAAGTAATTTAGTATTAAATTTACCACTAGTACTTTAGAAAGTACTAATCGTAAATTAACTGCTAAAGTAGAAAGTACTTGCATATTAAAACAACTGATCCACTGGTTGAACAAGATATTGTTTTGGTTGTTACATTGCCTTTTCAGGCTTATGCCCTGATCCAAATTCTCGCTCCGCGATTCAAGGAATCTAAAGAAAAACTACATAATTCTTTTCTCATTCTTACACATTACCGAAATTTATGCATAAGTTCAACTCGTGAGAAAGAAAACCTACAAATTATAAACAATACAGAACCACAAAACACAGATACTCAAGAACTTTACCATCAAAACAAAGCTTATGCATAGGTTATACTCGAGAGAGAAAAAATAGAAATTATAATAAATACATGTTCCAGGAATGCTAATAGTGGCGTGTTCTGTATCAGGTGTGGTACTCCCGGGGATGCCATATACTTTTGGTCTCATTGGGGATCTTGGTCAGAGTTATGATATAAATAAGACACTAATCAAACAAAAGGATAAGCAATGTTTTATGTAGGAGACCTCTCTTGTGCAGATACCTGTCCAAATCATGACAATGAAAGATGGGATTCATGAGCAAGGTTCATCGAGAGAAGTGTTGCCTATCAACCTTGGATATGGACTGTGAGAAAGAGATCAATTTTGCGCCTGAAATTAGTGAAACTAAACCGTTCAAGCTTATACTCACGGGTATCGTGTCCCTTATAAGGTGTCCAAAAGCACTACTCCCTTTTGGGAGCTTCAGCATACATCATTGTTTTGTTGTCGTATTATGATTATGGCATGTACACTCCTCATTATCAATGGCTTGAAGCAGAGCTACCCAAAGTGAATAGAAGTGAGACACCATGGTTAATCGTTCTTATGCATTCCCCGTGGTATAATAGCTACGAGTACCACTATATGGAAGGGGAAACAATTTGAGTAATGTATGAGCCATGGTTTGTCAAATACAAAGTTGATCTTGTGTTTGCGACTCATGTTCACGCATATGAACGATCAGAACGTGTGTCAAACATTGAAAAGGCGCCTTGTGCCGATCCATTAACCTTTATGGGTTACCAAAATATCGTTGAGATAGGTATGGTTAATTTTATGAAAAGCCTTCAGGGGTCTTTTAATTAGGCATTATGCAGATTAAAACGGGTGTTATAATCTCCTTTTGAGCTTAAAAATAAGTATAATCTCACTGTTTGGGATTAAGAATGGTATGTTTGACTAGAGTTTACTAGTTAATAAGTATAATCCCTCAGAAGCCCACGTTTAACGCCAACATGAACGTTTACTAGTCAATTTGGAAAACAAGTAGTGCGATGAGGACACGGACACTTCCTACAAGTTATTTTTGTACATATATGAATTTCCATGCCTCTTCCCGGGCCACTCAATTACTATTTTGAGTTTTCACCCCTAAATCCCATTTTAAGCCCCAAAACGACGTATACTAATAAATTTTGAAAATCATTATTCCAATTTGGACATGGGCACACTTCCTTAAATTGCTTTGGTATCTTCTCGGTTATGCGTGCCTCTTTCCAGGACACTTCATTGTTGTTTTTTCTTTTCACACCCCCAATGCCCTCTTTTAACCCCAAAACGAATGTCTACTGGTCAATTTGAAGCAGGAGTCCGATGAGGACACTGACACTTCCTGTAAGTTATTTTTGTACCTCTTAGGGTGTTTGTTGGTCTGTCCAGGCCACTCGATTGCTATTTTAAGTTTTCACCCGCTAAATCCCATTTTAGCCCCAAAGTGAGCACTTACTAGTCAATTTAAAAACCAAGAGTCCAATGAGACACACCACTTCCTATAAGTTACTTTGTAACTTTTGGGGTGTATGTACATCTATCCGGGCCACATGATTGTTGTTTTGAGTTTTTCCCACCGAAGTTCCATATTTAACCCCAAAACAAATGTCTACCAGTCAATTCCGAACAACCGGGAGTTCGATGAGGACATAAACACTTCCTATAAGTTATGTTTGAGCCTCTTGGGGAGTTTATGCCCACCTCTCTCCGGAAAACTCGATTGCTATTTTCAGCTTTTGCTTCTTAAATCATATTTTTAGCATTAAAACAAGCATGAACTAATCAATTTCGAAAACCGAGTCCGGCGAGGACACAGTCACTTCTCTTAGGTTACTTTGATACCTTTTGGGGTATTTGTGTCTCTATTCGCGCTGCTTCATTGTATTCAGTTTTCACCCCCAAAAGCCCAAAACGAATGTTTACTAGCCAATTTCAGAAATCGGGAGTAGATGAGGACACAAATACTTCCTACATGTTATTTTTTTCACCCCAGTGGATGTTCCTACCTCTATTCGGGCCACTTATTTGCTATTTTGAGTTTTCACCCCTAAATCCCAATTTTAAGCCCAAAACGACAGTATATTAATCAATTTTCAAATTCAGGAGTCTGATTTGGACACGGTGTCCACGGTCACTTCCCTTAAATTACTTTCGCATAGAATAGTAAACTCATACAAACAAGTATAGACAACCAATAATTCTAACTTGAATGGCATGAACAACCTGCAAAGGACATAAATTAATTAACATAAACAAACATATCAATAATTCTAACTAAAATTCACACAAACAAGTATACAAATATTCTCATAAATTAATCTCAAAACTATACTATAACAACCAACTAACAATCCGGGTTTTCAATTGGCTCACCCTCAACCTCTTGTCACCACTACAAATCAATACAATACAAAAACTAAAGATATTAATCAATCCAAGAATTAAAATTACCTTTTATCCGTATCAAGTCGACAATACTATAACTTGAATGTTCGGGGCTAGATCAAATATTTAAATGCCAATGAACCCTGTCAAATAACCATCAATGAAAAACATATGATTGTCATTGAAAGAACATAATTATGATATTTATATTTCACATATAACTACATATATATATATATATACACACGTAATTGTCCATAATATTAAGAAATAAGAGTAAAAATCACTGCCTGATACTTAAGTCAGTCTGGCCAATAATATGATAACACAATAATTAAAAACACCAATGCTCTTTTTCCACATTGAAATCAGCCAAAGAACAAACACAAAAAATGTACAAACTGCAAATGACACCGTCCATGTATCACTGATTGCAGCTATAAAATACAAATAGAATAATCTAAATCCCAACTATTAAACACAAATCTAAAATAAAATTGTTGAAACCAATAGTCAACAAAAAGGAAATACGACTTACCCGATGTTGTTAACTTAACCATCGGCTTGGGCAAGGGTAGCCAGGGCTAGGGCTCGGGCTAGAGGGGCGTGCGACTGAGGGCGTGTGGCTGAGGGAATTCATCCGGGTGAAGAAGAAGAAATGACTGGGTGGGGGTTTTGTTTTGCTCCTTTTTTTGTTTTCTTAGGCTTAGGCTAATAGAAAGAAGCAGGAGTGAAAATTGATAAAGGGGGGAACCAAATTGGTTTTATCCGTCTCATAAGGTATACCTTTTGAGACGACTTCTAATATGCAGTCTCTTTAGTATTACCTTTTTGGGACAGGTAACATTAGCGGTCTTAAAAAATGTTACCCGGCTAAAAAGGTGGTTTTTAGGGACTCAAATTTTAGCCGTCTCAAAAAGTCCAGTCTTCAAAAGTGTTTTTTTTGTAATGAACACTCAAGCATATGTGATACTTTGGCATTTCAGAATAGTAGATACTTTGGATATTTAAGACCTTCCCATGTGTAGTTTCATTCCAATTAAGTTAGTAAGAAAAACTTAAAACCATTACTCATCTTCATAAATTAAAATGTCAAAATTCTAGTATGGCCTTTCATACAAGTCAAGATGTAAATTAGTGCAGCTCAAATCTGGTAATATCGCTCTTACTTGATATCACTAATTTTCAGAATCCTGCTGTAGACTTCTTTTGGAAAGTATATTTTGGTCAACATGTTGGTTCCATTAATGATCCTTATTTTTTTATTGAATCCCTCTGTAAGAGAGTAGTCTAATTTTGGGGAAATACTCGATTTTAGCATGTGTTTGACTTGAGCAACTTCGGTTGCGCCTACGTATCCGTTACGCTCGGAATCAAAGTCAGCGTAGTTCGTGGGTTCGTACTATTCGCCGGAAAACTCATTGTGGTTGTTTTTCGGAGAGGTGGGAGGTGTTGAAACTCATCTCAAAACTCTTTTCCAAAACTCTATTCTCAAACTCTCTAAAAACTCATAAGATAAGAGAATGATTCTTCCACTCTCAAGAAGCTCTCCCTCAAATGTATGGGGGGGAGGCTTATTTATAGCAAAACCAACCCAAGTGGGTCGCCACATGTCAAATAACTCGTGGTGACACATGTCCTATTTTAAGTGGCATGTGTCCCATAAACATATGTCAAAACTCTCAATACTAGAATATTGTCTAGTTAATACATAAATAATACACAAATACGCGTGATATGTCCGACGCGCATAATAATACTCCAATCGCATAAACACATGGACTTTTATCAATATTAATCATCTCCAACCTCATTTAATAATTAAATGAGAGGTTTATCATTAAGCCCCTCCTACATTTGCCCCCTCGTACATATAGTTGATATATTGATGCATATTTGAAATATATCGACTGTATGTACGAAACACCTTTAATCGGTTTTGATATGTTCGATCAACCTGTGAACCGTGGTTAATAATCTCGTACTTCATTTAATTTTGATGATGTACTTTTACCTCATATGTCACATTTTATGATATAATGCAATCTTATATTTCATATCTCAGTTATATGATATACATTAATTTCATATCTCATATCTTAAATCTCATTTTAAGGTTTTGATCTCATAGGTTATTCCGAAGGACCTCGTTATCATTTTTTTTTTTATACGAATGATATACAATGAGTGTTGCCCCCATTCCTACTTAAATGAACATGCATTCACGTTTTTATTGTGATTGTTCGTAACTCTGCTTTGGTAAAAAGTTTATCATGGACACATAATAACTACCTCGGCATTCTCTTTCGTCATTCTCAACCAAGCTTGGTGAAAGTATTATTATGGTTTACATAATTACTTAGTCGTTCTCAAGTTTGGTGAAAGTATTATTATGGTTTACATAATAACTACTTCATCATTCTCTTTTAGCATTCTCAACTACGCTTGGTGAAAGTATTATTATGGTTTACATAATAACTACTTCATTGTTCTCGATTAATCTTTTAGTGCATGCACATGTTTTTGATTTATTTCATTCTCGATGAGGTTTCTTGTGCGTGTACATAATATTTGACTTGCTCAAATTACCACTTTTTAATGTATTTCGCAAACTCACACCTACGAGGTGACTTAATGGTGAGAACACACTTGTCAAGGTTTCTCGTAAACTCCACCGTTAGGGGTGACTTAACAATGAAAACACACTTGTTAAGGTTTTTCACAAACTCCACCGTTAGGGCGGTGTGACTTAACAATGAAAACACACTTGTTAAGGTTTTTCACAAACTCCACCGTTAGAGGTGACTTAACAATGAAAACACACTTGTTAAGGTTTTTCGCAAACTCCACCGTTAGAGGTGACTTAACAATGAAAACACACTTGTTAAGGTTTTTCGCAAACTCCACCGTTAGAGGTGACTTAACAATGAAAACATACTTGTTAAGGTTTTTTTCGCAAACTCCACCGTTAGAGGTGACTTAACAATGAAAACACACTTGTTAAGGTTTTTCGCAAACTCCACCGTTAGAGGTGACTTAACAATGAAAACACACTTATTAAGATTTTTCGAAAACTCCACCGTTAGAGGTGACTTAACAATGAAAACACACTTGTTAAGGTTTTTCTCAAACTCCACCTATAACGGTGACTTAACAACGAAAACGCTTGTCAAGATTTTTGTAAAACTTCACCAATAACGGCACACCCATGACGGTGACTTAACAACGAAAACACTTGTTAAGATTTTTCATAAACTCCACCTATAATGGTGACTTAACAACCAGTTTTTTAAAGTTATACCTTGAATATAATAAAAGTTATACCTTAAAGTTTGATATTTTACCAAAAAACCCTATATATATATATATATATATATATATATATATATATATATATATATATTTTTTTTTCCCAAAAATTGAACCAGGGCCAAGGTCCCCCTTGGTCCCCATGTGGATCCGCCCCTGGATTCAATGGTGGGCCCATACCCCAAATGAGCTTCTCAACCTCATGTCCAAACCAAAGGCATCACCAATTCTAAGACCCCCGTGTTTCTAGCTAACCCTTTCTATTTTTGAGTTAGAAGTCAAATTTTTATCTACATTGTCATTCACCAGAACTCTCAATCTCACAGCATATATGACTTCTCGCACATCTGATCTATTTTGATCTCTATTAATCAGCTCTGTTGAATAATAGTGCCCTCTGGATCAGTTTTAAACAACAATATCTAAATCATTTCCAGTTCTTGTAGTTGTTCAGCTGTTTCTCTCTTGGCTCTACTGTGATAGCTATTATCTCTTTACTATAGTTCTCGTAGTCGTGATTTCCATGGCAAACTCAGGTCTTGATATCCAAATGTTATCTTGGTGGAAGAGGAAATCTTCAAAGGATAATCTCAGCTTGTTATTCATATAACATCTACAGCCATTTGTTGGAAAATCTAGAAATCCAAAAATAAGTAATTTTCGAAGGTATTTCTATGAAGGCTGATGTTATTTTCCAAGTACAATTAACTTCAGATTTAAGTGATGTGATGATTTATGAAGATTTCGTTTTTTTAGGATATTCCGCTCCACAAAATATTTCAGATTTTGATTAGTAGTTTAGGGTAAACCTGCTGCTTGTTTCTTTAAGCTTAATATTGATTGGTCGCCGTGGGGCAGTTCAGGTACGAGTGGCACTAGCGGCATTCTTAGGACAAGAAAGGTAAGCTAGTTTGGGCATTTTTCAATTGGAACTGGATTCCGCACCAACACTGCACCAACACTTATGCAGAACTCTGAGCTCTCTTGATGTATATGGGATATGAAGTGACACGTGGCGCGTGGTTGTGCCTACGGGAGACTACTATCTTTTATTTTGCATTTTTAGTTTAGTGTTTAATTGTAATTTTCCTTTTGTTAGTGTTTAATTAGTTTCCAAGCATGTTTGGGACTAATGAGTTATTTTTAGGTATTAGTTGTCCTTTTTGTTCTTTTTGGGTAATTGTTTGGCTAGCAAGACTCCTGCTGTAAATAGGTCTTTTGGCCCTCATTTGTACTTAACCTTGAATATTGAGAATAGAGAAAGAAAGAAACCCATTTCATTTCTTTAGTTTAGTTGTTGTTGTTGTTGTGTAGTGTAGCTGTTGTGTAGTTAATAGTTGTGTAGTGTAACAATAATACTTCCGCATTTGAAGATTTACATCAAATTGGTATCATAGCGAGGTTTGTTCTTGGTGTCGTCGGTGTGCGTGAAGCGGGTCACGAGTGGAGATTCCAACTCCGGCAACCCTTCAATCAAAAGATTGATAAATTTCCAAAAGAGAATCGAGTGAATGGAAACCCTAAATTCCATCACCACTAAAAGGGGAGATACCACCTCTTTTAGCTCCTCCACCCCCATCTCCACACCACCATACTCCATCTCCAACTCCTACCGCCATACAACCGCCACCATGTCTACATGAATCTCCGTCTTCAAATGTTTTCAAACCCTAACCAAGAAACCCACCAAACCAAAATTGAAACCCTAACCCTCAAATCAAGAACCTAAGAAACCCTAGCCCCAACCTACCCACTCTCCTGAACAGCCGTCGACCACTAGACAGCCCCCAAGACCCATCTTTGGCACCGACAACACACCCCAGCACCCCTCTAGCACCGGCCGACCCCCTTTCCCTTGCAGACAGCCACCAAAAATTTCCCCCTACCCCAATCTACCCAAAACCACCTCTAATACAGCCCCTGACAGCCCTAAAATCCCATCCCCTTTGAACCGGACTACTCCCGTCCTTTCCCCTCCAGTTGCGACACCGACCCCCTAGGGTTCTGCTCTAGTGGTGGTCGTCAGCCACCAGAAACAGCCCCAACACCTCCCAAACCCATTTTTTTTTAACCTGGACCACCTTCCTCTTACCCCTAGGGCAACCCACTTATAGGGTTTGTCCTCCCACCATTTTTCTTGTCCACAAATAACAACCCAACCCCCACCACTTTCAAGAAAACCCAAGAAACAGCCCCACCCCTTTCAAACCCTACTTTTCCCTTTTCCCACTCATTAAGGCCCAACCACAAGTAAATCCAATCCAAATCGGGCCTGCCCTACTTCAACCTGATCTCACCCACCCTATTGACCTCTATTCCGGTCAATCTTTGACACAACATATGGCTTCCAAGAGAAATGTACCTATTGGGATACATTTTTCGACTATTTGCCATTTTGGGCCCGGCTTTCCGGGATGTCGCCGTCTTCATTTCTCGTATTTCGCCATCGTACTCGCAAAGGTGCCGCCGCCGGAGTTACCGTCCGCTCAAATTCAATGGTCCACCAAGTCAAGTTGCAACCATGTGCTTATGGTGTTGATAAGGCGGAGTGGTCGTCAGTTTTTGGTTGCTCGAATTCTGTAGGGAGGCATCGTTGAGATTTGGGTATATTAAACTCACTTGTTGAAGGTCTAACAAAAGTTCGGCCGGTTCATTTGTGTATTGGATTTGATTTAGGGTTTTGCTTTACTTTGGAAGATAACACTTGTTCCGACACGTGTTCATGTGACATTGATGACTCACCCTCCAAGCTCGAGGACGAGCTTTTTCGAAGACGGGGAGAATGATGTATATGAGATATGAAGCGACACGTGGCGCGTGGTTGTGCCTACGGGAGACTACTATCTTTTATTTGGCATTTTTTGTTTAGGGTTTAATTGTATTTTTCCTTTATTTTTAGTGTGTAATTAGTTTCCAATCATGTTTGGGACTAAGGAGTCATTTTTAGGTATTAGCTGTCATTTTTGATCTTTTTGGGTAATTGCTTGGCTAGCAAGCTAACTTCTCCTATAAGTAGGCCTTTTGGCCCTCATTTGTACTTAACCTTGAATATTGAGAATTGAGAATAGAGAGAGAAAGAAACACATTTCATTTCTTTAGTTTAGTTGTTGTTGTTGTTGTGTAGTGTTGTTGTATAGTTAATAGTTGTGTAGTGTAACAATAACACTTCCGCATTTGAAGATTTACATCAATATAGGGTATGAAATTGTATATTCAATGCGGAATACTTGGTAATAATATAATCATACCCTATGCTAGAGGTGAATGTGGTAAATAAATTTGGGAAATTGCTACTGAGAGTCTAATGTTTGTGTGGATTCATTAGAAAATTGGGGGACTTCATCCTAGAAAGGTTTGTTTTTTTTAATCAAGTCAATTCCCTCCCCAGAAGATCCAAAGGTTTTATTCGCTAGACAAAACTGGGCTATTCGCCATTAGGGGAAAATAATTTACTTTGAGTCCGTAGTGTAAATGTCATAGATATAGTTTGGTTTGTTGTTCTTTGTTTCGGATATTCTGTGAGGTCATGTCTACGTCCCCTCACTTTTGTTAGCCCTGGGGAGGGGCTTTTCCACACTATGATTATAGTATAGTCCGGGTCTCCCATCCCTCCCTTATGCCCCCCACCTCCTCCCCCACCCTTAAAAAAGGTAGTATTATTGAACATAATGGTTTCAAATCATTAATGGAATGGTGAGCATATTTGTACATGTTCTTTTTTATCACTTCTTTGAGCTAAATACGGATTTAAACTATAATAATAGAAAGCTGAAGAACCTACACTTAAGGCATAAGGTCATTTAACAACAACCAAACGGTATCACCAAATCTACTGAAAAATTGAAAATTAAACTCATTTTCACATTCATTAATCTATTTGCTTTGTTACGAGTTTGGAGACGTATTCTTGAGATTTACATTAGTTAGGGTTGATAGATGGATTAGACCGAATTAGTATCTTCTCCAAACCAGTGTTGTTTAAGGCGCAAGGCGCACCCAGGCGCAAAGGTGTCTCTGGAGCCTAGGCGCAAGGCGCAAGGCGAGGCGCGCGCTTGATTGAAGCTAGGCGCACTTTTTGAAAAAAGTCAAAAAAAATATTTATTCATTTTTAAAGCAATATATTGATGTTGTAATATCATGACATCAATGATAAACTTAATGGGCTAAGTAAGATTCCAAAATATAACATATTAACATGTACAGCTAAACTTTAACCAACAAATGAAAGCCTTAAAATATATAGAAAAGACAACAATTACCAACAAGTTTAAGTTTGAAAATAAAAACCAAACTAACAAGAGTTAAGACACAAAATTAAATGTATTATATTTAAATTTTTCGTTATATTTTATTTCAACAGATATTTTTTTTCCCATGTAAAACAGCAAAACAGTAAAATATATAAAATAGTAAAACATTAAAACAGTAATTTCAACAAATGGTGTTGTATTGTATTTAAATTTTTCATTGTATTATATTTCAACTGATATTTTTTTTCCTCACAGCAAACAATAAGGAAGGCAGAAAAAAGAAGAAAGAAAAGAAAATGCAGAAAAAAAGGGCTGAAAAAAGAAAAAAAGAAAGAAAACAGTCATTCGGGGAAGAATTGGGCAGGAAAAAAAATATAAGTCTTAGAAGAAAACATGAAGAAATAGGCTGAAAAAAGAAAAAAAGAGAGCAGAAAAGCCGGAAAGCAGGAAAAAAAAGAAGCGCGCCTAGGCCCATGCCTGGCGCCTGAGTGCGCCTCGCGCCTAGTGCCTTCAGGCGCGCGCCTTTTGAAATGCGCCTTGCCCACCCCTCCTCTAGGCGCCTCACCTGCGCCTTAGTGCGCCTAGGCGTGCGCCTAGGCGCGCCTTTAACAACTATGAATATAGACTTAGTAATCTAAATGAGTTTTTTTAACTTTCGATGGAAGACTGACTGTATAGTCTATAATTTCATAATTTTTCCTAAACACAACTTTTTTTGAAACACTAACTACACCAACCGACAAAACCAAAAAGAGTGAAAAATCAGAAGTATTCCTAAGTTATATTGAGATGAAAAAACAAATCTTAAAATTTGCTTAAAGAAAATGGATCATAGAAAGAGCCCAAAATTATGCAGTACATATTCGGAGATCACTTAATGCAAAAATTTCATGTTCAGTTTGAACTTGGTCTCCGTTATTGACATATATAGGATTTGGGGATGAATTTGTCTCCATATTCTCCTCTATAACTCCATGTTCTGTTACCTTTACTGAAATATATAGGATTTGGGGATGAACAGCCTTACTGAATCCCACTTCATAAGAAACCTTAAGTTTGAAATATAGAACACTCTTTTAAACAAAGTAAGTTCTTAACAAACTCTCATTCCTTATTGGGGAAACAGATCACTCAATTTCCATTTCAAATGAACATTGAAGTATTCAATTCAACTAAATTAATATATATTTCAGGAAGATCTGTGGTTCAGAATGTCAACAATCATCTTCATGGTGCAAAATTGAATATGGAGGCTTTAGACTATCTGATATCTGAATTTCAGGTTCAACTTTATCATAACTTTGAACATGAAAAATGATTAGAAGATTGTGGCGTGGGGCAATTACTTCCCCGTTTCTCTTTTGTGCAAACATCTAAAAAAAATACAAATGAATACAGAGGCAATAAAATCTCAATAATTACCTTAATAATTAAAACCCAAACCATATAATTTTTAAAATAATAACAAAATGAAATATCAACACCCACAAATCATTGAAATTAAGTCTTGTTATGCAATGATAACAAAAGAAAAACACATTGTTATTTGTCACAAATCTTGTTTGACACAACAAAACAGGACTCTATTTCAATTAAAACTTATAAAAAAGTGGCAATCACTATCACACAATTAGAATGCTACAATGAAAGCTTGTATAATCATTTAATCTCCAACATACACAGTAAACCGAATGCTTTCAATAGTTAGCGGAACATTCTTGTGCCAAAACAATATATAAGAGTTGCTCTGTTAGATTACTAAGAGTGGATGGGCGAGTTTTCTTTTGTTCATGTTCTGCAT
This sequence comes from Sambucus nigra, assembly GCA_949130495.1. Taxonomy (NCBI): domain Eukaryota; kingdom Viridiplantae; phylum Streptophyta; class Magnoliopsida; order Dipsacales; family Adoxaceae; genus Sambucus; species Sambucus nigra. The sequence goes on from OX422214.1 coordinate 429,160,110, forward strand.
CGTTGTGTAGTCAGTAGTAAGAACATTTTTCTGCCAAATACATAAAAAGCTATGACAGAGCTACACCCAAGTATAATTTCAAGAATAAATGAAGACAAATTGAGAGGACAAGAAGAGCCTACAATAGGAGATCAATACGTAAAACTAACTACCAAGTACAGACTAGACATTTTAATGAGATAATAATTAACTACTGCATTGCGTGCATGTGAAAATCACTCAATATAATTGGCAATCGATTTAGTTAACCTAGTCATAATTTCAAAGCCACAGTTGATAAGACACCTGAATAAATAAAATTATTTTTCTTATCTACTAAAAGAGATCAAGAATAAGGATCTACAGAGAGAGGGGATAAATTTAGCAACGTTACGTGAATTGATGATTAGGGAGATTTGAGATTGCATTTATGTTATTGATACTGAGATCAATATATGTGTGAGTTTTTACTAAATCCGCTGCGCGTTACAACATAAAATAATAAAACCTACACCTCAAACTTCTTTTCTCAAAAACTCCTCAACAGTTGAGTATCTTAGCAGATTATATAATAAAACTCAGTGTCTTGTAAATTTACGATTCCAGCTTCACCCTTCTTTATTTATCAGAGCACAGTTTGCTCATGGGATAGTAGTATGTGTACGTGTGGTGATTGTATCCGTGAATTAACACGTTCAACTCAATAGTCAACATTCAATCTGAAGAATGAATCGATCGGAATCAACTGAAGCTGAAATGATGTCACAACTGTAGCACATGAACAACAAGATGGAGAAGAGAAAAGATGGAAGAACAGATCAATAGTGGACTGCAATCCCAAAGGCAACCAACCAGTGGTGATGTTAAAGATCACCACCCTTTGTCTAAGGGGTTGGTGGCCATGGGAGAAGACACCAAAGGCTGTGGGAAATCCACGTAGGGAAACCCATCTTACAGTAGGTGAAGTTGGGGCGAAAAACAGAACATGGCCCTTAATAGGGCATTGTTGGCCTATTCATGGCCCATTATCGAGCAACGTCTGGAAATACATGCCCTTAGCAGTGTTACCAGTGTATGATGCTTTGAGTCCGGGCAAAGATCGAGGCAAGAAAAAGGGAGGGAAACAACCCATGGGGCTTCCGATACAACCACCACCATAACTCAAAGCCCTTCGGGGAACAACCACCCACAACCGAGATCATTCTTAGCAAGGGGTTGCCTCTCCAAAAGGTGCGACATCAACCAATCGACTCCTGTTCTATGATCTCAGCCCCTACGAGACCCCAACACTTAGTTGGGGATCGAAATACTAGAGTGAAAGAGTGGCTATATCAACCGGCACCGGGGCCCCTAGCCATGGTCAATCATGATGGCGGATCAAAGTTGGAGGTTCACCCTTTCACTATTGATAACAATGTTTTTCTCCCCACAAAGTTATCATTTCATCGTGAGAGGGAAGCCCAAGAGAAGTTCATCGTTGGCCCCCATTTTACAAGTGGAGGTGCTATATGTGCAAGGAGATAGGTCACATACACAATTGCCCAAACAGAGTAAAAGGAGATTTTCAAGTTCCCGGAGTCTCCCGATGGGAGGAGGGCCTCCTATGGGAGATTTTATGGGGCAACAGAGAGGCAAAATTCCAGGGGTGCGTGCGTGCAGTCACAATGAATGGTGATGTGCATGAGATACCAAAGTGTCCCCCGCCCAGGTACATGAGGAGGAAGAGGACAATATGGGTCTTATGCTATGCCTCCTTCAAAAAGGGGGTCGACAAGGATATCTTTATCCTATGTTTGATGGGAACTTAAATCCAAATGTCTATATAGATTGGCTCAATGCAATGGAGAAGGTCTTCAAATATAAGAACACCACCGGCCCAAAATGTGAAGCTAGTGACAACGAAATTACAAGGGTAAGTTGTTATGTGGTGGGATGACTTTGTTTAGAGCAGGGAAGAAAACGGAGAAGGGACGATCGGATGAAGAGACACTTAAAAGCGGCATTTTAACCCCACTCTTATGATAGACACTTAAACGGAGAAGGTGTGCGTATGTAATATGTTGCTAAAACCAATAAGTGATACAGGTAGGGTTATCTAAGAAGTCGTTTTGTTTCTCATTTATTATGTTATTGAAGTCAAAAGTTTTACTATTATTATTAATAGCTAAATTAATCAATGCTACAATTGGGAACGCCATATTTAGAGATCCGGATTGTGAATCGACCGTGTTTTGGGTCTTATGACCCTGAATCACGGTAGGGGTGCAGATATCCCATTGATTATGGTCTAGATATACACATAGATGGCATGTCTTTGTTAAGGTACAAATCTGAAATCAATTCACTTTTTAAAAAAGTTTAAAAGTAAAACAGCTTAAAACCATCAAACTGAAAATCCTAAACAATTATTTCTTTCCTAAATATTCCATATCACAAAACCTCAAGATCCAAAATTGAGGGAGATAACCTACCCAAATTTCCAATACACACTACATCGACCATATTTTGGAACCTCATAGGTCAGATTATGTTCAAAGTTAAGTTAGTCTGTTACACTTTTCGCACCGCAAAGATCCACGCAAAGTTTAACCCGACTAGGAACAGATTTAAGTTGGTTAAAAAACAATTCAAAAATTTGGCATGATTTTTAGTCGGTGTCACATTATCTCGCGTGAAGCATGCCTATTTGGCAGTTTTGTTGTAGTGATTGAGCACCAAAGGAAAAACCTCTTATTTTACATTCTTGCTGATCCACCTTTGTTTCCAGTTTTAAGTCCCATTCATTTGCTATAAATAATTGATTGAGAACCAAAGAGGAAGTTCATTTAAGTAGGAACCTCGATAACCATTCACCTAGGAGAGACACATTTCTACAACTAAAAACATGATAATAGCAGTAGGCTAAAAGAAACTGAACAGTGGCCAATGTTAATACAAGGGCTCCAAGAATTAAATGGTGAAGATATCACACTTTCCAATGAATGTAGATTGAACAATGTTACTTTATTGGTGGTAATTTATATGAATTTTACTTGTGCACGAGTGTGAGAGAGAGGGGGTTGCTATTCTGTAACTTTTAGGTCATATACCGATAGAATAAAAATAATGGACATTTTTGTATATATGTTACTATACATTGAACTTTGGGTGTCGACGGAGCGCTCCTCGAACCACGGAATACGCCTAAGCAATACAGAGCTCCGGGTGCCGAGGGGCTTCGGTAGGCAAGGGAGATGTTTTATCAAGGCAAAAAATAATAGTACATTAATTAAAAAAAAAAGCATCCCTTCTAAATAAATCCCACAGGAATACCACGAGGCAACATTATAGCATAAAAACAATGAAATTCCTCCCTACTTGAGCATTATGCCAAAGCCTCCAAACCAAAAATAAAAATCAAACATTAAATAAAAGAACCACACATCTTCAATTTCAATCCCAAATTTCTCAGGGCGGAATTTGGGAGTCACCATGATAAAAATAAATCTCTGATTTTGACCCTTCTCAATGTGGTTCGTCCCTCCCACATAAAGTTGGTATGAATATATACAAATATAACAGAGATTATCATTTTATAAAATAAAAAAAGGTCGTATGCAGTGCAAAAAGCTCCCGCTTAACTGTAAGGTCTAGGAGAGACAGATGCCGGTTGGCCTTAACCCCATATATGGAGGGGCTGCTCCAATATCTCGAACCCGAGACCAAACGTAGTTTGGGTGAGGGCACTTATCATCGCACCAAAGTACGACCTCCAGATATTATCATATTATGATTAATAAAATTGTGTTAAACTATTTGACGTTGATATTTGTTTAGTAATAATCAACAGGGAGCAAAAAAAAATTAGTTTTTCAACATATTGTTATTTTTTACTCGGACCAAGATTGGCCCAGTCCAAAGAAGACGGCTATCTTCAGAGAAACCATTCAACTTTGAGCCCATTATTTAAGAAGGAATATTAGAGAAGCATTTCCAAATTATATTAAAAATCATAGCCACCTAATTACCCTTCCATAAGAACATTACTAATCAAGTTGGATTATTTATAATAAAAAAAAATTGAAAATAAATAAATAACCAGTTGATTCAAAAGTAAGAGGTTGCCTTTAGGGATTTCTGAACTATCACAACACTGAACAACAAAACTTAACTCAAATAGGATATTGGAGAAACACTTTTGAAAGAAATAAGTTGAATATATGCCCAACTAATTATCAACCTACAAGAACCAAAACTAATCAAACTAAAACACTTATCCAAAAGAAAGCAAGAAAAATAGGTACAAATAACTCAAACAAAATGAATCAAACAGGAAAGCTGTCATAATGGATTTGTACACACTATCAGAACATCTAACAACAAGAGTTCAGATCAAATGGCATATTAGAGAAACACTTGCTAAAAAACAAAATAAAAATATGGTCAACAAATTACTGGTTTAGAAGAACCCCTACTGAACAAGCTGAAATGAAGGAAAAGGTACAGCTAAACCTAACCAGATGTATAAAACTAGGAAGTTTTCCTAATAAATTTGTATATAGTAGTAGACCATTATGCCCAACATTATGAAAAGAATAAAAGTACGAAATAAATACGAGGTTCATAACTTTAGAAAAGAAAAAAAAATTATGAGATTAAGCAATTGGAGATGTAACCATAACACTAAAAACCTTTAATAGATAAATGTTAAAGCAGATTACATAGGTATAACCCAAAAAAAATCGAATAAATAGTTCCATCTAGTTACTCATTTGTCATCCCATTATTCATCTCCTATCGGAAACAAACAAATGATTGGAAGAAATCTTGAAGTATATTAGAAAAATTATCAGGATCTCCTCCATTGACTGAAAATAGGCTTCCCTACGCCCAAATGCATGGCCAAATCTTATTTCCTTCAATTACGACATTCCTCAATTCATGGTTATTATGATTGTACAAGATCATATATGACGTGAGAGTACAGAAAAAAAGCTCCTTGATCAAAAGGCCACGCGGTTTCATGACTCGTAGAAGTGGTCTAATGGTAAAGGTTGGGTTCAACACCCCTCCTGCTTCATTACCCATGTGTCAAGAAAATGCCCATCAACACTTCGATCATCATAATGGAACAGTGCAATAAAGTCAATTGCGCATCACAAGGTTCCACCAACGAGGGTACAGTTCCGTATTATCAAGTGTCTTTACTTGTTTGAACGCATGACTACGCATGTCAAATAAAACTATCCTATGGTAAAGCCAGTCCTCGGGACTTGCCAGCCAATAAAAGAACCAATCAAATATGAGCCGGAGGCACCCAAATCACTGGTTATAAGATGGATGGAATCCAAAACAGAGTACACAAATCTCCAGATATCTCCAAGCACCATTACCAAGGGTAGACAATGCAATAGCTGTGTATAAACAGGGAGATAAGACTCATCCCACACGGAGCAAATCCAAACCATCTTATAGTAGATGGTCAAGGGATCAAAGCCAAACCCAAGTCTATGGGTATCATACTCGGAATGTGGGGGAGGTTAGTGATAGGTAGATGGAAAGGCAACACTCTTGTCGCAAGGTTCCACAAAGCCACACCACGATTGTGATGGAGATGATAACCATCGTAAAGAAAAACAAGCCATTAACAGGATTCATATCAATTAATTCGGGGGAATTTCTAGGCAATCAAGGTCTCGATATCCCATAAATGTTTCATCGCTGAACAAGGTGAAGCGACATTTACTGGATCTGGGAGTGTAGTGATGAGAAACCAGATGAGGTTTTTGATTGTTGTGGTAATTCAATACGTGCTTGCAAATATATGTAGAGGTGTTGGTGATACTTCACCAATACTTACACATGAAATTGAGTCCCAAGAAACCATAGCCAGATCTCAATCACGATGTCTTCTCACTGGTAGTTGCAAAACTATGGGCTGGGCCAAATATGGGCGGGTCAAATATGAGTTAGGCCAAATATGGGCAGACCAAAAATGGATTGGGCCAACCCTTTTTTTTATTCAAGTATTACGATTCCAAGTAAATGTAAAAAAAATATTTTACTCATAACTTTTAAATGTCAATGGGCTCCATATTTGAATCGTGGCTTTTAAATATGCGCCCCATATTTGATTCATAGCTTTTATATACGGGCCCCATATTTGAATGTATGTATGAGTTGATTTCTTATTTGGGGCACATTTTACCAATACTGTGACAAAAGAAGATTACCATCGCTCTCTATGTTATACCCTCTATTGATTTCTCCATATATATTTATATCTCGAAGAAACAATTTAAAGGAAATTTATAGAATTATCAATTCCAAACAATTTAAAGGAAACTTGTAAAATCAGGACCAATGTTCTTACTGTTAGCATTTGACCCAGAAATTTACCTTGGTATCAAAAGCACATAATTAATATTGACACTGCCGATCCCAAGCCCGGAAAAAGGAGGAGGGTTACGTTAGGTAGCTGACAGCCAGCGTAAAACTTTGTCAGATTCTTATGAACATGAATCCTATGAATATACGTGCTAATGATAGGGCATTCCCCTTAAGCGATGCGTTGCGTCTGCCACCGGGTGTCTCGAAAAATAGGCAAGGAGCGTTGCGCCTGCCACCGGGTGTCTCGATAAATAGGCAAGGGGCGTCGCATCGACGCCCGGATGCGACGATAAATACGCAAGAGTTCCTGCAACAAGCTGGACGTGTGCGGGTAAAGAAGCTAGTTCAGGATACTAAACTTAGGTTAGCGACTTGGAACATAGGGACTATGACAGGAAAAGGGATGGAGTTAGTAGTTACCATGATAAGAAGAAAAGTTAACATAGCTTGTTTACAAGAAACTAAATGGGTCGGTGAAAAAGCTAGAGAAATAGAAAATACAGGATTTAAATTATATTATACAGGAAAACATAGAAATAAGAACGGAGTTGGAATAATAGTAGATAAAAACTTTACGGACGATATCGTAACCGTTATTAGGAAAGGTGATAGACTTATACTTGTAAAATTGGTATTAGGTGAAAACATAATTAATATTGTTAGTGCTTATGAACCTCAAGTAGGATTAGATGAGCACACTAAAGTACAATTTTGGGAACAAATGGATGAACTAATTCAAGAAATACCCCTAGGTGAGAAAATCTATATAGGTGGAGATTTTAATGGCCATGTAGGAGAAGATTGCGTAGGATATGAGATAGTGCATGGAGGACATGGTTTTGGAGATAGGAACGACGGGGGAGAGTCTATCTTAGATTTTGCGATGGCTTATGATTTTGTACTAGTAAATACATGTTTTAAAAAGAGGCTTGAACACTTAATAACTTATAAAAGTGGAACACATAAGAGCCAAATAGATTTTTTCATTACTAGGAAAGGAGACCGATTAACGTGTAAAGATTGTAAGGTTATCCCAGGAGAGAGCTTAACCTCACAACATAGGATAATGGTGTTGGATATAAATATTAAAAATCAATCACGAGTGCGAAAAGTGAAGATTAACCCACGAACTAGGTGGTGGAATTTAAAAGGAGAGAAATTAGAACTATTTAAAGATAAAGTATTAAATGAAGCAACATGGAATAGTGAAGAAGAAACTAACATAATGTGGAATAAGATGGCCACATGCATTAGGAGAATATCAAAAGAAATTCTTGGAGAATCAAAAGGCAAAGGGTCACAGTCTAAAGAAACTTGGTGGTGGAATGAAGAAGTACAGAATATAGTAAAAATTAAAAGGGAGTGCTTTAAAACATGGCAAACAAATAGAAATGAAGAGAATTTTGAGAAATATAAATGGGCTAAAAAGGAGTTAAGAAAGTGGTAAGAGATGCTAAGTTAAAAGCGTATGATGATCTTTATACAAAATTAGGAACAAAAGAAGGGGAAAAAAGTATTTATAAGCTTGCTAAACTTAGGGATAGGAAAACAAAAGATTTTAATAACGTTAAGTGCATCAAAAGTGATGATTCGGGAGTCCTAGTCAAAGATGATGAAATTATGGAAAGATGGAAAAACTACTTTGAGAGGTTATTAAATGGGGATGATGGGAGTAGATTAGATATAGAGGAACTTAGGGAGACTCGAGAAGATTTATTTTTTCGTAGAATTAGGACAACAGAGGTCAAGATTGCTCTAAAAAAGATGAAAACAGGGAAGGCTTTAGGACCAGATGGTATCCCTATTGAGGTTTGGAAGTGCTTACAAGAGGATGGAGTATCATGGCTTACAAAATTATTTAATAGAATTTTAATGACTAATAGGATGCCCGATGAATGGAGAAAAAGTATTTTAGTACCTATTTATAAAAATAAAGGGGACATACAAAGTTGTTCAAATTATCGTGGTATTAAGTTAATGAGTCATACAATGAAACTTTGGGAGAGAGTGATTGAATATAGATTGAGATTGAAGACAACAATATCTGAGAATCAATTTGGGTTTATGCCTGGGAGGTCAACAATGGAAGCAATCTATTTATTGAGGAGATTAATGGAGAGGTATAGAGAGAAAAAGAAGGATCTTCATATGATTTTTATAGATTTGAAGAAGGCGTATGATAGGATACCCAGAGATATAATATGGTGGGTTCTACATAAAAGAGGAGTGACTCGCAGATATATTAATGTGAACAAGGATATGTATAATGGTGCGATGACTACAGTAAGAACATCAGCCGGAGAAAGTAGTGAATTTTCAATTACGGTAGGGCTACACCAAGGTTCAGCATTAAGTCCTTATCTCTTTGCTCTTGTTATGGATGAGTTGACTGGACAAATACAAGATGAGGTGCCATGGTGTATGCTATTTGCAGATGATATTGTTTTAGTCGATGAGACTAAGATGGGGATAAATGCTAGGTTGGAATTGTGGAGAGAAACTTTAGAAACAAGAGGATTTAAAATAAGCAGAACTAAAACAGAATATGTGGAGTGTAATTTTAGTAGTAATAGGAGGACAAATGGAGATGTGTTGAAATTGGAGGGTCAAGAAATACCTAGAAATGACCATTTTCGTTACTTAGGATCGATTATACAAAAAGATGGAGATATTAGTGATGATGTTACGCATAGGATTAGAGCAGGCTGGGTTAAGTGGAGAAGTGCGACCGGCGTTCTGTGTGATAGGCGTATACCTTTGAAGCTAAAAGAAAAATTTTATAGGACGGCCATTAGCCCGCCATGTTATATGGGGCAGAGTGTTGGGCAACCAAGAAACAAAATGTGCAGAAAATGAGTGTGGCGGAAATGCGAATGCTAAGATGGATTTGTGGTAAAACTCGAAAGGATAAAATTAAAAATGAACAAATTCGTGAAACGATAAAAGTAGCTCCTATAGAAGATAAATTGAGAGAAAATCGACTTAGATGGTTTGGACACGTCAAGCGTAGACCAATGGATGCTCCTGTAAGGAAGAGTGATTTAGTTAGTATTGATGGTAACCCAAGGGGTAGAGGTAGGCCTAAATTAACTTGGTGGGATATTATAAAAAAGGACATGATATCATGTGGTTTAACCGAAGATATTGCACTGGACAGAATGGAATGGAAAAATAGGATTCATGTAGCCGACACCAAATAATTGGGAAAAGGCTTTGTTGAGTTAGGTTGAGTATCAAAAGCACATATGAGGACCGATGTTCTTGATGCCATTAAACATTTAAAAGGGGATTACCGTTTAGGCTCACACACTCATGACTAAAACGTAATGGATTCTCCTCATATATAGTTAGTCAAAGATGGTTTCTCCTATAATGAACTTGGCGATAATATGAAAGGATGTTAGTTAGTCAATTCGCAAGAGATGTGAATTAGGAAAAAATCCATCGTTGTATGGGGCTTTCAATTAAGAAATAAAATGGTATCATTGATCGAACCATGTCTCTCTTAAGCCGACCTAAATTGAGCAAAGATTAAAAAAGCTTCAAAAACATATCAAAAAAGCAACTAACATGAATGATAAAATTGTGTTTATAAAGATACATTGAAACAAGATGTCTACGGGAAGAGAAATTATGAAATAAAATTTCACTCATATGACTTTAATAGCAGAAAACATTGTTCGGCATTAATCTTGATGCTCAGTGTAATAACCAAGCAATATCTTAATGTATATGCATCAGAATAATGAACAACCTCATAAATCTAACTCTAATCGTAACAGTACTTTCATAAAAATGGTCTCATTACAAGGGGATGGAAGGGGCTATATTTATACTAAAATATCAACAATCGAGTTATGATAAATTACTACTAAAATCAGAAAAACATAGATATCAAAGTGTTCAGACTGTCATATTGCCAATTTATATTACAACCTCAAGATTGATTTCTTTGGACCTGAGCAATTCGACAGCAGAATCAATTATCAGTACAAATTTGATTTACACATTTGATAAATCCTTAAAACCTCATTGGAGCAAGTTGAAAATTGCTCATAATCACTAATTTACTTCAAGGCCCTCATTCCTACGAAAGCATTATGAGATGTTTTCCAGGCAAAAACAAATAGACTCGTATGCATATCTCAAACAGAGGCTCATCTTGTCCAGAATAAGCAATATGTCTAACATTTAAGATTGTCAAAATCCCGACTAATTTTAAAATCTCAAGATCGATCTCTTTGAAGCTGAGCAATCAGATAGCAAAATCACTTCATTCCCAAGTATGAATTGCATTCTTGATAAATCCTAAATAGCCATTCCAGGAAGATGATATCAACGCTCTTTTTCTCTTAGAGCATTCCAAGCGCGTTTGATAAATTTGAACTTTCGTATGGGAAAATTGAGGGAGAGAGAGAAAAGGAGCAAAAGCTTAAAAATCTCCATAAAGCAATGAAACTTTATATTCAAAACATCAGTGCCAACAAAAAAATCAAAATTTCAAACTAGGAACTGTTTATTATCTCAAACCCTTAACATGAAAAGCCACCGTAATGAATCTTTTATTCTTAGACAAGAAACAGTTTCTCATCTGAGGTGGGAATTTCCCACCACTTCTGCCTTGGTCGCAACATTAGTAAAAACTTAGTTGTTTGTAAATATAAGGGAGGTGTTTTATTTGTTTTTAAGAGGCACTATTAAAGTAATCTGAAAAATTTAGTCAATTAAAAATTGTGTTGGGAATGTTCGTAGAAAGAAGGAACAAAATATCACACTGATCTAAAACAAATTTCTGAAGATCTCCTCATCAAGCTGAATACACCAAAGATGAAGTCAACCCTATTATTAAATACCTAGCACAAGCATGTTTTGTCATATTCATTAAAGGTATAAAATTTTGCTTTTTGCAAAATAAAATTATAATCAGAATAACTTTAAGATTTGGATATTTGCTTGTGGTTAACGGTATCCTAATTTCACTCAACACTACAGGAGTAATATTTGCATGATGGAGCTTGATTTAGATGATGATGTTAATTTGGTGTTTGAAATGATATTGTGGAGAAAACATTGACTTCGGGAAAAAACGCGTTTGGACAATCCACTTCTGGAGGTAAGAAAATTACCATTTTAAGATTAAGGGGGTTCTGTTTTGATCAATACAACATTGATATCTATTTGGACCAATCCTAACAAACACGGATATCATCAGAGAAACCACTATGAACCCACTATTTATAAACCCCAAGATTTATCATAAAAGGAGAGACAAATGCTTGTGGCGTTGTATTGTAATGTGCTTGTCTTGGCATGTATGGTTAGAAAAAAATTCAAGAATTTTGTAAGACAGTATGGCCGAGACAGAAGAATTCTGGAGTAAAATCGATTTGTTGCAACTTTATGGGCTTCAACAGATAAAGCTTTGTCTGGTATGGGAATTTCCATCATAGGACAGTACTAGAAAGAAATCATTGAATAAGGATTTCATATTATCTTAGCTTGAAGTGGAGAGCTCTTTTTTAATATTGTAACAGCTGGAGCATGTGTCTTACTTTTTTTTCTGGTTGCATGCAAGGGGTATCGGGTATTTTGTAGGTTTTTCTTCGTTTTCCAATTTTATCATGTAGCTTAGTAGGTCTTCTCGTCATTGGCTTGATTTCTCGTTTGTTTTAATAAAATTCGTTTCTTACCAAATAAATAAACCCTCAATGGCATATGAGAGAAACATTTACAATTGAAATTAAGAATCATGGCCATCTAATTACCATTCTACAAGAACACAACAAACCAAGCTGAATCAGCAATCAAAAAACTAACCAACGGAATCAACACTAGGAGGTTTGTGTCAAGCGATTTGTACACTATCAAAACACCTAACAAAAATAGTTAAGCCCAAATGGAAAATTAGAGAAACACTTCTTTAAAAATAAAATTGAAAATAATTCCACCTAATCCCGATCTACAATAACCGTAACTAATCAACCAGACGAAAACAAACCACAAGATGAATCAAACCAGCTAGTTGTAATAATGAATTGTACACATTAGGATAACACCCAACACACATTACGGCCAAACATAATGAGAAAAAAAAAAACTAAAATAGAAAAGTACACAACTTTAGGATATAAAAAAAATAATGACATTAAGCTATTGTAGCTGGAACCATAAATTCAAAAACCTTCAACAAGAAAAATGTTAAAACAGATTAGATGCATAGAAGAAACAAACAAAAGAAAAAAAATTAGTTCCCTCCAGTTACTCATTTTGCTTCTTGTTATTCACTGTTTCTCCTCCTAAAACACACACAAGATTTGAAGAAGTCATGAAGTATATTGGACAAATTATCCTATGATCTCCCCACTTGACTGTGAAACTAAACTCTCCTTGTAACTAAATGCCCAAATGCATTGGTGAATCTCATTTCCTTGGATTCCTGCATTTCTAATTTCATAGGTATGGGAAGAAAGTACAGATAAAAAAACTCATTCTTGTCCCAAAGGCCAAACGGCTTGAAGACTCGTAAATGTGGTCTAATGGTAAAAAGTTGGGTCCAACAGCCCTCCTCCTCCATTACCCACATGTCCAGAAAATTACCATCAAATAACGAAGCATTGCAATAGAGTCGTCATGCAACACAATCCACCACTAAGGGTACTGTTCTGTATTAACCTCCAACTTTATATCTTTGAACACATGACTACTCATGTCAAATATAACTATAATATGGTAACAACGGTCCTCGGTATTTGCCAGCCAATAATAAGATCCATTAAAATATGTGCCACAGGAACCCAGATCACTGGTTATAACACGAAGGGAATCCAAAACAGAGTCCAGGACTCATTACCTAGAGTATACAGTACAATAAATGTGTCAACAGGGAGATAAGAATCATCCCATAAGCAATGTTTAAAAAGGCGAAAGGCGAGGCGAGGCGTTTTGGCCGCGACGAGGCGAGGCGCATGAGGCGTAAGCCTCACCGAAAAGAAAAAAAGAAAGGGAAAAAAATATAAAAAGTCTAATAATTTCACAAAAAAATAATCCAACACATTAAATGATGCAAAAGGGTCCATAATCATGCAAAAGGGTCCATAATCATTCAATCCATTAAATGATCTTTCATTCGTTTGACACCCCCCTTTATAACTTTATTGCAAAACTACATTGGATATAGACATATCCTTTCCCATTATCAACCTCCGTACCATATTTCCAAGCGGATCCTTTCTAGACATAATTGAACTACAAAAAAAAAAAAAAAAACAAAGTTATTATAAAAAAACAAGTTAGAAAATATTGTGAAACAGGTTTTATTAAAATATTGTGAAACAGAAAAAAAACAGAAAAAAGTGTAAAACTAAGCTAAAAATAAAAGTTTTTATAGGAAATAACAGAAAAACAGAAAACAAAAAAAAACAGAAGAAAAAAAAAAGTTTTTACAGGAAAAAAAAGGTAAAAAAACTTAAAACCAAAGTTTTTACAAAAAAAAAATCTACTAAAACTAAAACTAATACTAAAACTAAACTAAAACTAAAACTAATACTAAAACTAAAAAACAAATAACATAAACACTTTCGTATAACAGTTTTTAGTAAAAAACTAGGGCCGGAGTTGAAGAATTAAAGGGTTTTCGTCTTACCGAGGGCCGGACTTGAAGAATGGAAGGAGAAGGATGGCCGGATTAGGGTTTCGGAGAAGGAGAAGGGTTTCGGAGCAGAGAGAGTAAGTAGGACTTGAATAATAGAAGGGTTTTGGTTCATTTCTAACGTACAGTTTTTTTTTTTTTAACTATCTTCTCTTTTCATTTTTTTAAGCCCCGTATAAGAGGTGTACGCCTCTTTGCCTTGAGGCAGTCAGCCTTGAGGCGTTGCGCCTCATCCAAAAAGGTGCAAGCCTCTATTTTATGGCCTGAGGCTCAAGCCTCGAGGCGTTTTTCCCTCGCCTCGCCTCGAGGCGTACGCTTCGGGCACCTTTTTAAACATTGCGCATAAGGACTTAATAAAAACTACCTTGTAATCATTAAAGGGTCCAAGCCAAACCCAAATCTATGGGTAGTATCATAGTTGTTAAAATCGTACGATTCGCGATTCGAATCGAGTTGAGAATCGTATAGGGTTAAAAAATCGGACTGTATCAGCGATTCACGATTCGAATCTTACGATTCGAATCCGATTCGGGTCCAATTCACGATTCAAGCCCGATTCATTTTTTTTTCTTTTACCTTATAACCATACGTGTTTTTTAATTAAAGAAATAAAAAAGAAGCAAGCAACAAAGGATACCGTTAAGAAACTGAGTTTTAGAGAAAAGCATGTTCTATTGGCTCGGTTATTATCAGCTGTCTTTTCTAGTCTATTCTCTTGGCTGAGTGTCTTCTATCGTTTGCCTTTTTTTTTTGTTATAAAACCTTTGTATTTGTTATAAAATCTTTGAAGGTATATTTGTTTTGTGGTTTTAAATTAATATTGTTTTATAGTTAATCTTAGTATTTGTTTTATTGTTTTAAATTAATATGGTTTACTGTTTTAAATTAATATTGTTATAATATTGTAGGCTGTTTTAAATTAATATTTGTAATCTTAATAGGTAGGCTGTTTAAAATTTTTGGTAAGTATTTGTTTTACAGTTTTACTGTTTTAAATTAATCTTAGTATTTATTTTATTGTTTTAAATTAATCTGTAGGATGTTTAAAATTAATATGTAAGTTGTTTTATGATATATTTTGTTTCTTTACATTTTTAAGCTTAAAATTAATGAAAACATGTGTTACGGTTAACTTTTGTGATATATTTTGATATATTATCATGTGCTACGATTAGTTTTTTGTCATATTATGCTTAATTACCAATTCTATAGTGTTAAATTCCATTAACATATGTTTTACTACATTTTTATCATTTGGTTCCGGTTCGAACGATTCGATTCACGATTCGCGATTCGAGGGGTAAACGATTCGCAATTTGACAACTATGGGTAGCGTAAGCAGAATTTTCTGGGAGTTTAGTGGGAGGTAGACGGATGGGCCTAAAATCTCTTGTGGTGGGGTTCCACAGAGCCACACGTAAGCAGTTATGGAGATAACAACCTGTGACAAGAAAAAATATGCCATTAACTGGACCGATAATATTAGATAAATACAGGTGAATTTCTATGTAAATAAGGTCCCGATGTATTGCAAATGTTTCATCGGGGAACAAAGCAAGAAAATAAATGAGGCTTTTGATTGTTGTCGTACAACAAGTGCTTGCTAATTAATGCATAGATTTTGATGAGAGAGTACCAGTAGTTGCACACGCACTTAGCTTGCAGCACCAATTTTAGAGAAAGTCTTGACGGGATCTCAATCACGCTGTCTTCTAGAACATGAAGATTGCCATTGCTCTCTCTCTCTCTCTCTCATATATATATATATATATATATATATATATATATATATATATATATATATATATATATACGATGCAGGAGCATAGGGACATGAGCGTCCTTTTTGCCATTCTTTTTATTTTGGCCTTTTTTTTTACCCTTTTGTACCTTTAGCATAAATAGCCCAAAGGCTCCCATTTGTATCACTTTTGACATTTTGATAATGAGAGATTGGAGAGAGAAGTTGAGACCCATATATGAATTCCTTTATTTGTTGTTGTTGTTGTTGTTGAGATTAACATTTCTTTTCGCTTCCGCTCCGTATTTTACATCAAATTGGCATCAAAGCCTAGTTTGCTCTTGGATTGAAGATGACTATCGATGATTGGGAATCGGGCTGGTTTCACCCGGATGAAAGGAGATGTCCCCTCAAACATCCCCCTAAAACCCTAACCCTAAAAACAACCAACCCTAAACCCTTACGGCCCTCACTACCACCGGATATCACCTCGAAACTGCCATAAATTCTCCAAAACAGGCCCTTACCACCTGTCCCAAATGGTGGCCGAACCGCTGCCAAAACTCATCGCCACCGTCAACGATGCCCAGACATGAGCCGAACGGCACTTGTCATCACCGACCGAGCCTTATCTTGCCCTTAACGTCTCTGAACAACAATATTTCCCAGCCAAAATCCCCAAACAACCAACAAATCCTCCTCCAACTAAATATTCGTCCCAAGAAACCCTAATTTCTAGCCCCATACAAAAACCTACCTCAAAACCTCCCCCCTCCAATCAAATTTCTTACCACAACCCAAAAAAACCTAAACCAATGCCCGAAGAATCAAACCCCCCAATCCAACCCTATATACAAAGGTTGCGCTTACTTAGGCATCCTACCTATCCCATCCCACATACCCATATCTTCCGCCCAATCTATTTGTCGGCATCGAGATTCTTTTTGTCATACCCAAGCGAGACTTGAGGAGAATTCTACTGCCTATATGCACACCGTCATGATAATGACATCAGTGGATCCCCAATCACCCCATCCTAGTGATGATACTTCGATTCCCACGAGTATTTTCTTTACTCGTACCGCAAAGGGGAGGCTATGTACGGTGATTACTGAGGATGGGGCTAGGGA
This sequence comes from Sambucus nigra, assembly GCA_949130495.1. Taxonomy (NCBI): domain Eukaryota; kingdom Viridiplantae; phylum Streptophyta; class Magnoliopsida; order Dipsacales; family Adoxaceae; genus Sambucus; species Sambucus nigra. The sequence goes on from OX422214.1 coordinate 429,176,977, forward strand.
TAACTTGATGGCGCAAGAGATGAGCTTTCCATGGGGTCATTGACCACCTCGTGTCGTATTGGATGGTTGGGTAACGGAGCCACACTTGCCCCTAGTCGACAGTGTCGAGTGGCCTTTTCCATTAGGTACTACCATGATGATATTTTGTGCACCGTGGTGGACTTGCGGGTGTGCCACCTTCTCTTGGGGAGACCGTGGCAGTTTGATCATCGTAGCATACATGATGGTTGAGCTAACACTTACTCGTTTATTCATGAGAGGAAGGACTTTCCCCTCCGTCCCATGCGACTGCTCCCGATGACACGACCCTTCGCCCTAATAGCTTGTTAAATTCTTATGTCGATGTGTGTACGCCCCCAGATGATCTTCCTTCTCTCCAGAATATATAGCATGCTATAGATTTGGTCCCCGAGGCGCAGCTCCCCAACTTTCCCCATTACCGCATGTCACTCACATAGCATGCAGAGTTACAGAGATAGGTCACAAAGCTACAATGTTTAAAAAGGCGAAAGGCGAGGTGAGGCATTTTAGTCGCGGCGAGGCGAGGCGTAAGCCTCGAGGCGTTTGAGGCGTAAGCCTCACCGAAAAGGGAAAAAAAAAAGCGCAAAAAAAATTTAAAAAATACTAATAAAACCATAAAAATATAATAACAAAAAAATATAAAATAAAACTACAAAAATAAAAAACATCTTTGAGGACTTTCTCACATAGTTTGACACTTTTTTTGTTCCCCCAAGATGACTTCAAAAAAAAATAATTTGACAAAATCAAATTTAATATATTGGTTATTTTACAATATGGCAATAAATTAATCAATGCAAAATCAAATTGACATAATTATTTATTTAGTTTCATTCTCATATTGGATATTTTATAATATGACTATAAATTAATCAACGCAAAATCAAATTAATAAAATCTTTTTTATTAGTTTCATTTAAATATTGGTAATTTTATAACATGACAATAAATTAATCAATGCAAAATCAAATTGATATACATATTCATTTAAATATTAGTTTCATTTACATATTTGTAGTGCTAACTTTAACCTAAAAAAACAGCAACTTTATTCAAAAACAGTAAATTAAAAAACGGCAACTTTATTAACAAAAAATAAAATCAAACAAATATGTCAGCAACCTTGGTCGGAATTAAAAAAAAAAAAAAGGTTTTTACAAAAATAAAAAGTAAAAAGGTTTCTACCTAGGACCGGAACAAAAAAAAATTAAAAAAAACAGTTTCTATACCAAATAAAGGCCGCAGAAGTTAAAACATTGGAAACAAAAGTCGGAGTTCTTACCTAGGGTGGAACGAGTGCTGAAATGGGGGAAAGAAGAGAACCGAAAGTCGGAATGGAGAAACGAAGGGCGGAATCTACTTTTGGAGCAGAGAAAAGAAGGCATATTTACCTAGGACTGATTTTTTACGCCCAGTAAAAGAGGCGTACGCCTCGCAGCCTTGAGGCGCAATGCCTCAACCACCAAAGGCGTAGGCCTCACTTTCCACCCTCGAGGCTTAAGCCTCGAGGCTTTTTTTCCCCGCCTCGCCTCGAGGCGTACGCCTCATTCTCCTTTTTAAACATTGCAAAGCTATGTGATAATGGCTATATTCGCTATGTGATAATGGCTATATTCGAGAGAGTATGTCTCCTTGTGCGGTACCCGCCCTGTTAGCACCAAAGAAGGATGCGAGTTGGCGTATGCGCGTTGATAACCGAGTTATTAACAAGATCACCGTGAAGTACAAGTTCCCTATCCCCAGATTAGAGGATATGTTAGACCAACTCCATGGAGCAAGGGTTTTCTCCAAACTAGACTTGAAGAGTGGTTATCACCAGATTCGCATGAAGCTAGGGGATGAATGGAAGACTGCCTTCAAGACGAAGGATGGACTACATGAGTGGACGGTGATGCCTTTCGGCCTTTCTAATGCCCCATCTACCTTTATGAGAGTGATGACACATCCTGCGCCTTTTCTTGGGCAAATTTGTGGTAGTTTACTTTGATGATATCTTGATTTACAGCCGATCAGAGGAGGAGCACCTCGATCATGTGGCTCAGGTATTGGAGGTCTTACGAGCGGAGCGCTTCTTCCTCACGTTGAAGAATTGTGGCTTTATGGTGCCATCGGTGGCTTTCTTGGGTTAAGTGGTTTCCGGCAAGGGTGTCAAAGTGGATGATGCCAAGGTTCAGAAGATTGTGGATTAGCCCCCACCCACATCGATGTCTCAGGTCCGTAGCTTTCATGGCCTACCAGGATTTTATCGACGCTTTATAGCCGAGTTTAGCACTGTCTTGGCACCTATCACCGATTTGATGAGTACTTCTCCGAGCGCTGAGTTTCAGTTAATTGCAGAGGCAGATAGAGCATTCACGAGCATCAAGGAGTTGATGACGACGGCGCCTATTTTAGCATTGCCTGATTTCGATCAGCTATTTGATTTGTCTTGCGATGCTTGCAGGACTGAGGTAGGTATTGTTCTGAGTCAAAATGGGAAACCGATCGCCTTCTTTGGTCGGAAGCTGACAGGGGCCACGCTCAATTATTCGACATATGACCTCGAGTTCTATTCGGTTGTAAAGGAAGTGAAGTTTTAGTCATCCTATCTCCTTCATAAGTATTTTGTCATCAAGTTAGATCACGAGGCCTTGCATTTCCCTCCATAGTCAGCGGCATGTTAATGACAGGCACGCCAAATGGACCGCTTACCTCCAGCGCTACAAATTTCATTTGCAGTACAAGCTGAGAAAGGAGAATCAGGTATATGCATTAGTGACTCATAGGAGTAAAGTGTTTGGGTTCGATGAGGTCCGTGATCTTTATCCGATGTAGAGTTTGGACCGATCTTTTCATCCTTCCAGCAAGGCAATAGTGTGTCAGGCGAGAATCTATTACAAGATGGGTTTCTACACCGAGGGACGGATTTATGTATTCCTTCTTCTTCTTTAAGGGAGAAGATAATTTCTGAGATTCACAGAGGAGCGTTGTAGGGCCATTTGGGACAGGCGCGCACCCACGCAATGCTGAGGGACCGATTTTACTCACCGATGATGAGGGATGCCTATGCCTTCATTAGACATTGCTAAACTTGTCAGATGGTCAAGAGCCATCATACCAATGCGGGTCTGTATACTCCATTGTCGATTCCTAAGAAACCATGGCAAGACATATCGATGGACTTTATCGTAAGCCTGCCCCATACATCTAGTGGACGTGATTCCATCCTTGTCATGGTGAATAGGTTCTCCAAGATGTCGCACTTCATTCCTTGTCATGGTGAGATTGTCCGTCTACACCGAGTTCCAGTAACATCATCTTCGACAGGGACTTGCGATTTACATGACATTTTTGGGGTATATTGTGGCGACTTCTACGAAAAGAGATGAAGTTCTCGATCTCCTTTCACCCAAACGATGGCCACTGAGGTGGTAAACCAGAGTGTGGGTGACCTATTGAGGTGTCTATCTTCGAAGCATCCCCACAAGTGAGATATAGTGATAGCCCAGGTCGAGTTCGCATTCAACAATGCCGTCAACCGTTCTACCAGCCTCTCTCTATTCCAGATTGTATGGGGGCAGTCACCTGTTGATTTTGGCTCTCCTATTTTTCAGTTTTGGTTTATTTACAAATTTGTCATTTTGGCTCAAATCTATAAATACAAGTGTTATTTCTAGGTTTTGTGAGAGGACAAGTTTGAGAGCTATTTTGTGAGTTATCAAAGCTAAAGACAGATAGAGCTCCCATTTGAGGGGTGAGTTCTTGTGAGGTTGTGAGTGACTTTCTAAGAGAGATAAATTGTGTGTGTGTATAACCTTTGGGTTCCTCCATTTATCTATAGAAAGAAGAAATCCTCCTTGGTGGATGTAGCCCAAATTTGGGTGAACCACGGTATATCGTTGTTGTTTTGCTTTGATGATTGCTTGTATGTTCTTATTGTCTCTTCATTGATGTTTGGTTGATTCGATTGGGAGTTTGCACACTAGTTCATTTTCGGAATAAGGTCTTGGGTGTTTTCCGCACATCAAGTGTTTGATAAAATTCCCGAGTGAGTTATATGGTCTTGGTTGCTTAACATAGGACTGTTTTAGCGCAACAAGTGGTATCAGAGCTTTGGTTGCATTGTTTGCCCGGTATTTTTGGTTCGAGGTTGAATCAATTTTGGCATAGCTTTTGCTTTTGTTCGAAATGACGGAAAATGTGGAGAGTACTCGAGAATCAACCTCTACGAGCAGAGGCTCTAAGAGATGGGATCCGAGTTATGGATCGAGTGGCCCAATGAAGACGGACATGAAGGCTTTTGATGAGAAGATCAATTTCGGGTTATGGCAAAGACGAATGCGAGGCGTTCTTTTCCAACAGAGGTTGCAATTAGCATTGTTGGGGGTGGAGGGACGACCGGTAGGCATGACCGATGCCGAGTGGATTGACATTGATCAAAGAGCGACTTCCTGTATTGAGATGCTTATCACGGATGATGTGTTGAATAACGTGATAGCGGAGACCACGGCTAAAGGCATGTGGGATAAGCTTGAAGAGATTTATTTGGGAAAGTCGTTGTCAAATAAATTGTTCCTCAAGAAGAAACTCTTCAAGCTTGAGATGAAGGAGGGTGAGGATATGATGAAGCATATCAACGTTTTTAATGCCTTGATAAATGACTTGAACCGGATAGACGTTCAATTCATTGAGGAGGATCGAGCATTGTTGTTGCTTGCATCATTACCCGATTCATACGAGCATTTTGTGACCACGCTCATGTTTGGGAAGTCTACGCTCCGGTGCAACGAGGTTGTGCAAGATATTCAATCTCATGTCACGATGAGAAAGAAGGAAGGTGGATTTAATGACGGTAGTAGGTCTAGATCGAGAGGTGTTGGTGGTAAAGGGCCGAAATGCTACAAGTGTCGGGAATGGGGTCATATGATCCGAGAATGTCCTTTGTGGAACGACAAGGTTAAGGGCAAGGTTGATTCCGAGAGGGCAGCGGTAGCGAGTGCGAATTATGAAGATGAACTTGGAGAACTTCTCACAATCTCCAAGGTTAACTCTCTTTTCCAAGATGATTGGATATTAGATTCGGGATCGTCGGATCACGTTTGCTCCAAGAGGGAATATTTTGAGACTTTCACAGAAAATGGAAAAGGTTCCATGTCTTTGGCTAACGGAGAGAAGGTTTTCGTTGAGGGTGTCGGGACGGTGAAACTCAAGATGTTCGATGGGGTGGAACGCACTTTGGGTGGTGTGGCCTATGTCCCAAAGTTGCGAAAGAATTTGATATCCATTAGCCGTTTGGATTCCAAGGGTTGCCGGGTGTCGGTGACGGGTGGAGTCTTGAAAGTCACACACGGTTGTATGGTCCTAGCGAGGGGAGAGGAGAGAGAGGGGTTGTATCGTCTAAATCAAACTTCGAGGAAGACTGGGAAGCGGTGTGCACAAGTGATAGAATGTTCGAGGCATGTCTCGTTTGTGAACAAAGCGGAGACATTGGGTGCTAGCTTTCCAAGAGTAGACGGTAGTGATGGGAGAATACCTACTAGTGGAGGGGATGGATCGAAGTCCCCCTCCAGGGCCAACGGGTGATGTTGACCCGGTTTAGTTTCACACATGCATTGGCCGATTCGAATCGAGGAGGTGTAGGACTGTGATGGATTCGAGGTGTGTGTAGCTAGTTCAAGAAAGGCCGATGAGTTATTGTTTGCGAGCATTGGCAAACGGGAGTTTTTCGTGACAAAGACTTGGTATATCTTTCGAGGGTGAGATTTGGAGGGTATGAGAGGTGAGGAATTTTCCCTCTCATCCGTGGTTATTTCTCAAGGTGGAAGATGGTGTTGATGTGTTTGAATGTTTCGTGTAAAGAAGGTGTATGCTATATGTATTGTGTGGGGGTGTACTCACCGGGTTACATGAGGAGCGAGCTTCACCGTATGGTTACATGGGAAGCATTCAGGGGAGTTCTTAGTTTAGAACTTGGTTCCTCGGCGGGTGGAGTCGTTTGGAGTCTTGGAGTGAAGACTTGCGGTATCTCACTTCATGGTTGAAGTTTGAGGTGGCTTAGCGTCGGGTGGAGCGTATTGGCTTGTTAGATGTCGGGATGATCTTAGAGCGGATTTGATGTTTGCATTCCGAGTTCGGTTGGATCGTGAGGATCGCCTGGGGGAATCGCATTAGCTTGGTAGATGGTGGGACAGTCTTCAAGCGGGTTCAATTTCAGCATTCTAGAGATTGGTTGGATCGTCAGGATCGCCAAGGTGGAGTTTGTTGATTTTGGCTCTCCTATTTTTCAGTTTTGGTTTATTTACAAATTTGCCATTTTGGCTCAAATCTATAAATACAAGTGTTATTTCTAGGTTTTGTGAGAGGACAAGTTTGAGAGCTATTTTGTGAGTTATCAAAGCTAAAGACAGATAGAGCTCCCATTTGAGGGGTGAGTTCTTGTGAGGTTGTGAGTGACTTTCTAAGAGAGATAAATTGTGTGTGTGTATAACCTTTGGGTTCCTCCATTTATCTATAGAAAGAAAAAATCCTCCTTGGTGGATGTAGCCCAAATTTGGGTGAACCATGGTATATCGTTGTTGTTTTGCTTTGATGATTGCTTGTATGTTCTTATTGTCTCTTCATTGATGTTTGGTTGATTCGATTGGGAGTTTGCATACTAGTTCATTTTGGGAACAAGGTCTTGGGTGTTTTCCGCACACCAAGTGTTTGATAAAATTCCCGAGTGAGTTTTATCGTCTTGGTCGCTAGAGATAGTCTTGCTTTAGCGCACCATCACCCACTATGCCCATAGATCTTGTCGAGCTTCCCCCGATAGTGCCTACATGTCCCTCAGCTGAGGAGTTTGCTGCTCGCCTGACTCTCATCCAAGCTGATGTCCGTGCTCGGCTACAGAACACTTATGCCTCTTATAAGGAGGCCGCCGATAAGAGCACCGTTTCTTTGTCCCCTTCCATCTGGGTGATCTAGTCATAGTGTACCTCCAAAAGGCGCGGCGGCATGGTAAAGGAAACAAGTTCCTTTCTCATGAACCGCACGTTCAACGGGGCAAATCTTTTTTCCACTTATGGATCGAATGCCAACGAGATTGACCTTCTTGCTGAAATTCTCATGCATCACACGTTCAACGTGGCTGATCTTTCTCCATTCCAGGGCACCCATGCCCCACCCATTCCCATTCCCATGGCCACGGCCCACCCGATCCGCTCTCATGTCCGCATTGAAGGCAATTTAGACTCCGAGCTTATATCATCATCGGGAGATTCTATGCGTTACTTGGTTCGTTGTGTTGGCCGCCTCGAGGCCGAGGATTCATGGATTAGAGATGTCACCTTGCAACATATCGACCCTGACTTTTATCGGCAGTATATAGAGTATATGGAGTCCCCTCAAGGGAGGGAGAATGATGCTGGAGCATAGGGACATGAGCATTCTTTTCGCCATTCTTTTATTTTGGCCTTTTATTACACTTTTTGTAATTTTAGTATAAATAGCCCAAAGGCTCCCATTTATATCACTTGATATTTTGATAATGAGAGCTTAGAAAGTGAAGTCGAGACCCATTCATGAATTTCTTTATTTGTTGTTGTTGTTGTGTAGAATAATATTTCTTTTCGCTTCCACACCGTATTTCATACACACACACACACACATATATATATGAGAGGTTCAGAAGTAAATATAAAAGATGAACATTTTAATTAACCTTAACAAAAAATATCTAACAACCCATTAATTTAATTCATATGTTGTAATTGGTCCGCGCCAGCGGCAACGAACACGCGTATCAATCGAATATTTTTTTTACACATCCCCCACAAACTCTCCCCCCATCCATGGCAGCCCTTATGGCACCTGCTGCCATGGTGGGGGGGGGGGGATCGATCGACACATATATTTGTTGCCGCTGGCATGGACCAATTACAACATAGGAAGTAAAATTAATGGATTGTTAGGTGTTTTTTTGTTAAGGTTCATTATAATGTATGTTCACTTCTGAACCTCTCCCTATAGATAGATAGATAGATAGATAGATCCCATGGTTCGTATCGGACACTTGATTTTCATCACGATCGCGATATCGAACGATACGCAAAGATACACTAGTTAGAAAGCCCAAAAAATTTCAAAAAATATATAGAAATTTAAACGAAAAGATTAATAATGTGGATCAATTAGATGTGTTCAAACCCATCATTTAATATGTATAAAATTATCTATTTTATTATAGTGACGAGCGTCGGACTTATCATCTTCAATATTCTATAGTAAATAAGTTAGCAAAAGAATCTATTAACGCATAAAACTTCATAAACAATTTACAAATAATGTTTAACGTTTAATTATTTTGTACAAAATAGTTAAGAAATATTAATTGGTCAATATGATATTCTACTCTTTTTTTAAGAAATAGAACTAATTTGATTGTGCAACAAGGTTTTAAAAAAAAAATTAAGAAATATTACTAATTTATTAACAAGGTACAATAAATTCCTAAGAAATAGGACTGATTTTGAAGAAATCATTTTTATGCATATAAAAATGGACAACAAAAAAAACTGTAACTTTTAATCATTTTTTTGCACAAAACAATTGACATATATTCACTGGGAAGATAAGGATAAAAAAATGGAACAGATATCAACTTTGATGGTTGAGGACTAACTAGATAAAAATATTTTTTACAAAAAGTAAAAAAAATTACTAATACTTTTATTAGAAAACTAATATATATTTCACATCAAATTAAAAATTAAGAAACTAAAAGTATTGTTTTTATAACAAATGCAAAAACTATTACTAATTATTTGACCGAAATATTTTTTGTTGATAAATGAAAAAACATTTACTATTATTTTATAAGAAACTAGAAATACTATTTTGTAATAAGAGAAAAAAATAATTTAAAATTGTTTTCTATAATATTAAATTATCTACTAATAATTTTTTTTTATCAAAGTATAATAATAATAATAATAATAACAATTTTTTTAGTTTTTAAGTAAATATCAGTTTTTATAATGAAAGTAAATGTTAAATGTGTTTTTTGTTTTACCAAGATGAACTTTCTCAGGGAAAAAATACACGTTGACAAGACAGAGTAAGTAAAAACAGTTGTACTCTACTAAAACTGGTTTCTCATAAAAAATATATACATAAAACAAGACAGTTGTCCTGGTTTCTCATAAAACAAGACAGATGTATTCCTTTCTGAGTAAAAGATGGACCACTTTTCAGAAGAGAGAAAAAGGTAAAGCCGGAGAGAAAAAGGTATAGCAGGACTCTTCTCTTTCCCCAGCGTACGAGTTTGGCAAGGGTTTCATCTGGTTTCCATGGCAGACTTCTGTCATTTTTTCTTTTTTCCAGAGTGTCTCGGCCGATTTTCTTCTCTCTCGTGTACCTCGGCCGATATATCGGAGATATATCTCAGTAACGCCGAGATATCGGCGATATTGCACGATACAGTTCATTTCTTGAAACACCTCTCAGAATCGGATCGCCCAGCTGGGATACCGAGTCAAATCGGCCGATACCGAGTCAAGTCGGCAGCGACTTTGAACCATGATATCCTGAAGAAACAATTTAAAGGAAATTTATAAAATTCACAATTCTAAACAATTAAAAGGGCATGTAACATTTCAAAAGAAAAAATGTTAGGCTGGGTGTATTGGGTAGGATAGAAGAGGAATAAATATGGGTATTTAAATTAAAATAAACGTGGGACAATTATGTTGTGCTTCCTTTTCAAATTTTAAACTGGATTAATCTCAGCCATTGCTCTGCTTACGTGGCTGCTCATGTTCAAACTCGTGTCAATCGCGGTATTGAAATTTTTCAGTGTAATAACCTTAAGGATCATAAAAAATTCATTATACCAATTTTTTTGAAAAAATCCTTTTTAGAAATCTGCAATTGGGATAGCATTTTCATTAGTTAACTTCATAAGATGATATAATAGGATTTCACCTTTAAGCACAGAGACTCTCCCAAGTCGTATCGTATATCACGGATCGAGTCCGTGCTTCATAAGATTTCACTTATATCGTATATCAAGTATTGAGTCCGTGCTTTATAGGACTTCACGTTCTATGATCAAGAAAAAATCACATTAATGACTCCTACCCAATTATTTGACAAACCAGGCAGAGACATGAATAGTTCAGGAACTAATATTAAACACTCAAAACCGACAACTTCCTCTACGCTCATCGTTTACACATCATTTCACCCATTTTGCATGAATGAATATCAATTAAAACATAGTTTATATTGAAGATTACCCCAATTATCAACAGTAAAAATGATTACCTCTACACCCCAAATGTGAACGAGACTAAAAGAATCGAAGGAAAAAAATATTAATTTCAAAGACATTTAACTTTGCAACTTTGATTCCAATTTTAACACACTGCTCACTTCTCAAGAACCATTTCGGACCACATTAATAAATTTATAGTGGCTATAATAAAAGCACTGATACGAACAGAGTTGTGAACTTCTCAAAGCATTAACCACGTCCGGTGAAAGATACTGTTACAACCATGGACGCAACTACAAGTTTTGCAGCAAGTCATTGTATGGTCCACTGACCATCTAAAGCCAAGCTCACCACAAGCGTGGGTCTGCGGTCCAGAACTCCCTCTTGAAATTTATAACGAGGAAGTCCCTTATTCCATTACCATGTGCATAGGAAATCTTCTAAAAAATAGATTCCAATACCTTCTGGGCCGTGGATGATTGCAACAAGAAGAGATAGGCTCCCTCAACATGACGGTACAACCAGAGAAAGAATTATTTCCTCAAAAAAAAGATTTCTATTATCCTACTCACTTTCCCACCAACCAAACAAACATTTAGCACACAATAAAAATGCTAACAAGAAACTAACCACTAAAAAGAAAAATGAAGTACGATAACTTAAAATGAAGACTTTACAACTAATCTGGAGATACAACAGATTATTTAGTTATTAACCCAGAGAAAAAACCCAAATCTACAAAAAAGAAATCCCCAAATTTAGTAGTTTCCATCTACAATTCACACTACTAGACAAATACAAAGCTCTTAAAAAATTGTTATTTAGCCTATAGAAGAAGATATGACTATTGTTAAGAAAATCAAACACTATGGTGCTTTAATTATTCACAACTGAATTAACATTTGTTATCAATAAAATCTCAAAAAAATTGATAAGCCTTGTTATGCCTGGATATCAGAAAATATAAAGAAAAAAAAATGAGGAAAACATAAAAAATGTACTAGAAGGTACAATAGTTGCAAATCCGTGACTTTGATTACGTAATACCCCGCACTTTTACGGGAAATTAAATTCCATAAATGGGTGTAATTTGGAAATTTGAGGAATTTCTCGTAATAATAATTTTTGGAGTTTAGGAGTGTTAGAGGATTTCCGATGTATGTTATAACTACTTTTGGAAATAAGTAGATGAGAAGGATTATTTTATTACACGTCGCAGTTGAGTAAAGCGACAGTGGACAATATTTTAATGGCAAAAACCGGCATGGAGATGTGTTGGGTTAAAATAGTGAATTGCGGCCAAGTACCTCGGATGGAAATTCCGATTGCGCGGTTGGTCTCAGAATGGCCGAGATAGTCAGAATAGAGTATCCGGGGGTATTGTTTGGACTCCAAGAATTTTGGGACCAAAAGTAGTCATTTTTGGGTTTATTAAGGGATAAACCATTTTCTCTCTTATAAGAGACATGAGAGAGTAAGAAAGAAAGAAAAGAAAGAAGAAAGAAAGAGAGAAAGAAGGAAGAGGAGAAAAGAAGAGAGAAATAGGGGATTTCAGCCAAAATCCACCGGATTCGACTCGAGGTCATCGGATTTCATCCTCCAGGCAAGTGTGTACTTGCTTTATTTCATTTTATGCATAAATCTCATATTATAGTTGGTAAACTATATGATTTTGTTAAAATAAATTTGGGAAATTTGAATATGAGTTTACATATTGATGTAATGTAAACTCTTAATGATTTCTAGTGTTAAATCCGTGTAAATGGAGTGAAGAAATGGATTGAAATGGGTTAAAATGATAAGTTGAGGGTTTTATGGTTTTAAGGTTTAAATCTAAAAGAAATGGTTTAATACCCCAAATTAATTGATGTGTTAGTTGTAAAACATATATTAGATGTTTATGGAGTTGTTGGATGAGATTAGAAACAACAAAAAGGGAGAAAAATGGAGGTTTGGATTTTCGGAGAAGAAGGTGAATAGTGACCAGCGTCTTTTCCGAATCGATTCGGCCAGTCTTTTTCAAATCCAAATTGTAGATCTTTTCGATACGGTCGCGTGGGCGCCGATCGCATATTTTTCTGATTTTTTTTGAATTTATAATGATTTTTCTACGGAAAGTTGTTCGAGATCGATATCGTTAGTCAGAAATTAACGCTAGAATTATTTGGAGATAAATATTAGGGGTTCTCAAAGGGAGTATCAGAACCTCTAAAGGACTTGAGGAGATATGAAAACTTTGGGTTCGTTAAAATAAATCCGAGTTATAACTTAAATGGAGATTGGATTGAGTTTTTGGTTCTTGGGATATATATAAAACCCAAGCAGATTTGGGGATTTCAGACCAGTCGAATCGATTCAGTAAGAGACAGTTTGAAAGTAAAACCATTTCGAATCGATTCGGACAGGCCGAATCGATTCGGTCCTGGTAGATTTTTGAGGTTTTCTCCTTTTAAGTTTAGGGAGACTTAAATTATGGTTTTGGAGATTATTATAGGAGATTCTAAATGGATGTTAGGACTCCTAGATGATAATTTGAGGATAAGTAAACCTCTTATTAATTTAGAGTACGATCCGGGGTATGAATTTTATTAATGTTGTGGGACAAGAGACATTCGAGAAAATCATTCGACAAGCGTGCATGGATATATTTATGCGGTTAGAATAAATATGGGCCGATTATAATCGAGAAAATCCTAGAATGTGATTAGGATGGAATTTGGGGTTATTGGTCATCGTTATGTGAGATTGACAATTGTGACCAATTATATATTTAAGGAATGATGTCGATTATATATACAATGTGATTACAGTATATATATTATATGATACGGATATGTATATAAATCTATGTGTGGGTGGCACTCCTGTCAACGGGTCGGAGACGGATCGGGTTTAGGGAGATCCAGATCCGTGTAATCGGGTCTTCATCGGGTTCGGGTTCGGGTCTTTATCGGGTCTACAATATTGGATCCAGACCCGGATCCGTTCGGCTCTTCGGGTCCGGGTCTGATCAAATATGTACATTTATTTTATATTTATTTTATTATATCCCCCTTCTTTATTATTTAATCTTAAATTAAAATATTTTGTAATGTATTGTAGAATATTATTAGTATAAATAAAACATATATTACTTATATTTATTATATACATAAATATATATTTTTATATATAATACTTACATGTTATATTAATAAGATATATTTATAAATATATATAAATTTATAGTATATATATATATATATATACAAAATAGTAATGTACAATTCGGGTCGGGTCTTCGAGTCCGGGTCCGGGTCTTGTATAAGATCTAGACCCTACCCGTTTAATAAACGGGTCTTCGGGTATTCGGGTTTTCCGGTCTCGGGTCCAAAAAAATATGCTCAGACCCTATTATACGGATCGGGTTCGAGTCGGGTCCGGGTCCAGACCCGACCCATTGACAGGGCTAGTGGGTGGTATATATATATGTGAAGCATACCCCCTCCAATGCTATCATGGGAAGTTGCGCGATGAGGGTGAGCCCCTGGCTTGAGGAGCAGGGTGTGGATAGTCCCCAGGTCATAGCGTCCATTGTGATATTTTGTGATTTTTATTAGGGGTGAGACGTGGTGGGTATGTTTCGCCTCTTTGCCGGTTAGGAACTATGACCACTTCCCAGACGTTGTGTGTGTGTGTGTTGGTCGCGATGTCAGCGATTTTGAGTCAGACCGCTAGTCCCCAGGATGGTATGTGAGTGATGCCCTGGAAGATGATAGCCTTGAGAGACCGCATCCTTGAGAGACCGCATCCTCGAGTTATAGCTCGTTGGGATGGTTATTATACTTATGTGTGCAATAGGTATAATTATATATTGGATGAGTATAGTATATTGTTTGTATATGAAGACAAGCCATCATATAGTAAACTCATGTATATAAAGTGAGAAGCCTAATAAAGTGTATTTTTCCCCATTTCCGGTAAATTTGGATCTGGATGTATATGATAATGAATATAAAGTTGTAGTATATACACATATATATTATTATTGTATGTTTATATGAGTATTATATACACGTCATGTGCTGAGGGTCTAATGGATATCGACGATCGACGCTGGCAAGTAGTAGCGTATCGGGGGGGTTCCTTGTTTGGATTTTGCTTCGCGAGACACCCCACGCACGAACTTAGCGCAGTGTTGAGAATGGAGAGATGTTTAGCCCTTAGTACCCGGGTTGTCGAGGTTTCTAGCAGACGGGTGAATTAGATTAGTTAGGCGGGGTAGCTTAACTAGGATGTTTTAAACGAGTGCGTTAGGCGTCCACTATTAGAAGAGGGGTGAGGGGTATCTCATGGGAGTGCAAATACCAATTTAAATATGAGACAAAACTTAGGGTCTGTTTGGTTCTCTATTTTAAAAACTCGATTTAAACGTTGTTTTTAAATACAGTTTTAAAATTCAATTTTTTGTGTTTATAATTATTGGTGTGCAATTGGTAAACTTGTTTTTAAATACAGTTTTTTTGAAATTTTGACAAACATGTATATTTATATTATTCATGTATGTGTATATATATAAACACATACATAAAACTTTCATACATACATGATACATGAATGTATACATATATACATACATACATACATCATAAATTATATACATGTACATTTAATATCATGTATTTTTATGTATATTTAATGAGATAAGTTGGGGAGTTTAACTACACACACACACATGTATGTGTGTGTGTGTGTGTGTGTGTGTGTCTATATATAATGATATTGCATGTATACTTCACAATAAAATTATATACATACATGAATTGATAATATTTTTTAATACATATGTAGTATATGTAGATTTTATATTATTCAATACATTAATAATACATGTATAAAACTATATATAAGTAGCATGTATCTATTCATATTATTATTTAACATATGGATCTTAGTATACTATATATTTTAATGATATAAATATACGTAATTTTGTGTACGTGTACATATATATTTTTTATTTATAAGAATTGCATATATATTAATGTATTATGTATGTATATTATATATTAAGGTATAAATGCATTAAAATATTAAGAATGAATAATTCTGAGTTGAAAAATAAAAAACAGAAGTTATAAAACACCCATTTGCTATTTTCTGAAAACTTGATTATAACACAGAAATATTATAATTCGGTGTTTAAAACAGGTTGCCAAAAACAAATTTTTACCAGAATTGTATTTAAACACAAAAAACAGAATTATAGTTGCAAACCAAACAGACCCTTAATTTTTAAAAATAAAGCATTTACGCACTTGCAAAATATTTTTACAACTCGGGCTCTGACCCGTTTTCCTATTTTTCCTTTCTTGCTATCTATCTATATATATATATATATATATATATATATATATATGGGTGTCCAGACACAGGGATGTCTGGATGATGATTCCTTCGAGTCAGACATCTGTTGCAGCAGCTGTGGATGCATGCAGGTTCACTGTAGACGCTTCTATCCTTGTAATCTAGATAGGAGGTACTGTATAAACATTCGGGCTAATAACCCAACAGCATTTATTTATTCCTTTACAGCCTTTTATGCGGATTCATTTGTGTTGCATGATTGTTGAACCAAGTGTTCGGTTATTTCATTTCAGTTCAGTTTTTTTTATTCAAATTGTGTGAATGTTTTAATTGAAAATTGTTTAAAAAGATTAGCTAAGTAAAATTTTGACGGCAGCCTAATAGGTTATTAGTAATTAATTTGGTTTTCGACAGTGATGCTAAGAATGAACCATATGCGACTCCTGTTTTAATTTAGTACAGGAGTGATCGCCCAGTATTTTATTAGGCGGGGTGTCACAGATTATAGAGACAACCTAAAAAGTGTGGTAGACCATTTAAAGCAACGTTTTAGTGCAAACAATCAGGAAAGGAAAAGAATGGGAGATAATATTTGAATCAAATGGGGCATATATAAGAGATAAATAATACTACACCTTATAGGTATTAAAGCTAAAGCATCAAAATTATTAGAAAACCGGGGAGTGTGACAAACCATTTTTCATCATTTTCCTCACATACCCCTTCTAATCATGGGAAACATCTTAAATACACAAATATGTATCAAGAGACGAAGAATGAATATGAATTATATATCTGAGTTGCAAAGGGTTCATATAGCATTTTAATATACGTGATAATCAAGTAACTTAAGAACTTACTTTGTATATATGACTAAAGAGAGAAATAGTGCAGCCTTTCACCTTCGTCCCATAGATAGACCCACGTTTTGTCGTACTTGAACATGATTGATGGCCGAGGTGGTGATATATGCTACACGTGTCTATAACATTTGAACAAACAGGATCATAATAAATAAATAAATCATAAAAAGATTGCCCCCTAAGATAATTGACTTGCCCACTAAACTTACCCCCCCCCCTCCCCATGTGTGTGTGTGTGTGTGGGTGGCTGGGTGGGGGGGGGGGGGGGGGGGGGGGGATGTGGATTAGGCATGCCCAGGGGAGGGGGGTAATTATACAATTTCCTCGAGGGTAAAGTCAAAAACCCACAAAAAAGAGTATGAACTAAGAATAGAGGTATTAACTAAGACTTGGTGAAACAGATCACTAATTTCTCATGTTCACTTTACCAAATTAATGTATAGTTTAGGATGATATGTGGTTCAAAATATCTGCAACCAACTTCATGGTGTGAAATTGAGTACTAGGAGGCTTTAGACTATCTGATATATGAATTTCGAGTTCAATTTTTATAGTACTTTGAACATAAAAGAATATAAGAATATTGTGGTGCGGGGCAATTATTTCCTCGTCTTTCTTATGTGTAACCACCACAAAAAATACAAATGAATAAATAAAAAGGCAATAAAATTAGACTTGATGTGTTAAAAATTACATTAGCATTAAAGTTGATCAATACAAACATTTTGGAAGAAACACAATTCATAAATATTTTAAACTATATTTACCTCAATAATTAAAACCCAAACAATATAAATATTTATAATAATAACCAAAATGAAATCTCAACACCCACAACACATTGAAATTAAGGTTTGTTATGCAATGATAACAAAAAAAACTTTGTTAATTGTCACAAATCTTGTATGACCCAACAACATAGGCCTCTATTTGAATTAAAACAAGTAAAAAGTAAGTATAACTATCACACTATTCAAATACCACAATTAAAGTTGCATAATAATTTAATCTCCAAAACTCAAGTAAGCAAAATGCAGTTGAGTAGTAAGAGGAAGATTCTTGTGCCAAAACAATACATAAGAATCTCACTATTAAATAACTAACAGTGGATGGGAGAGTTTTCCTTTGTTCGTATTATATATCTTCGACCAGTCGGTAGTAAGAAGAATTGTGCACAAACTTATTGAAATGGGCCCTATTTTAGGGTTTTATTAGTCATTTTATTTTATTTTATTTTATTATTGTATTTTCCTTTATTTTTGTTCTTGTATTTAGAGGTAAGGAGTAATAATGGCATTTTTGTAATTAGGGACTTAGCGTAGAGCCTAAGCTACTCATTCCCTTTAAATACCCACTTGTAAGCCTCATTTGAGGTAGGCTTGAATTTTGAAATAGAAAATAGCGTTTCGCTCTCTAAAGTAGTGTTTGGTGTTTTGGTGTATTGGTGTTTATTTTTATCAAATTGTACACTACTCTTCAATGGCTCCAAGAATTTCCAAACAACAACAAGAGGAGTTTAATCGAGAAATGAAGCAACGAATAGCGGAGTTGAGGCAACAAATAGCCCAACTCTGCCTGAGGCCTACACCCTAACCCTGACCCTAGCCCTAGCGCACCAAAGCCTAGTCCCTACTACCCCTACCCAGCCCCCCGCCCCTGCAAATCCCACCCCCTCCAACCCCGGACGGCCACCTCTCCCAGCCACAAACCTTCCCCTACCCCCGTTGCAATCCCCGACTCCCCTCAACCCCTCCCATCCGCTACAAACCCATGTCGCAAGCTGCCTCCCAACCCCTAGGGCAGCCACCAATCCTACTAACTCCCCTCACCTGCAACCCGACCCAAACCTAAGCATACCCCAACCCAAAAACAACCCATCCAACCCCCCCCCCCCAGCCGAAACCCTCCCCAAGTGAAAAAAACCCTGTTAAACCCCAACACACACCAGAAAAACTAGGTTTTTTCCTTATTTTGGCTCAGAAAACACTGGATTACCAAATCCGAGCCCACCACCCTCGAGATGCTCCAAAATGATGGTTTTTTACCCAAGCGGAAGTTTTTCTTGGACTGATTTGGGTGAAGATGAAGAAAGAGAGAAGAAAAATTGTGGGATGGACCCCCCTCGAGTTTCATAAATTAATTTTTGCCCCCCACAAGTTTTTGACTCCTAATTTTTGGAATTTCCTCACGAATCCCCGAAATTTTTGAAATCTATAGGACGAGCTTGGTTTTAAGAGGGGGAAAGTGATGGAAATGGCCCTATTTTAGGGTTTTATTAGTCATTTTATTTTCTTTTATTTTGTTATTATATTTTCCTTTATTTTTTTTATTATATTTAGAGGTAAAGAGTAGTAATGACATTTTTGTAATTAGGGCTTAGCTTATAGCCTAAGCTACTCCCTCCCTTTATGTACCCACTAGTAAGTCTCATTTGAGGTAGACTTGAATTTTGAAATAGAAAAAAGTATTTCCCTCTAAAGTGGTGTCTAGATATTTGTAGGAGCCTTCTGACATGTAGTTTACGTCAAAACAATACATATAAAGCTATGAACCAAGTATAATTAACAAGAATGAATGCGATAAAAATTGGGAGGACAAGAAGCCTAAAATAAGGAGAATCAAAACGTAAAGCTACATACCAAGTAGAGGGTAGACATTTTAATGAGCTAATACATAACTGTTGCATTGAGTGCATGTGGAAATCACTCAATATACTTAGACGCTCAATATAGCTAACCAAGTCATATTTTCCAATGCAAGGTTGATTAGTTACCTGTATAAATTAAACCGGATAATACAAGAGAGTTGAGATTGCATTTATTTTATCGATATTGAGATCAATATTTGTGTGAGTTTCTACTAATTCCGCAGCGTGCATCATATAATAATAACACCTACACTACAAATTTTGTATCTTAGCAGCTCCTCAACTGTTGAGTATCTTAGAAGTTTATATGTTAAAACTCAACATCTTGTAAATTTATAATTACAGCTTCACTATTCTTTATTTATCAGAGCACGATTCACTCATGTACGTGTGGTGATTGTATTCGTGAATTAACACGGCGAAATCAGTTGCCAACATTCAACCAGAGGAATGAATCGATATGAATCAAACCAAAACCGATCTGGTGTCAGAACTGTAGTGCGTGAACAACAAGATGAAGAGAATATGGAATCATAGATTAATAGCGAACTGCAATCCCAAGGGCAACCAGCCCGTGCCGACATTAAAGACCACCACCCTTTGTCTAAGGCGTCAGTGGCCATAGGAGAAGGTACCAAAGCTGTGGGAGATTCCCCTAGTGAATGAAGCCAACAGAACTACCAGGGAAAACTGCGATGGGCATAAGGGCAGCCCATCCCACAGCTTTACCAACATATATTGCTTTTAAGGCCGGGCAGAGATCAAGGCAAGAAAAACGTGAAGGAAAATATCCCATAGGGGGCCACCCACCCACAACCACAACAAGAAAAAACACATTTCGCGATGCACTTAGGTAATAATTATGTCGCAAAAGACATTTCGCGAGATACTACCCTATGTCGCTCGGTGTCGTGGAATCCCTGTCTGGGAATGTATTCGGCGACATAAAATTGCTATATCGCGGAATGTAGTACATTCCGCGACATGTACGACAAAAATACATGTCGCGGAATGTTAATATTTATATTACTATAAATACTTTTCGCGAAATAATTTTATGTGGCGAAATGTCATCCATTTGGCGACACGCTATACGTGTCGCGGAATGTCATTTTATTTATGACACGCTATACGTGTCACATAATGTAAATATTTATATCAATTAAAAACACATTTCGCGACATAATTGTATGTCGCGAAATGTCATCCATTTGGCGACATACTATACATGTCGTGAAATGTCGTGTATTAGGCGACATGCTTTGCATGTGGTGAAAAGTTTTTTTTAAATAATTTTAGAAGATTGCAAGATAAATATATAGGAATTTTTCCATTGATATAACTTGATTTGAACTATCATACGAAATGACATCCAATTCAATTCCACAATTATCCGTTAAAATACAGTTCATCCTAGACATAAATATATATAGCTAGAACAAATGTTCAAAATAACACCGATTGCAAGAATAAAATAAAAACACAAGAAACTTTAGGTCATCCAATCGATTGGCCAGACGAAATCCAACAATATCCAGCAAAATCCAACGTCGATCTGTGACAAGCACGTGTTAACCATAATTGGGTTACATAATATGAAACAAAACCAACTTTTATCATTATCATAATTGCGCCTCTTTCCAGTATATTTGACAACCGTTTTACATTTTTGCTCACCAACACCCAATTTTCAAATCCGTGTGTGTTGGAATTATTCAATTTAGAACACTAATTAATTTTAGAAAATTTCGGGGAAGTTTCCTTTGTTTATTCATGAAATCCAACATGTTTTAACATTTAAAAAAAAATCGACAACAATAAAAGCCACAACTAAACCATCAACACACCCCTTCCGCCAATTTAACATAAATAAGGCAATCGATGTAAAGGTTAACAGAACACATGTCCAACTTTAAAAAACAAAAAAAATAAACCCAAATGGCATGCACAGTCTAACAATAGTCTTACTTTAGTCCCATATGTGTTGTGATTGACTCTTTCCGAACGATTTTATTGTTATTTTAAGTTTTCATGCTCTAACCCCAATTCTCAAGTTTTATACTAGAGATTTGTAAATTATCGTCATATTCTCAAATCGAGAGTCCCATGAGGACACAGTCAGTTCTTACGAGTTACATTAGTACCGTGCGACGTGTTTGCGCCCCTTTCTAAGTCGTTTGATGGTTGTTTTGGGCTTTCGCCCTTAAGAATAAGTCTAGGTAACTACAAATTATCGTCGTACTCTCAATCCGGGTGTACCGTGAGGACGCAGTCAGTTCCTACGAGTTACATTGGTCCCGAACAAGGTTTTTGTGCCTATTTACGTGCCATTTGATGGTTGTTTTAGATTTTTTCCCTTCCAACGGCATGTTTTTAAGTCCGCGATTTGAAATTTATCGTCATATTCTCAAACCGGAAATCTCGTGAGGACACGGTTAATTCCTACAAGTTGCATTGGTCATGTATGAGGTGTTTACGGCTCTTTCCGAGCCGCTTGATGGTTGTTTTGGGTTTTCACCCTTTAACGTCATGCTTTTAAGCTTAAATCTAGGTATTTACAAATTTTTGTCATATTCACAAATCGGGACTCCCGTGAGGATACGGTCAGTTCCTACAAATTACATTGGTCCTGCACGACATGCTTGCACCTCTTTCTGGGCCGTTTTGATGATTGTTTTGGGTTTTCTCCCTTTAATGTCATGTTTAAGCATAAATCTAGATATCTCTAAATTTTCGTTATATTCACAAACCTAGAGTTTTGTGAGGACACGATCAGTTCCTTCGAGTAACATTGATCCCGAACGAGGTTTATGTTCCTCTTTTCAGGTCGTTTGGTGGTTGTTTTGTTTTTTGGCCCTTCAGCGTCATGTTTTTAAGCCGAAGTCTAGAGATTTGAAATTTCCCAACATAATCTCAAAACGAGAGTCCCGCAAGGGCACGATCAGTTCCTACGAGTTAAATTGGTCCAGTACGAAGCCTTTTAACGACATGGTTTTAAGACAAGGAGTTTGCAAATTATCATTATTTTAAAATTCACAAACCGAGAGTCCCGCGAGGACACGATCAATTCCTATGGGTTACATTGGTCCTGTATGAGGTGTTCGTGCCCCTTTCCAGACCGTTTGGTGGTTGTTTTGGGGTTTCTCCATTTAACGTTACGTTTTTTTAGCCTAATTCTAGGTATTTTCAATTTATCGTCTCATTCTCAAACCTTCAGACCCATGAGGACACGGTCAGTTCCTACGAGTTATATTGGTCCCATGCGAGGTGTTTGCACCTCTTTTTGGGCCAGTTGATAGTTGTTTTGGGTTTTCGCCCTTTAACATCATGTTTTATGGTGCATTATTTCTTTTTGAGGGGTAAATGAATATATATTGCAAGCTTTATATCTAAATAAGAGGTAGCATCTGGGGTTGTGACTTCATATTTGGATTGTGATTTCAGTTGTCTAAAAATAAAATGCTTGATAGTATGGAGATCTAATACTTAAAATATATGAAAAATATATATTAACCATCTGTTAATGTGTTACTTTTGTGTTGAATATATACATACTTTTAGTATAACTTGCTGTGAAGCCCAATACTCGATATACATTTCCACGATTGAAAACTAGAGGTAGTGGAGGAGTTTATTATAAGAGACCTCTCCAAACCCTAGTGTTGAAAATTCTTGGCAATTTACTTTTGGATATGCATAATGAATTTGTCATCTACAACTCTTTCCGTGAAAAAATGATGATTTCCTTATATTTTCAAAGTTAACTATTAACCGACAAATCAATATTTCTTGCAAAATATTTGTTTTTACCAACTAGTAAGCAAAAAGAAAGGCATGAATCATTAGTAGGGGCAAAATTTCTAGCATATCAGATCAAAATCTCATATATTCCTCTATATCAGAACTTAAGTCTAGCAAAGGGCTGCATTAATAAGATTCGATTTAAAACCTGAGCAGCCTCTTTATCAGCATTCTTAGTCCACAACGCATTTTTTTCCCACCTTGTATGCTCACTAGCAACCACGACGCATATCTCATCAGCCTCATCAAAATGTTCCCTAGTCAAAGCCTTTCCTTCCCATGTTTCAGATCCAGTCTATGATCTTTATCACGTACAGGATGGCTATACGATTCGACAGTGGAAGAAATCTGCAGAGTTAATGTATTTAAGCATAAAATGTAACGTAAGCATATACATCTCTAGAAGCTTAACTAAAAAACATGTAAAAGCCTATATAGAGATCGCTGTAAGCATCAAGATAACACATGGTTCAAAGACACATTGGACTCGGCAGTCGAGTTTTTCACTTGGTATCTGTTCATTTCCTTAGTATAGGAAGTAAACTAGCTCGATGAGAAAAATAAATAAGATATGTACAAAAAAAATACAGTACATCACTTACTGCAACAGTAATAATTTTGAATATTCAATCAAATGCATAACTTAAATTTGCCTTCCCACGGACAAACCGGACAATTCCATCGAATTCACAGAAAAGAACCTAATGAAAATTAAATCAGGCATACGAATCATATTGTAAGTTGCGATCAATTTTTGTTTTTGTTTTTATTTTAACCATTGATGTAATTGCATAATTAGACACACCCCATTAGAAGTCAAAACATTAGACTTACTCCCCTTCCTCCGACATGCAACATATAATGCACAAGGTACAAGTGATTTTGCGCAGATGCGCGCGCGCACGGGGAGAGGGGGAGGTTTGTTTCCTGCTTGCCAACTAAAGCGCAAACATGTTGAAAAAATATCTTAGCCTAACTTTTCCTCTTTCTTTCTTTCTTGATTAGTACCCAAGACTAAACTCTAAAATAAGATGGGAAAAAAGGAAAAATAAACAAATAGAACCTTCCCAAAAATTCAACACCTTCACACCCACACCAACAGCTATATATGTGAAGCTTAAATGAATATCAAACAATAAGCTATGTGGGAGGATCTTATCAAAGGATTTATTTTACCTTCTGGAGTTCTACTAATAAGTTGTCCAGAGATGCCTGAGATTCAAATGGATTTTTTTTTAATTCATTTAGGAATAAGATTCAAGGTCAATTTAACGTAGAATTTGATCCAACTGGAAATTTGCAATTTCCTTTTCCATTCTCTTTTCCATGTAAACTACTTGTAAGCCATATACTTGTTACCACTAACTCTTAACAATAAATTGAGAAAATACGCGGAAAAATAAACGTATGAAATTTTATCCCAAAAACAGATTATTACAATTCCAATATTTGTTAGCGTAGCACCTAGGTATTCAATCACAACACAAATTCTTATTTAATTATTGCTTGATAATAATAAATTAGGATCTACGTCATTCAACTCATTAGGCCCTACTTCAGTCACAACACAAATTAGGATCTTGTCAAAATTTCTTTTCAGCTTTATATTGGAGCGACTGGCTTTCTCATGTTTAATTATTTTGATAATACAAGCCAAACCATCAAGGATAAATCAGAACTTGTGTAGGAACTGTGCGAGGACGCAATCTTCTCTAAGCAGTGATGAAAATTAACTGTGACAGAAAAAGAAAAACAAGGGTTGGGGGCTATTTATAGGTAAGTTTTATGGCTCTTTTTAAGATGAGAACCACGGATTAAATTGAACAAGGAACTAATTAATAATGTTTTAATTGAACAAGGAACAGGGTGTTATTTTCAGGATGATATGAACCGTAAGCATAACAACTACAAGGAATTTTAAAATGAACTCTCGATATTGTAATTATCTTACCTGGACACAAAATAATTGAACAAATAATTATTTTTATTATTTTTTCTTCTATATGGGTGGGAGGGTGTGGCATTCTCATATCCAACGAAATATAACATCTTAACTAAAAGCAAACAATCCATTTGCAAAATTTGAAAGGAAAGGTGATGTGATTGAAGAATTAGGGGTTATTTTTAATATTTTTAGGGTTTTATTGTATTTTTGTTATTTTTTTAGTCGTTCTTTTATTCTTAGTATTTCATTGTATTTTTTTTTTTTTAGTATTTAGAAGAAGGAAGGTTATTGGCTCTTAGGGGCATAATTGTAATTAGATTCTTAGCTTAGAGGCTAAGTAACCTTCGTATAAATACCCATATGTAGCCTCATTTGAGGCATTCTTCCATTTTGAGATATTGAGATTAGATAGAATTTGAGAGAGATTTATCTTTTCTTGCTCCCATTTGACATCATTTACGTCAATTGGTATCAGAGCCTAGTTCGATCCACCGGTTGTTGTTGTTGTAAAAAAACAAGAACTCGTAAACAACGTCAAGGTGGGTCCAAGAAAAGATGAACACATCCGCGGCAAATCCTTTCGATCATGGAAGCCCTCAACCAATTGAAGGTCCAAATGGATAAGCTAGATACGCGAAACCCACCACCACCCAAATTGCCACCCACCACCAATAACCCTTCCCTAATCCTAGCCCCCAAAATTCCTCCGCCCACGCTTCCGCAACCATTTTCACCCTTCTACCCCAAAAAAACTCTAACCCTAACCCCATTTATCTCCAAACCACCACCACCACCACATCAAGAACCTCCACAAATACCACCCAAATCAGTCGTCCACTGACCTAACCCGTGACCTAATTCCGGCGCCGGAGAATGGATTTTCAGTCCAAGAACCCGCGACCCAGGCCCCACGCAGCCGGATCTGCACCGGCGAGTCCCTTCCAGCGCTGACAACATTTTCCGGCCAATCTCTGACACCATCTGTCACAAAACAAAGGCGGAATACCCCTCCGATGACAGACGATCTCTCTCCATCCATTGCTCCCCACGTACGAAGCCACCAGCATCAAGGAACAAGTTTGATGGATCGAATTCAACCTTCGGCCACGTCTTATGCTCCGACCGTCCAAATCCAAGGTCTGAAGCTGCAACTTGCTTAAATGAAAGTTGTCCGGTGTCAACAGCCCATTCCAGCACCTTACCGATGTCTTCCTCTCCAAGATATGGTCAGACCACCACTCCGGTGGTCGGCCAAGGCTTTCCAACTGTCCAGCCTGGCCGGAAATTTCAGTAGCATCCATACAGCATCAATACGAGTCAGATTCACCCACCAAATCCAAGGTCTGAAGCTGCAGACTTGCTTAAATGAAAGTTGTCCGGTGTCAACAGCCCATTCCAGCACCTTACCGATGTCTTCCTCTCCAAGATATGGCCAGACCACCACTCCGGTGGTCGGTCAAGGCTTTCCAACTGTCCAGCCTGGCCGGAAATTTCAGCCGCATCCATACAGCTGTAACAACCCTCGCTTTTGAGAACCTATTTTATATTAATTTACTTTATGAAGTAATTATATAAAATGTTGAGAAATGGAGTAAATATTAATTGAATGAATTGAAAGTTAATATTTACTAGATTGTTGCATATTTACTGTATGTGTAAGTAAATATCATCATGTTGTATTTTATAGTGTCATGTGCTTTAAATGACATTTATGGTCTAAATGAAACCAGAACTTGAAATGACTTATAAAATTTCCAAATGACAATTTGGAGGGCGTAGTTAGTCCCGAAATGTGGGAGATAGTCGAAATAAGTGTCATATTATATTTTTCTGTTCCAGGCACTTCTGACTGATTTTAACTTAAATGTGTAGTTACGGAGCATTTTATTTGCGGTATTAACAACTTAATTTGGGAATTCTAGACTAATGCCACGATTTAGTCTTGCTAAGCCTTTATTTCTCTTAAGTGTGTATTGGTTAACCTAGAGAGAGAGAGGAAGAGAACTTTGGAGAAAAAGAGGAGAAAGGAAGAAATTGAAGATTTGGAGATTTGATCTTGCATTCATCTTCCTAGAATCTGAAGTTGCAAGCATAAGGCAAGTTTTCTACTTGCTAATATATGGTTTAAGATGAATAAATGGTATTGATTATTGTGTATGTGTTATGGTTTATCCAATTTGGGATTTTGAGGGATTTGTGGGTTTTAAACCCTTAGAAATTGATTTATATGTTTATTGGTGTAAAATGATTGTAGTTAGATGCATTTATTATTTGAGGGGTTGAATTGATGAAGTTAGGGGTGTTCAAAAAACCGGTTGGACCGGTGGACCGAAGCGGACCGCCCTATTTTTTCCGGGTTTTTTTTTAATCGGTCCGGTCTAGATTTTTTTTTGGGTAAACCGGTCTGACCAGTCCGGTCCTCGGTCCGCTTTATTAAATAGCCCGTTTGGACCGACCCGGACCGGTTATATATATATATACTCAAAGAAATAACTTTTGGGAAGGGTACGCTCGTCACAATATCTTTTCCCATGTTTCAAACAAAAACCCTAGGCTAACACACGCACGCACACAAGTTACTCACAGCCCTCTCACTCAGCCCCTCACGCTCATCCAAACACAGATATGAGAATCTCATATTCTCATCACTGCTTCTCATCTTCTCATCGCTTCTCAGCCTCTTTCATCTTCTCATCGCTGCTCATCTTCTCAGCCCCTCACGCTCTCACTCAGCCCCTCATGCCCAGACGCTCTTATCGTTGCCATCACAGATCTGAGAATCTCATCGCTGCCATCACAGCCCCTCATTCTCACGCACAGCTTGCACCGCTCATCTCTGCAACAACGGTATTCCTTTTTTTCCTCAAAAAAATAGTTTTTTTTTTTTAATTTTTGGCATCTCCTGTCTATTATTTGAACAAAAAATAAACATATATTTTTAGAGTTTGTCTCAGATTTATGTTTTATTTTTTTTTATCTCAGATGTATTATTTAAGTTTGAGTTTTTAAGGTCTAAAATGTTAGCATAATAACTTATTTAAATTTGTGTTGTATATATTGTAGATAATGTTATTGTTTTGAACATGTTTTGGCAGTTTTTATGGTAAAATTTGAGCAGTTTTTATGATAAAATTTGAACACTTTTGATTGTAAAATTTGGACAGTTTTGTAGGGTAGTTTTCATTTTTAAAAAATTATTTCAATAAGAGTAGGACCGACAAGTTAGACCGGACCGACCATATAAAAACCCGAACCGACTAAACCCGAAAAACCGATTCAATCGATCCGGTCTTGGTCCTGTTTTTTTTAGGACCGGTTTAATCGGTCCGGTCCTTAAAATTACTAAAAACCGGATCGGACCGGACCACGAACACCCCTAAATGAGGTTGGTTGGAGAAGAAAAGAGATTTGGGGAAATTAGGGTTCATAACCCTTAAACCCATACTTGGCAAATTCGCAAGGGCGAATCGATTTGGCCAGGCCGAATCGATTCGCTATAGAGACAGTTTACAAGTCTGAGTGAACCGAATCGATTCGGCCTGTCCGAATCGATTCGGCAATTATACAGAAAGTCAGTTTTCCTGACCGAATCGATTCGGCTGGTCCGAATTGATTCGCTTTTCTGACCGAATCGATTCGGCCAGGCCGAATCGATTCGGAAATCCTACAGTTTTGAGTGATTTTTCTTAGCTCAATTCCAACCCTTTTCTCCTTCTTGTATGAAGTAAACTTAGAGTCCTAGAGTCTTAGATGAGTTGGGTTACCACCTTACATTAGAAATGGGTTAAACGGGGCTTATTTCGGGGGTGTACAAATTGATGTTAGGGCATTTCTTGGGTCTAGCAGTTGCAAGGTCATGTTTGGGGACTTTAGAGGCTCAATCGAGGTACAATAGTCTTGGTGGTTTATTATGAAACCCTATAATGTTTGGAGAATGAGTTGAGAGTTTATTCATTCATTGAGGTTGTGATGATGATATGATTCACATATGGCTCCGGATAAAATGGGATGTATCCATTAAATGAACATGTACATAGCAAATGAAAATGAAACGGAAATGGTAATGATGATGGTAAATGATAATTTACTTAATCATGAATATGGTAAACGATAATTTACTCAAACACACCTCTCTAAATGCTATCATAGGGGAAGTACGCGCATGAGGTGATGTCCCCTGACTATTGAATGCAGGGAGACTATAATCCTCGACCATATGATGGGTTATTATATGTTTACTGCACTGGTGAGGTGATTCTGGGTGTGGTCATGACTCTCCCGCAGGCATATGGCCACTTCCCGACGTTGCGTTAGGTGCCTAGGTTGTCTTGTTGATAGGCCCTGGAAGATGATAGTCATTTAGGGGCGCGTCCAGTGGGGAAATCCGGAGGGACGGTCTTAGAATCGTTATATGCATATGAATATAACAATTCTTTATCAAGTGGGACTTGATGTATGATAAATGCCACAAAGTGCATATGACAGTAATTATATTCCTGATAAGGAATGGAAAGATGAAATGAACCAGTGTAAAATGATGAAGGATTTCAATTAATGATATTCATTTATCCTCTTGCATACTAAATAAAATTTATAATCTCTTAAATTGTCTTAGTTTATACTTTGAGATTATGCCGTTAGATTCTCATCTTTATCATTCATGATTAACTGCTCATAACTATCATACTCTTTATTCATCTGGTAATCATATAAAATCGGGCCCTGATCCGTTCATATTTCTTGTTGTGCATGAATCATGTATCCGCTCAGGTGCTCCGCCGCAAGGACGCCCGTACTGACCTTCCCATTTCGGTGCTTTTGGGGCGCCGTGATATTTTGCGGATATTACGAGATATTTTTTTGTAGACGCCTTCATTTTTGTAATCTAGCTATGATCGTGTCTTTTACTCGGGCATGTGGCCCAAGCTTTTGTAATTGTCTAATGGATGTACTATGTAATTTAATTAAGCTGTTATACTTCGTTGTATTGACTGTGGACCGACAGCACATTCGGTCTCCTTATTGTATACTTGTTGTTGATGTAATATAAGTTCTTTTGGATTTCCACTTTCTTTTCTCAATTGGGTTGTTTAAAATGCTTTCTTTAAATTATAAAACAATATTTTTGGCAGCCCGTTTTTCTGAAATGTTGGGTGGTTATCCCGTATACTTATTATTGTGTTGTGATGCTGAGAATGATTTCCATCCATGACTCCTGTTATATTGGAGTATCAAGCTGGCCACCCCATATTTTGGTGAGCGGGTTGTCACAACAGCATCAATACGAGTCAGATTCACCCTCCGACGACTTCAAGAACCATAAGCGGGTCAACTCGAAACCCCAAAGGCCTATCCGACCAGATTTCAGACCCTTCTACTCCAATCTGGGTGCAATTCACCCCTCTCACGATTCAAGATCCTCCAAAAATTCAAGAAATTGTCCCCAGCAGTCAAGAACATGTGTTTCTTTACCCCGACCGATCCAAGATCCACCCGAAAGCCCTCAAGAACCCTTCTCCTACAAATTCAATCCCATCTCAACCCCTTTTTACCCAGACCCCTCAAGTTCAATCCCATTAAGATTTTGATCAAGAAACCCTAAGGTTTCTTCTACTCTCCCTTGTCCAAGAACCCACCCAAACAAACCCTAGTCTTCCCATTTTTCCTGTCCTGTTTGGAAGCCCTCAAACGCATTCCCCATCCTTTCAAACCCTCAGTCAACCCACCCAAACCCTCCACAATTACCACGAATCAATCAAGAACCCTTCTACCCCAAAATCCATCCAATTTCAACCCGTTTTGATCCATTCCCCTTCCATCCTAACCAATCAATCTTTTGTCCTAAATGGAACCCACCAACTTGTGCAAGAACTAGGGTTTCACATCACAACCTTAGTTTTTTATCCGGGTGGTAAATATTTGTGTTGATGAACATGAGTGGCATGAGGAAGAAGATGAAGATTAATGCAATCATTGAAGAATCTTCCTCAAATTTTCAGAAATTACGTTTTGGCCCCTCAAGTTTTGCCTCTTCTGCAATTTTGGGAATTTTTGCATTCGACCTCAATCTTAAAGTTCGAGGACGAACTTTTTCGAAGTCGAAGAGAATGATGTGAATGAAGAATTTGGGAGTTATTTTTAAAAAAATTAAGGTTTGATTGTATTTTTGTTATTTTTTAGTCTTTCTTTTATTTTTAGTATTTCATTGTATTTTCCTTTTTTGTTAGTATTTAGAAGAAGAAAGGTTATTGGCTCTTAGGGACATAATTGTAATTAGATTCTTAGCTTAGAGGCCAAGCAACCTCCTTCAAATAAATACCCATATGTAGCCTCATTTGGGGCATTCTTCCATTTTGAAATATTGATTAGAGAGAGTTTGAGAGAGATGTATCTTTTCTTGCTCCCATTTGACGTCATTTACGCCAAAAGGTGGCTTTCTCAGATCTAATAGCGAAATTCATAACATGAAGTAGAAGCAAGATGGCACGAGCTTATTCAACCTCTGAAAAGTAATTCATTAAGCAAAAAAATAAACCCACTAATAATTTTTTTTAAACTCCATCAGATGAAATTGTTTCAATTAGAATAAAATGCAAATTTAAGCTTG
The DNA here is from genome assembly GCA_949130495.1 of Sambucus nigra. Classification (NCBI taxonomy): domain Eukaryota; kingdom Viridiplantae; phylum Streptophyta; class Magnoliopsida; order Dipsacales; family Adoxaceae; genus Sambucus; species Sambucus nigra. Next base: position 429,208,441 of record OX422214.1, read on the forward strand.
AGTTCAAGCTAACCATTGTGTGGCTTTGGGTGATTGTGTAATGAGTAATTTACCTACAACCAAATATCTAACGTGGAGAGTGATTTGAATGGTTCTTTCTCATAATAATATTATATAAATGACAAGGTATAAATTGGCATGAGAGAATGAGACCATTGATATGTTTTGACAAAACTGAAAATTTCTAATACCGAGTGTTGTGAACCAATGCCAGACAAGTGTCCTTACTAGTTCGTTTTCATATTGAGTGAGAGGTATATATATCACTAAAAGACCCGTGGGAATTGAGCGAATCTTCATATACATCATTGGGACGAAAAAAAATCGAACGGTGAAGTATTATAATGATATTAGAATACACCGAGATTGTAGCGTTAAAGAGCACCCCACTTTTAATGGGGAGGAGATGATCCAGATGCATGGAAAATCATCCCCATCCTTAATACTCCAAGATTGCTATTTTCATGTTATTATAAAATCGATGAGCTCTCAGTAATGCTGCAAGACAATCACTCTTATACGTTCCAATATAGTATTGTCTATATTAACGGTATAAATTGTATCTAAAACTTTGGTTGAAAGAGCATCTGTGATATGATCTTAAAATTAAACTTTAACGGTGGAAAATACTTGCTAACATATATATGAGACGCCAAATGGGTTCTCAACTCAAAGCTCCTGGTGTAAAAAAAGATTTGCTACCCAAGTTTGGATGAAAACTATAATTTTCATTTAATTTTTCCAAAAGTGAAATCAGTTTGCGTTTGAATGAAAATTATTAAATATATTATTCTGAGGGACAATGGATCGGCATTTGTGAGTAATTATTTTCCCACATTGCAACAATTGACACTTTGATATATTAGAAATAAGCAATGTGTTCGTATGTAGATGATCTAACACAATTTTATTTCGTAAGTATTAGCTTTCTTACTATGTTCCTGAAATTAAAAACCCGAAATTATCTTTATGTATTATTCAGTAACTTCGGTTTTTGAAAGTTTTTCCATTATTTGTTGGAGTGATGGAACGAAGATGTTCATAGTTCACTTGCACTTTAAGAGCTCTTTTCGCTATAATCTGTCTAAACCAGCCAATTGTAAATGGCAAAGTTTGGGATAAATGGATGGTAACCATGAGCAGGGCAAACGGTGAAAGAATCTTATCAAACAGGATATGCAGGGTATAAAAAACATCGAACTTATTTTTAGAATAAATTAACCCCAAAGTGAGCCAGGATTAACCAAAGGAGAGGATGATATGAGGCCAACCCGCCCAAATCACCTCTCTCTCTCTCTCTAGGGCTACATCTGCCCCACCTCTAAGATAGTGTGCCACTTAATTACATATGAACAACAAAATCACCAGTAACACATATTAAAACTTGAAGAACACCATATTTTTAGAATGAGTGAAACGTAAATAAAAGTAAAATTGAAACATACGTACTGAAAAAACATACTCGGAATTGAACATTTCCACGAATCAAATCATTTTTTATGCGGAAGAATACCTTAATTCCACTTGTCTTTGGTCGACGGCAGAAGAAACGATGGATGGGAATTTTTTTGGCCGCCGACTGAGGGTGGGTGGGTTTTTTAAGAGCAGTCGGTGGGTTTTTTAAGAGTAGTCGGTGGGTTTTATGTCTCCGGAGGGGGGTTTTATAGGGGGAGGGTCCACGGAGGGAGATGTTGGTCTCCCGAGGGAATATGTATGTGGGAGATTTTGGAGGAGGAGTTTTTTTATAAAGGAAGGTCAATTACATTAAAATTAGAGTTCAATTTATATAAAAAAATTAATTGACATGAAATTCATTTATATCAAGTACATAGTATCCAATTTCTTATGATATACTACTTTTTTTATGAAAATTATGCTAAAAATAAATTTGACGTAATTTTAATCGAATAGTTTCACGCAAAATGCTACAACTTAATGTTTGAAGCTATCTAATGATGAATATATTGTAATTTGGTCCTAGCGTCAACCAACCTAATTCTTAATGGTTAATGGTGAGGAAATGAGATATAGCATAAAGTATTTTTTTTATCATTAAATCTTTGTATCCTTATTGCAAAATAAAATAAGCAGATCATCAATTTAGTTGAGTAGTACTATTTCGTTTATTTTAGCAAAAAATACAAATACATTTCTCATTACAAAGTGATCAAACCTTATGGTCAAACAAACACATAGATATAGTTATCTTCTCAAAGAAATATATATATATATATATATAGAGAGAGAGAGAGAGAGAGAGATCATACATACCACATATGAGGTCCATTAATGCGGACCGTTTTTTTAAATAGTAAAAAAATTAAATTTTTTATATGGAGTTTAAATATTTCAACGGACTTCGCAAAAAAATCAGTTCAAAATAAATAAATAAAATTAAAAATCGATCAAATTATGAGAGTTTCTAATGTGTTTTTTAAGATGTGACAAATTAACATAGTTTGACCATTTTTTTTAAAAATAGCAAAAAGAATTTTTTTGAACTGATTTGGTTTTGTGAAGTTCCCTAAAATGTTTAAATACCACACAGAAAAATAAATTCAAAAATATTTTTTTACAAATAAAAAAAATAGTCTGTGCAAGTGATATGTATGAGAGTCTCCTTATATATATATATATATACATATATATATGCACACTAGGTATGCCCCTGCCTGAAGGCACGCTGGTGATCGCAAAACGGTAAAAATTTTCAAAGTACGTAATTGCAAAAAAGAAAAAAATTCATTCCCCAGCAAAACAAAGTGTAAATTTAAAAAATGACCATAATATCTTTTGTTTATAACAAATAACAAATACTCCAATAACATTCAAATAGTATGCTCGTGCCTAAAGGAATGACGAACACTTCCAAAAAATTGCGTTGACTAAGGCTTGTAATCATAGAATTTTTTATAAAATACAAATGTGTGCACGATTTAGAAAACTTGGGCAAAATTTTCTCTTTTCATAGGACAGTCTGCGTGTTTAAGAAACCAAAACCAATTAAGTATACAAATAGTCCATACCAGACATTATATAAACCAAATCATCAATTTATGTCTAAAATAGACTTCAGAGATTACAAAAAAATCATTATTGACTATAATAAACACAATAATAAATTTTCAATCTAATAAAAAAATAAATTATGGATTGATCAAATAATTCGTGGTACATTTGTGATGGGGTGGGATGGGGCCCAATGCTGAACGTGATCTCAAACCAGGCTTGTAATTGACACATTCTCCTCATATTTGTCATAATCTGAAAATCAAACAACAAAAAATAGACGTGTTAATTCAAATCCATAATAAATATACAAGCATCGCCTTATTAAAGTCGCTCACAAAAGTTATAAGCATACCTTCTAATTATTTCCTACTCTTCTTCATATCACAAAAGTTCCGATGGCACACTGATAGTTCCGAAAAGTATTACGTTGTGTATATACCCTATGAAGCACATGTCCGACGAAGGGTGCAGGATAAGGGTGTTGCGCTTAGATAAAATAAGACACTTATGTGGGGATAATATGCCAATACCGAAAATCCATTCCCTTTACCTTTTAAATTAAAGAACTTTATTCGAACAATAAAGTTAACAAAAAACTATACGTAATTGCAAAACGGCAGGTGCAATATCTCAAACTATAAAAACAACATGTGAACATTTCCGGGAGAGATTAGTATTTAACATGAACATTTCCTATACCTCCTATTCCCCGCATGTGAAATTATATGAAAGTAAAATATGCAAATCTCATCCACTTTAACTGTGAAAAGTAAGCATCTTAAAATAAATCATTACAATGACAACATTTTCCCAACTTAAAATTAAAAATCTTTTAAAAGATGAAAATAAGCACACACAAAGGACACATATTTGGTCACACAAACTCTGTAGGACTGCATCTCTAAATCTAACCAAATTCTCATTCTACCAAAATCCATATAGATCTGTCAAACAAAGATAATTTCCCAAGTTTAGTCATCTACACGTATATAAAAGTTAACTAAAAACAGGACTGAAAAACTATTTTTCTTTTTAAATACTTACTAAATAAATATATATGTTTAACTTAGATTCCTCCCACCTATTTTAATTAATGGCATGTGGGTTAAAAATGGATCGAACAAAGGCTGAGGTTCCATGCTTCTTTGTTGGCCGGAGACTAAAAAAATTACAAATTGATTTATTAACACTGCTTAAGTTAGTCCAACCTCTGATTTAGGTATAAACATATATATAAAAAAAATACAAAGCTATACCCTACATGAATTAAGAGGAACCCTTTTTCGGTCAATGTAAATGTATTATAAGAACAAATAAAACTACCTTTTTTATAGGTTATTTCAGCCACCAGTTACAACAAATATCACTCGTAACAGCCATCATTAGGCTACCCTCCGCCGCAAGTAGAACATATATCCAAGCCTTGACCTCAAAAATTATCGTCTTGGTAAAACAGAGCCAGACTAAAAAGTATGAATAAAAAAAATAAACCTAAACAAAAGAAAATTGTGATTAAAGAGTAGAATCCCATGTGATTTCTGGATTTCAATATTCTTGATTTCTTTTGAAATATGCCTTTTTGTGATATGGTCTTCTCGAGACCAAAAAATTAGACCTCAATTGGTAAAGAATTTATGAGCTCTTAGCAATTGAAAATGTTTACTTTCATGGTTTGAACCAAAAAAGGATATATATATATACTAAGCTACCAAAAAACTTTGCAATCTTGAGTCACTTTTGTAGCAGGTGGGGCATCCAAATTTCAAACATCTTATGATGTTATTAACACATCAATGTTGCTGCCAGTGTTTGGAGCGGGGAACCTCCATCTTTCGTTGAACTCTCCCTTCTCCTTCGGCCTCAATGCCATCCAATTTTAGCAACTGACACTCAAGCATCTCCGAAAGAAAAATAATATCATTTTCTACGACCTTGGTTCCTCCATACACAACTGCATTCAAAATAGCCACATTATCTGCCATACACAACTGCATTCAAAGCAGCCACCTGCATTCATTCTCCTTGGAACATTACATTCTGGTGCCAAAATATATTAGAAATGAACAAACCAATTTAAGTAACTAATAATTGTGATTGAGGTACATAATACAAAACTGTGAGAATAACAGTGTGAGAAATACAAAAAACTGTGAGAAAATTATTTAAATGCTACAACCAGTTAACCGTTTAACTGCTACAACCAGTTAACTGTTTAAATGTTGATCGTTGTTATGTTATATCGATCGCTTATGAAATTTTAAAATCCTCCCTCCCTTTAAAACCAGGTGCTGAAGTGACTATACCGGTAACATTAAAAGCTTGGGAACTTCTCTTGGTAGATACTGATACCGCTGGTAGTAAAAGTGCATCTACTGCTATACCGGTATTCATTATGCTGGCAACTACTCGACACAATTTTATTAGCAATTAAAACAATAACATGAATGTTACGAACCTCGTGATATTTAAGACAATGCAAAAGCTTCAATAGATTGAAAAACATAAATAACTTAATGCAAATGCTTGGTCCTTAAAACACAAACAATCTCTATAGTATAAAGACATAAAACATAGCAATTATAATTGTAGTCGTTAAAGAAAGTAGTTGACCCCTAGAATCCGTGTAATAACATATCATAATAGGATCGCCAAAAAAGTTGATAATTATTGCACAGTGTATATTAACATTATAATGAAGGTTGCACAAAATGCAAAGCAAATCAATCAAAAAGATAAAATCAAGCAATCCTGACCAAACAATGAAATTTGAAAAATGAAAATAGGTACTTTAAAATTTTCATGGAGATTTTATGAACCTTGGCTGGAGTGTTTCTTAGAGATCTTTTGAACCTTGGCTGGAGTGTTTGTTATCACCTAGGCTCTAATAGACTCCATACTTCTATCAAAATGATGTTGTAAGTCCCTATTCCACAAGGAAGGATGTGCTCCGTCGAAGAAGGAGGGACGGGGGACGCTTTCCAGCTGCTGTTGATTCAAATTTGTTCTCTTCCATATCCAATATTCTTCCCTACTTGTTCCAGCGGTTGCAAGATGTCTTGAGTTTTAGCGTGTCCACCTTGAGAAAGACTTGAATCTTGTTAAGACGTTGAATACAATGAAAAAAAGTTATGTGTTGGTTTCCGATGGGACGTTATTGAGGCAGCTCCATCCAGAGGGGAAATACTTCATATCATAGATGCTTTTGCGGTAGACCCAGTGGGATCAAACGTTTATAGATAATAATTTAATTTTCACTAATCATGCAAACTTAAGAAAAAATGCAACCCAATGTTAAAATTAAGAACCTGCTTTTATTGCAAGTCAAACTTAAAATGTCTTATAAAATACAGGGGCATTGCAGTGTAACTCAAAACATGTTACAAAAGTTGGGATTTAGGTTCAAAATAACCATATAATCTTTTGGCCATATCAAAATAAAAAAACATAAAACAATGTATATATCTAGCATGAAAGCCTTACATAGTCAATTATGGTGGAGTCGATTCCACTTAGTAAAGCTTCACATTAATAGAGAAGATTCTGTGAGAATTTGACACTCCTATCTCGCTCTCATGCAACCATGATGAAGGCATGTTCCCCAATTTTAAGACTTCCTTTTAAAGATACTTTTCTGCCTTCATAGAAGCAAATGACTTCGCTACCGATCAAAAGTAGGCACTTTTTGACCAACAACTCAAGAAAATGATACATAATTGATATATGAACCTCTTCAACCAAAGACAACCTAAAGACTTAACAGTTTGTCATTAGTTTCCTGCCAATGCATTTTTACCCCTGTTCGTTGTTGATTTAATTCTCCACTTATTGTAATCATCAAGTATCGATTGGGACGTGTTTTAACTTGGGCAGTTGAAATAAATGGACGTGCTCCTTGAAGTTATTGTGGACTTGGCAAGCGAGTGGGAATGGCAGGGGCGGCTACACCTGTCAGCTGCTGTACTATTACTTCTCATAACTCAACTATGTAAGCAAATCAATATATGAGATCGCATTCGAGCAATCTTGAATATTGACACTAGAAATATAATCATCTCAAATTTGCATTTGGCCATCTCCAACTCAATATCTGAGCAGAATCAACCCGAGCAATCTTGAATATCAATCACAAAAACTAATTTGAGTTTCAAAGAATAAAATAACCTATAAGACTAAAGAATGACATAACTATAGTCAGTAAATTAAACTGAAAGTTAATATCAATAAAACCTACTTGGTACCTATGTTTCCAACACTTAAACTGCTGAATCAAGATTGGTACATAAAATATTCATCTTTTCATTCTACCTTTCCACATTTGATCAACTATGTAAAATTAAATCAACTGATTATAGTTGCATATTACTGTAAAACTCACATTAACAGAGTGAGAATATATCAAAAATATAAATTTACTTTATCGAAAGCATTGAATACATCAACATCAGAATACTAAGACCATAAATCTAATAAAAAACAAACTAAAAACTGACCTTCTAACCCCCAATTCAAAAAACTGACCGTTTACTCCGGGGAAAATACGCAACTAACAAATTTAAGAAAACATTAGTTTCCATTATCCCAGCAGCCAAACATAAAAAACAGTAACAATAAATGTTGAGAGTATACAATATGAATGAAACATTTCATAATTCAAAATAAGTATAGAATATGGAGAGAATAACTCTAAAGATCCTAACAACCCCAATTTTGTCCAACATCAAGCCCTGATGTATATATAACCCCTGCAAAGCAATACACGAAGATGTAAATTCCAATAATTCCAAAAGAATCAAATGGTTTAACAAAATTAACACAAAATGTTAATAATATACCATGAAGGTATTACAACAAACCATTGTCTAAATGTAATAATTATTAATACTCGAATCCAAGTAAAAAAAAGCCGGTAATCAAAACATTGTTGACAGATATACATGAATGTCAAATAATGAAAGTTGAAACTACTCTATAGATGTGAAAAAGGTAGCCTTCATGATATTTTGTACGAAATTAGTGAGATGATTAAACCCAATTTTAATCTACAAAGAACCCCAAGATGAACCTTCAAACGAAATTTTGAAACCAAGAAAACATTACCTATTCATTCTATGAAATAACATGAAAAAAGGAGAAACCATGAGAAAGAAATGTGAGAGAAAGTTAAAGAAACAGTCACATTTACCTAAGTAAGAAATGTGAAAGGATAACTCCTTGAAGTAAAAAAATCACCATGTCGGTATGTCTGAGCCCTATCAGACACGACATCCATGTTGGTGTTTATGTAAATTAAATAACATTTAAGATTTCAGTGAAATACAACTAATGTACAACTCCTTGAAGCAGAATGTTTGAAACCCAAACAACCTCAAACAAATTAAAAAAAATTATAAAATAAAATCAAACTTAGAATGAACCAAAAGTTCAACATAAATAGGATCTGACATACCAATGTTTGAAACCCAATCAAAGAGAAAATACAATACAAAAAATTAAAATAATAGACAGATGTTTTGATGAAAATCAAACATCAAAACCTCTCATACATAGAAAAATTTCAAACCCAACTATGATCTAAACGATTTCATAATGAGACCTAAAAGAACCGTGAACCATAACCAAACTCAAAATAAGATATTTACCCAAATCTAAGGGTTCCTTAAAAGAACTGAGACTCGTATTCAATAAGGTCTCACATCCACAATTCTAAGAGAATTGTGACAAAGAAGGATTGGTATACCATTGATATGCATAACAAATCACATGAATATATATTGCAAAAAACCTTACATGATATCCTCTTGAATCATTGAACATGAGATCTTAATGAGAGCCCAAGAGATATATGGAGTAAATCTTGTGCGAGCTCTGCACAAAATATTAGTTAGAAGAAGAATCATTCGCACACACACACACACACACACACACACACACACACACACACATATATATATATATATATATATATATATATATATATATATATATATAAAGAGAGAGAGAGAGAGAGAGAGAGAGAGAGAGAGAGAGTGGTGAGGAAAAAGGTTATGAGAGAGGAGGGGGCGGGTGAGTTTGAGAATGATGGATAGGGTTTGAAGGGGATTTAGTGTGTTTTTACCGAAATAACATTATGTTTGAATTAAAGTGAAAGTAAGTATTGAGAAGAAAAATAGGGGGAGCTTAAATGTTTGAGAGGTAAAGTAGGAGTACAAAAAAAATTATATGTATGACATCATCGATCAAACTTATGGCATACATAAGTTTCCTACTTTGTTTTATATATATATATATATATATATATATATATATATATATATATATATATAAAATGTCGAATATTTAAATGATTAACAAATCCTTTAAAGGACAAACTAACTCTTCATCTCCTCTTTTAAATTTCAAATAATATAATGATGGAGTAAATTGGATGAATCACGTGGCAAAACTACTTTAAGAGGCACTATTTTTATATTTATATATTAGATTAAACTAAATACATATTACGACATGATTTGATGAAGTTGAATGCATATATAATTTCACGACATGCAAAATATGTCGCGAAACATAAGAGGTAATTTTGCGACAGTAAAAATATGTCGCCAAAAAGTAGAGATGATTCCGCGACATCAAAAAACATGTCGCCTAAGGGAGGGTCTTTGTGATGTTAATTGGATGTCGCCGGATGTAAATAATAATAGCGTGGGAAATTTTAGTGTACGGGGGAACCAAAAAAGACCTTTTCGTGACAATAAAATATATGTGTCACCAAAAGTATACCCTTTGGCAACACAAAAATACGGATGTCACGAATTGTGTTTTTTCTTGTAGTGAACCGAGATCGTTCTTAATGAGGGGTTGCCCCTCGAAAAGGTGAAACATCAACCAAATGACTCCGGCTCTACCGGACCCAAACACTTAGGTAGGGATCGAAATACTAGGTTGAAAAGATGATCATTTCAATCGGCACCAGGGCCCTACACATAGTCAATCAGGAGGGCGAATCTGAGGTGGGGTTCACCCTTTCAGTATAAATGACCATATTTTCCTCCTCACGAGATTACCATTGTATCGTGAGGGGAAGCCCAAGAGCGATTCATCATTCATCCCAATTTTATGAGCGAGGGTGCTAAATGTGTAAGGGGATGGGGCACATGGTACACGATTGTCCAAACGGGGTCAGAAGAGATTTCCAAGTGTCCATCATGGAGGGGGGGACTGGTCGGAGGTATTACGAGGCAACCGGGGGGAAGAAATGCAAGGGTGAGTGAAACCTCATTGGGTGGTGATGTGCGGGAGATATCAAAGCAGCTCACAACTCGATATGGGAGGAGAGAGAGCGCAATATGGGTCTTGTGCTACATGTCCTTGAAAAAGGGAGTCTATGAGGATACCTTTATCCAATGTTTGATGGGAGCTTAAATCCAAATTCCTACATATATATTGTCTCAATGCAATTAATAAGGTCTTCGATACAAGAACACCATCGGGCCAAAATGTGGCAAGATAGTGACGGTGAAATTTCAAGGGTATGTTGTTATATGGTGGGATGACTTTGTTTGGAGTAGGGAAAAAAGCGGAGAAGGCAGATCGATTGAAGAGACGATTAAAAGTGGCATTTTAACCCCACTCTTACGAGAGAGGCTCATTTGCACGGATGCAAGGTTTCTAGACAAGCTCGAAGTCCGTAAAAAATTATATAAAGAAGTTTAATTTGTTATGCACTCAAGTCAAATTAAACGAGAACACCAAGGAAACAAGGCATTATTAACATAGGCTACAATTGCACTGCCAATCCAAATGAAGTCTCCAAAAATTCTATCCCTACAACAAGCGACAGAGTATGCTTTAAAGGTCTAAGACTACTTTAAGACACTAACCCTTTGCAATGAAGAGGATACTTCAATAACATAGAGGGAACCCAAGCTTGCGGACACCTCATCCCTGGCCTAATCTAAGTTCACATGCGGTGGAATGGGGCATAGGATGACAGAATTCCCAAAGGACAAATGCACCACCCTACTCACCGATGGGGTAAAGATGGAATAACTGCTTGAGGGAGAGGTGAAACAGAAGCTTAGATTGCCCGAGTTCGTGCCACAAGAAAATCCAAAGGGTTGGCAAATTTTCAAATTATATCTAATAGTCCATTAATTTACTTAAATATAAATAAAAACCACCAAATTTTTATGATATACATGCTTACATATAAAAAGAAAGAGAATTCAAGCCAAAAGTAATCCGTAAAAAAAACAAGGCATGCGTGTATATATAAATGAATAGAAAATGTTTATGTATAAAAACAATAATTTTTAGGGTAAAATGGAAATTTAAGCCAGATGTTTGGGGTGATTTTCAATTTTAGACCCCGGAGTACAATTGGTAATGCAATGTGAGACACCGTTAACTTTTTCAATCCAAAAAATGGTTTGTTATATGTGGCAGATGTTTCAAAGTTAACATTTTTAGAGCCTTTGAAAATGTTTTGAAGATTTTCACTTTGAAACAACTGACAAGTGTAACAAATCATTTTTTTGGACATAAAAAGTTAACGATGTCTCACATTGCATTATTAATTGTACTTCGGGGTTAATTTTTGTAACGTCTGGAACTTAAGGTCTAAAATTGAAAATCACGCCAAACATCGAGGTTAAATTTGCATTTTACCCTAATTTTTACACCCCCACCCCACCCCCACCCCCAACATTGAACACACACATAATCGTCCCAATTCATCTCTAATGTCCTAAATCAAATATATATTTCAATCAATTCAATAATTTGTTCAAAGTATAAAATACATGTTCAATTGATGCAAACGGATGCAATAATGTGGAATTCGTTAATTAAAAAAATATTTGAGTGTAGGTATTTACTTTCAGTAATATGTAACACTTGTATTTTTAATGATTTTTATATTGGGATTAATTAAATTAAAAATGGAAAATTAATCCGATTTAAAATAAATATTAATTAGCAATATAAGGGTTAACATTTATTTATATTATTACTTAGTGAATGAGTAATAAATAAATAAGAACGTATTATGATTGTCGTGAGTGAAAAATACGATAGTTACGGTAATTTAGTCGGGACGCGCATGTCAGTCGTGTCGAGACTTAAATTTATGAGATAAAATATAATTTAAGTATAGGTCATCCAAATGGTCATTTCGAGTGCACCGGTATGTTCATAAGGGTCGAAATAGTCAAAAAAATTGTACTCGGGGGGGTGGATTGGATCTTCGAACATTTTTAGACCAAACCGGCACCCCGGAAGGGTATTTTGATCTTTTGAATTTTTGAAGAAAAGAGACCTACGAAATTTATAGGTTTATATCATCAGTAATGTTGAGGGGGTTAGGGTTAACAGTTACAAAAATACAACGAGACTATTAGAGGAAAAAGGAGAAGAGTTTCAAGGCTTCCCACGCCTTTTTTGCACCACCACCACCACCGAAGTGTAGATCGGGAGGAGAGGAAGGCCACACCCCCCCCCCAACATTTTTTTGCAGAGAATCAGACCTACAATATCACGCTAGTGTTTACCTTGCTAAATTGAGTGCATATATTATCCATGCTAGAGTAGGATTGAACAATACCCATGAATAAATTATTTTTAAATTGAAATGGGAGGCTTAATTCATGATATTGGGTAGAATATGCATGTAGATTAAAATCCCATGTGATTTGAAGATGAACTCAGAATATATGGGATAATATAAATGGAAAAATCTGGATTTTATGACGTATAGGCATGGAAGATCATAAAACTAGGGTTTTATGGATAATTATGAAATAATCGATTTTTTTGATAGAATTCTTAATGATTTATATGTGTATATAATGTTTGGGAATATTGGTTGTAAGTTTGGTGAAGAACCATGAAGTTTTGAATGAGAAAATTGGAGAAAAATGCAACTGCGTAGAGGAAGAAGACGACGTGATAGTTTTTAAATCAATTCGGCCCTTGGGCGAATTGATTCGGTTTCTTAGATTTTGACCATTTTCCCTATTTTAGCCCCGAACTTGAAATCGATGAATGGGGGAACTTATGGGTTACCTTTAAAACACGATGAGATATATTTTGGTTAGCAGTAAGCTAATGGTAGGATTGGGACTTAGTCATAAGTGAGATTAATTATGACTAAGATTAATCGATGTAATTTGTACGGTAATGAATTCGGGGAATGAGAATGAGTCACAGTGAAGGTGAGCGAACCTATGACTTAGACCAGTGGGGTATGGGTGAATTACCTACTGAAATACTTTAAATAATAATTGGCATGCTTCGAGCAGCGGGGGTTACTCAGAAATATACGATGAGAAATATAATCAAAATTTAATAATACGTAGGACTACTCGGGAATATACGATGGGCATTTTCAAGGGTTTTTATGAGTTCTTGGTAGCCTCTTAAAGGCCTTTTTTGAGATTGGGGTTGCCTTCTTACGCCAGTTTTGCACACTATTGGACTACTAGTAGGTGGCAGTTTGTTCATTTCAGCTTTAAATGTTGAGAATGAATTTAAGTAGCCTCATGTGTGCATAAATATATGCATGAAATTTAGTATTTTTAGCAAAGTATTGCAAGTGTAACAAGGGTTTATGTTTGGATTATACAACATATATTTGAGGGTGTTATTCATTTTACACATTTGTCTAAAATGAATATTATTTTTGTCAAAATTAGAAGTATGAAAATTAAAGATTATGTTTAAAATAGTATTTTGAAAATATTATTTAACCTTAGACTTTTGGAAAAAATTTAAACGGGACCAAAGAGTGTTATAAATTATGTTTTAAACCCCTAAACTTCGTAAAAATGGTTTTCAACTTTCAAATTTCAAGAAATCACAATTTGGACCCTAAACTTATTAAAAGTGCTATATTGAATATAAGAAATGTATTTTATGGGATATTCGTAAGATTGTCCTGAACATAGAATAATTACAAAAATACCCCTAAACTTTGTGAAGGAATGGAAACTAAACTAAACTACTAAGCATAAAATAAATAAACTCCAGCTGCACCTCCAATATATATCTCCAAATACTCCTGCGCAACTACTCCGGTACTAATTCCTAAAAAAGGTTAGTCAACGCACAGGGTCAGAGCCCTGAGCATGAATATACACTCCTCTCCTCAGATAAGGTCCTTGAACCCAGACAATAACATTATATATGATAAATATCACAATAGAATAGTTTAAATTAGACGAGTTATGATTATACGCAATAAAAATAAATCACTAACTACCTACGATAAATCTTATTCAAAATTCACACCAATATTATTTTAAACAGCATCAGTCCCATATTATCAATTTAATTAAATTAACCCAATTTATCATTCTTCTCAATTTATTATAGTCAATTGCGATACTCCCGCATAAAATTTTTACTCCATTAATTCACATTATTATAGCGGTCCTCCCTCCTCAAGTGGTACTCCCACAAAAATACATTATTATAGCAGTCCTCCTACCTCGGGTGGTACTCCCACAAAAAAAATAGAAATTTCCCTCGTCAATAGCCAGATGATCCGGTTAAACTGTCGACCACGCAATATGACGAGGTTCCACCGATGACACGACATAAACACCAGCTTATCCGTTTTAATCTATCGACTCCCGCGCATTATGTCGCCTATAAATTTTAATACCCGTTTTATTATCCTAGGTATTAATTCTCAATTAATTATCATTCTCATTATCATTTTGCAAATTACCTCACCCTTATTATCGATGTGAGATGCTAAAAAACACCCTTACTCCCATAACTAAGGGTCTCCAACACCTAAATTATGTCCTACCGTAATTATAGGATGAATTTCTATTAATAAATCTCCTTAGTCTTATATCTAGTCTAGCGAATCGACAGCACGACATAAAAATTAGCCCCACCCCGGAATCACCCATCTGTAAAAATATACACTCACTAGTTCCACACCTAGAAAGCGTAAATCGCAAGGGAGGCCTACCCACTAGTCTCATACCTAGCAAGTATCCTAAAATATAGGTGAGAGCATAATACCTGACAGCCCCATCGTCCCAGCGCTGATAAATATCAACAACAATAAATCACACAATCCAATCATCACATATAAACAATATCACAAATTTATTCGGGATGGCATAATTTATTTTAATTCAATTAATAATATCGTCGTCTTTCTTAACACAATTTTTTCCATTTAATAATAACAAATTAGTTAACATGTAAGGTTATGAAACACACCATAATCGTCCACTTTTTTAACTATATATTTTATTGCGTGTGTATATGTCCTGATTTCTATTAAAATAACCCCCATAAATTCTACATGCGATCTTACACCCATAATAACCAAAACCCAATAACCTCTCTTACGCACTGAAGGGTTTCAAATCTTATTCTGTGTTGAAAAGTTTCATCAAAACACTACCAAATCAATTGTCACTTGTTTAAATTAAGTTGTTAATTTATTTTAAGCACAACATGTAATTAAGTGTTTAGGAGATACTTAAAACGCATAATACTAAAGGAGTATCCATGTTTGATAAAAATTTGAGTGATAAATCCAATTATGAAGATGCGCTCCTCGTAAAAAGACGACAAAGTTGTTGCACCCCATACTTTTGGGTATAATTAAATTTCATAAATAGGTGTAAATTGAAAATTTGAGGATTTTCTCTGAATAATAATTTTTGGAAATTATGAGGGTTAGATGATTTCAGAGGTGTGTTTCATTTACTTTTGAGATTTAGTAAATGAGTTGGATTATTTTAATTACATGTCGTAGTGGGTAAAGCGACAAAGGATAATATTTTAATTGGAAACTCGTATCGAGAAGTGTTGGGTTTAATTAGTAAATTGCAGTTAAGTGACTCAGATGGAGATTTTGAGTGCGCGGTTGTTTTTAGAATTGTCGAGATAGTCGGGATAGAGTATCCGGGGGTAGTGTTTAGGTTTCAGAAATTTTTGGGCTAATAGGACTCGTAATTGAGTAAACGAGTTATTTTGGGGTTTTAAAGGGATAAACCCTTATTCTCCCCTATATAAGGAAATAGAGGGTGGGAGAAAAGAGAGGGAGAAGAAAAGGGAGATTCCGGCCAAACTCCGCGGGATTCGACTCGAGGTCGTCGGATTTTATCCATATCATAATTTCTTTTTGAGAATAAATCTCATATCATAATTTGGTAATAAAAAATTAGAAGACTTTGGGTATGGGCTTTTGTAAATCAAAACGGGTTTTCGGAAGTAAACGAGTAAACCCCCAAATAAATTCCAATTCGAGAAACTTAGGAAATTATTGAAATAAATTGTTGATTCTTGGTTCTAGGATGATTAGAACCTATTTTCTTTGAGAATATATAGTTGGTTGTGATTAAATACGGGTGGGATAAGAAACAAAAAGCGTGGAGGTATGTTAATGGCCGAAACAGTCTCGGAGAAGATGATGAACAGTAACCAACGTCATTGCCGAATCGATTCAACTCTTGGTTAATAAATGAAATTTGTAGATATTTTCGATACGGTCGCGTGGGTGCCGACCGCGTATTTTTCTGATTTTTCTACGGAAGGGTGTTCGAGATCGAAATCGTTAGTTAGAAATCAAACTTGATATTGGGAGAATTAAGGCTAGAATTATTTGGAGATAAATATTAGGGGTTCCTAAATATAGAGTGGGGACCTCTAGATTATTATTTGAGCGAAATGTAGACCTTGGGTTTGTGTAAAAATGGAATCCACGACTTATCTAAATTAAGGGTGTTTGAGAATGAATATTTCTTGGGTTCGTTTCAGTGGGCAATTAGGCATATATAATTGTGCGTGTAGAAAACATAATTATATCGATTATGGGTGAGAATATCCTATGAGGAGAATGGGATGAAATTTGGGATATGGGCTAAAGAGGATTTACCAGTTGCCCGACACGTCTATTGACGACAGTTATTATAGATGGTGTGATATTTATGGAAATTAAGATAAGTCGATGGTACGCTTATCTAATTGGTATGAATTGGTACATTTGGAGTTTATGTAATAGTCCTTATAAGTGATTTATGGTGGGAGTTATAATTAAGATAGAGAGAATATTTATGGGATTAGCATTTTAGTATGAAAATACTTAAATATTATTATGAGATTAGCAATTTTAGCCATGTATACATTTGAGGAATGATGTCGATTATATATATACGATGTGATTACCGTATATATATATATATATATATATATATATATATATATATATATATATATATATATATATATATATATATTAGCGGATGCCCATGCCCGAGGGCACGGCGATAAATTTGCTCCCGTGATAAAATTCAGGCCATAATAACCAGCCTTTTTAAAAAAAAAAAACTTTTAAAAATAATATTTTAAAAAAAAATATTTTTTATAAAAAAAATATTTATTTTTAAAAAATATATATATATATTATTAAAAAAATAATAAAATAATATAGTATATATGTATGCATGCATACATATATACTATATTATTTTATTATTTTTTTAATAATATATATTTTTTTACATAAAATGCCATGAATGTTTATTATGCATGTTTATCATACATACATAAGTTACTATTCATAACACCATTGTCCCATATATATATATATATATCTATGTGTGAATGGTATATATATATTTATGTGAAGCACACCCCCTCTATGCTATCATGGGAAGTTGCGCGATGTGGGTGAGGCCCCTGGCTTGAGGAGCAGGGAGCGTATAGTCCCCAGGTCATAGCGTTCATTTTATATTGTGTGATTTTTATTAGGGGTGAGACGTGGTGGGTATGTTTCGTCTCACTTTCGGGGAGGAACTATGACCGCCTCCCATACGTTTTGATTTATTTTTACCATGGCGGTGTGATGATAGTCCGATATATGGTAACCCAGGATGATACGTGAGCGATTCCCAGATAGATGATGGCATATAGACCGCATCCTTGAGTTATACATCGTTGGGATGGTTATTGTACTTGTGTGTATAGTACATTACTTGTGTATGAGAACAATATGTTATATCTCTACTAGCGTAAAGAGATAAATGGAATATGTAAGAAATTCTCATTCCGGGAGATTTTATCCGGACTTAAAATGTGATATGCATATATAAGTGTAATACCCCGTAATTTTATTGATTTTATTTAATTGGATTAATTAAATTAAATGGGAATCAATTGAAAAATTAATTCGGATTTAAATACTAGCGAGACGTGAGTTGGTATTTGATTACGATGATGATGTTGAGTATTACTGAATTTATATGATAATATATGATTATTGATAATATTAAAATTATCGCGAGTCATAAGTACAATAATTTGGGAAATTAAGTTGGGACGCGTGTGTCAATCGCGTCAGGAATCAATTTAATTAGATTAAAAAGTAAATTATAATTTAATCATCCGTATGGTCATTTTGAGTGCGCCAACATGTCCGGAGGGGTCAAGATAGTCAAAAAACACTAGCCAGGGGTTTAGTTTGGGTCCTGGGGCATTTTTAGGCCAAACCGGCAATCCGGGAGGGTATTTTGGTCATTTTAAAATTTAAGTAAATAAGACCCAAGAATTTTAGGGGTTTATTTAATTATTATTGGGAAGGCCATTACGGCCATTATCAGCCAAAAACAAAGAGTGGGCTACGTGAGTTAGAGGAGAAGTTGCAGGAGGTTTCCAAACCCTAGCCACCACCAACCACCACCAAATCTTGACGGAATTGTGACCTGAAAGAAGGAAAGAACCAACCCTCGGACACCATCAACGATTCTGAACATCAAACTAAAGGCAAGTGATTTAATTCCATTAGTTTTCAATGAATATATCTTCCATGTTAGTGTAGAAATTGATTTTATTCTTGAAAGATGATAAAAACCCATGAAATTTGAGGTAGAACTATAAATATTGGATAAGAATTGCATGTAGATTAGTTCTGGACGAAATTTAGTAACCAAAATATAACCCTTGATGAATTAAGAGCGGATTTAAGAAGATAAATATCATGATTCTTGAAGAAAATAGAAAACTAGGGTTTTTATGAAGATTTGATCTATGTAAGGTTAATTGTGGATGATGTAATGGTTTTAGAACATTTTAAATATTGTATTTAGGTAGTATAATGATCCTACATCCTTAGTTGAGAATTTCATACCATGTAATGGAGTCTTGGGACAAATCTGGGACTGAAAAACGAAGCAGTCCGTAGCCTTATCTGGTGCGATCGATCGATTGACATTCATAGGTCGATTGATCGACCACCATCGATCGATCGATTGACCTTACCAGAAATTGTGATATTTTTCCCCTTATTGAATTTTAGCAATTTCGACCCTAGAGAATTATTAGTGGGGACCTTGTAAACACTTTTAGATTTAAGAAAGAGCAGTAGGCATGTATATGAGACCCGGATTATTATTAGAATTATATTTGGGAGTTATGTTATACCTAATAAGGTTCGACGGGTGAGGTACTAATAAAGACTGCGATTAAATGAGTTAAATCTATATAGTTGATAATATAAGGTTAGTGGCAGAAATATGGACCTTAAGAGTATTGGATTAAAGTGTGGGAATAATAGGAGACTTAGTAACCTTTATGAGTTAGGTTTTAAGTACTTGAAACTACGACGTGAGATGTGTCGGTGGACTATATTATATGACTATCCCGAAGTATAAAAATGTACTTATTGGATTAATGGTATAGGGATTGAGAACATACCTTTAATAATATTATAAATTATCTAAGTTGTGTGAATGCTTAGTATATGGATTTATATGTGTATGGCATACCTACCATACTTGCTATCACGGGAGGTCGGCTGTCGAAACAGGGTCATATAATCTTTGTGGGCCTACGGGGGGATTTAAATTGGTACCTTAAGGACATAGGGCTGTGAATGACTTATTTGTGAATTGATAAGTCAACTGATCATGGGAGCGTAGGTATGTGAGTGACCCATGGGTATGTGAACTATGTTCGCCTCCAATATGTGTGATTTTGCTTATTAAAAACGATTCATGAGAGATTCGGAATATGTAGTCCTTATATACGTGATGTACCGGGATTCGATAGTAGAGTATGTGTGCACCACAACTTAGCCTAGGGGTGCCCCAATTGTATAATTATGTTGGAATGGTGATGATAACAGACTCCTTGTTAATGTGTGTGAATATTTGCAACACTTTGAGTAAAGTTAGAAATGAAAATTTCATATAGGATCTAATATAAATTAATCTGAGAAATGAAAAGGTAGATTCACATAAGTTAGATTGGAATGTCTTGAACAAACCCCTATATAATCATGCAAGTGCAGGTTGCAGTATATACTAGTAGTTAGCGGCATAACTAGGATGGGTAATGGATATACATTAAGCGTGCACATTAGTTGAGAGGTGAGAAACTCATGTGAGAGCACGGAACTAACATGTACTTAATATTCATTATTTAATGTAATTAAACACTTGCTATATTTTAAACTGTTTTCACATCGGGCTCTAACCCATTTGCTTTTAAATCTATTTTTCTTGAAAAACCTTTTAGGTGCCCAGCCACAGGGATGCCAAGCTTAGGAGTTCCATTTTCGTGACGTGCTGTAGCTGCTGTGGAAGTTACAGGATTTTGGATGATAGACGCTTCCACATTCTATATTGATTCCATTTCAGACTTATCCAGTTGTTAGGGCATGTCGCCCCATTTCTTTTAGAGACAGTTTTATCATACTCGGTTTCATTTCAGTGTTGGAGTTAATTAATTAATTATTCAGACTTTGTATTTGGTTCTATTCAGTATTTGGATTATTCAGAGGAGTGTTCCTCCAGACTCATTTTTATTCCATTATCATTCTATTGTGACTGTGATGTGATTGTGATACCTTTAGCTCATAATTTAATTTGTTGCATGTTAATCTAAGTAAATTAAAATTGACATCTCACTTTTTAAAATATTAGGTGGTTAGTAATTATTTAAATAAATGTTTTCGACAGTGATGCTATGAACTGAACCAACTTAACATTTTGTATTAATTTGAATAAAGGAGTAGATAACCGGTATTTAACTAGTCGGGGTGTCATAGGTGGTATTAGAGCATCAGGTTCTAGTGTCCTTAGGATCTGTACGGCTTGTTATGTTTTCGCGTAGCGTCCTTTGATATAGAGCCCTATATTTTAGGATTGTTGTACTCTTTTGTATATTTTACGCTCTTCAGCTATTTTGAGATATTAACTGTGAACTTATAAGACTTCTCTCTCATTTCAGATGCCTCCACGACGTGCACAGAAAGTTCCCAGTGGTTCCCAGCCCGAGCTACAGCTCGCACCAGTTCAGGGTTCTATGAACGTTACAGAAGTTGCCGCCATTATAGCCTAGGCGGTAAATGTCGCTTTAGCAGTTGTGCAGCAGGCGCCACCTCAGGCACCTGTGGTTGCCCTAGTCCAGGCTCATGCATTCCCGTCTGCTTGGGAACGGGTCCGAGATGCCTTTCAGAAGGCACACCCTCTAGAGTTTGTAGGTAGCTCCGACGTCATTGTGTCTAGTCAGTGGAAGAAGGACATCCAAAGACACTTGAGGATGTACGAGTGTACGGATGTACAGAGGTAGATACTGACTACTTTTAAGCTGGTAGGAGCAGCGTTGCAGTGGTGGGAGTCTATTACCACCGAGGAGGAGAGAGATGTTCTTACCATTAAGGAGTTATGGGTGCGGTTTGATCGCAAGTATTTTCCCTCAGCAGTTCATACCGAGATGAGGAGGAAGTTGATGAACCTCAAGCATAAGGGGAAGACAGTGGCTGAGTATGAGGCCGAGTTCACAAATATTTTGAAAATTATTCCCGATGAGATTCCGACTGAAGAGAAGATGATCCAGAAGTTCGTGGATGGGTTGACATGGAGGATTCGTCAACACTTTCTAGGAAATCTCTCGTTGGCCACTTATTCTGATGTGGTTAACGCAGTATTACTTCATGCCAGGACCACCGCTTTCATTTGTCAGAGGGTAAGCGAGTAGGAGAGTTCAGCCATCAGGTCGGGACAGGGGGGAATGGTGCCAGCGGGGCACAATCAACTCACGATCATCATAGGCAGGGTGATCAGAGTTCCCAGCAGGGGGACTATAAGAGATTTAGATATGGGGGTTTCAGAAATGGTCAGGTAGGTTTTCGGTATGGCGAGCAGGGTCAGCACGGCCAATACGGCCAACAACAGTAGTTTTAGCAGGGGGTGCATAGTCAGGGTAGGAATGGTAACGGACATCAGGGCCGTGGGCAACAGGGTAAGAGAGGGGAAAACTTTGCAGGGAAATATTTTATTTGTGGCAAGACTGGCCACAAATGCCAGGAGTGTCCTGAAAGGGGCAGGGTTCCCCAACAGCAGCAGCAGGGTGCTCGACACGAGCCCAGAGACCTATGTTTCCCGCCGCTCTCCCAGCACCATCGCAGATGCCAACTTTACTACCCATTCCAGCAGTCCCAATCCAGCAGGGACAACTTCAGTATGGGCGAGTTTATCAACTCCAGCAGGCCGCATTCCCACATGATCCACCCGCTATTGAGGGTATGTTTTCTATTCAGGGGACTATGGGGCGTATTTTGTTTGACACGGGAGCCACACACTCTTTCATTGCCACGAGATTTGCACGCACTATGGGGTTGTTAGATACCGCGGAGAGAACTGTTACTTACGTAGATTCACCATTGAGTAGGGGTTCTGCGATTTCACTTATATGTAGAGGTGTGGGTGTAGAGATCGGGAGGTTTACTTTACCTTTCGATATGTTAATGTTAGATATGACTGTGTACGATGCGATGATTATCGGTATGGATTGGCTAGTTGCGTATCGAGCCATGATTAATTGTTTCATTAAGAGTATTATTTTTGCCCTACCCGGGCAGGAGATGTTCCTAGTGGCGATGCCTCGTCCTGAGGGAGGATCGTCCACTCACTTGTACTATATAGAGGAGGAGACCTCTAAGGAAGTGGTAATACCACTCGATTCGATTCCAGTTGTTGGAGAGTTCACTGATGTATTCCAGGATATTCCAGGATTACCTCCTAGTAGAGAGATAGACTTTGTTATCGACTTGACGCCGAACACTCGACCAATTACCCGCGCACCTTACCATATGGCTCCAACGGAGATGAGAGAGCTACGGGATCAGATAGAGTAGCTGTTGGGCCAGGGGTTTATCCATAGGAGTACTTCGTCGTGGGGTGCCCCTGTGCTGTTTGTGAAGAAGAGGGATGGATCTTTGAGGTTGTGTGTAGATTATCGGGAGTTGAATAAAGTCACAATATGAAACAAGTATCCGTTGCCCCGAATCGATGACTTATTCGACCAGTTGAGAGGAGCGGCCTTCTTCTCAAAGATTGACTTGAGATCGGGTTACCATCAGTTGCGTATCAGGGAACAGGACGTTTCGAAGACTGCCTTCTTAACTAGATATGGTTCCTACGAGTTTCGGGTTATGCCTTTTGGCCTAACTAACTCCCCAGCCGTGTTTATGGACTTGATGAATAGGGTGTTAAGAGAGTTCCTAGACCAGTTCATCATCGTCTTAATTGATGACATTATGGTTTAGTCCCAGACAAAGGAGGAACATGTAGAGCACTTGAGGCAGGTTTTGTAGATGCTGCGTCAGAAAGAGTTATATGCAAAGTACGAGAAGTGTGTGTTTTGGCTAAAGGAGGTTCAGTTTTTGGGGCATATCATTTCAAACAGGAGGATATCTGTTGATCCGGGGAAGGTATCAGCGGTGAGGGAGTGGGGACAGCCCACGACACCGACTGAGATACGTAGTTTCTTGGGCCTAGCAGGATACTACAGGAGGTTTATTCGGGGGTTCTCTAAGATAGCTAGTCCTTTGACACATCTGACTCGGAAGGGTGTGCCATTTATCTGGAGCGATGCTTGTTAGTTGGCATTCGACGAGTTAAACGACAAGTTGACCTCAGCACCAGTGTAATCATTGCCTAGACCGGGAGTTGAGTATCTAGTCTACACTGATGTGTCCTTACTAGGACTTAGAGGTGTACTACAACAGGAGAGTCAGGCTATAGCGTATGCTTCCCGTAAGCTTAAGCCTTACGAGAATAATTACCCTACCCACGACTTAGAGATAGCAGCAGTCGTATTTGCTCTTCGGATTTAGAGACATTACCTCCTGGGGGAGAAATTCAGTTTATTCACGGACCACAAGTCCCTACAGTACCTCTTCACGTAGAAGGAACTAAATATGCGTCAGCGTAGGTGACTTGAATTCGTGAAGGATTATCAGTTCAATATCCAATACCACCCAGGAAAGGCTAACGTGATAGCAGACGCATTGAGCCGTAGGCCGGTGGCGAGGTGGCCTAAGTGTGGAAAGCAAAGTGGAAGGAGTTGGGACACCAGGACGCAGTGGCCCCATCATTCATGTCTGTGATGACCATTACGCCCCAAATCGTTACGATAGTGATACAGGCCCAAGCAAAAGACTCGTTCTGTCAAGAGCAGATTGTAAAGACACAAATTTCCAATTGAGTCCATATATAGTTTTGGCTCAATTCCGGACAAAAACATTTATTCATAGGATAGTATTTAATTGTAATACTCTCAAGCCTATGAAGTGTTTGTTGAAGACGTAGCGGCAAAGAGTATAAAGCTTCATCAAATATGTCGATTTGCGTGCCTCATTTCTACGTCATCAATCATAGTTCCATGCTCCTAAGGTATGAATGCAATATTATATATATATAGGAGCTTGGAACAAGTTTATTGGGTGTTAGGTTTTATAAAAACTGCGCTTTGTTTTAAGAAAGAATTAATTAAAACTTTAAATAAATGTTTATAAAGTTTTCTGGTCTTAAACGAGAATATTCAAACTTTCTGGTTTTTCGTTCGATAGAGTCGTTCGAACGAGATTGTCGTTCGAACGAACCTGCCAACGAGTTCCCACCAAAGTATACTGGTCCGTCGTTCGAAATGTCGTTCGAACGAGATAGTTCATTCTAACGAGATTTCCAACGAGTCCAATCTGGAACGTCGTTAGAAGTCTCGTTCGAACGAGATTTCGTTCGAACGAGATGCCAGGCGGGAACAGTTTTTGGCAGTTTTGCACCCACTTTCCCACTAAGTTTGTAACCAACTTTTTCAGACTTTAATATGTGCGGGAATCACTTTTGATAATCGATCTTTTTCATATCATACAAACTCTTAGAGAGTGTTTTGAGAGCAAAAACAAAAAGAGAAAAAGATCATGTTTTGAGTGAGATTTTCAAAGAAAAATTTACTTATCACTCTAGTGTTTACACCCAAATAAGTTTATTCCAAGTTCTCATATACATATCAATTGCTTGGAGTTTGGCACCGGTTTTCTCTACCGAATTCAAGAAGAGAAGTTTCGGGTTTTGCTTCTACCTCCCACGAAGAAAGAAGAAGTGTTTCTCATGTTGATTTACCCACACGGATAAAGGCTCCATGTTCGGGTGACGGTGATCATATAAAGTCCTATCGGTGGATTCCGAGACCGCGGTGGTGTTCCAAGGTTATCCGCTAGGAAGAGGTGTCTACAAGAAGAAGCGTCGAGGCTTGAGAGGGATCGAGTCGTGCGTTGTAAGTCTATCTGTCTTGTAATTGTAATTCCGTATCTAGTGGATCTGAGGCTAGGGCCGTCCGAGGTTGTTTCCCGTCTTGGGTTTTTCCTCGTACATCGCGGCGTAGTGTGATTGGTTTATTTTATCTTGCATAAATAATTTAGAATGCATGCTTAGGAGAAATCAAGATAAAATTTGGTTTAAATCATCACACTCAATTTAATTTGGGACTTATATTAAATATTGGGTAATGTTTCTTTAATTCAAGTCATTTGCTAAAATTTGGTTTCGCCTAATTTGCTAATATTGACAAATATGACTTAGGCAAATTCTAGGACTTGGATTAATTAATTGGTTTAAGTGAATATATTAATTGATTAATTTTACTTCACTTGGTGTAATTTTAATTTGTTTAAGAAATTAAAATTTGTTGTTTAAAGTTGAACCATCATCATTCAACGCTTCCGCATCAAGATTTAGTTTAAAAGGAAATTAAGTTTGATTTTATTTGATAAAATTAAATTACCAAAATCCGGGGGCTTTCACAGATAGTTCGATTACTAGCAGAGGGAGCCGAGTCTTATACTGTTAGTTCAGACGGGGGCTTACGCTTCAATGGGAGACTGGTCGTTTCGGAGTGGGAAGACTTGCGACATGAGGCAATGTCACTCGGTTCGCGGTTCGCAGTACATATTGGTGGGGATAAGATGTACCAGGATATGAGGCGACAGTACTGGTGGAGCAGGATGAAGAGAGATATTGCCGAGTTCATTTCTAAATGTGCCACTTGTCAGCTGGTAAAGGTGGACCATCAGAGACCGGCAGGACTTCTACACCTATTAGAAGTTCCCATGTGGAAATGGGAAAGTATTTCCATGGACTTCATCACGGGATTACCGACATCGCAGAGGGGTCACGACTCTATATGGGTAATCGTGGATCGGTTGACCAAAGTTGCTTATTTTCTACCAGCCCGGACAGACTACACTACAGGACAGTATGCCTAGATTTTCATAACAGAGATAGTAAGACTCCACGGGGTTCCTCTCAATATCGTGTCTGACAGAGACAAGATATTTGTTTCACGATTTTGGGAGAGTTTTCAGGAGGCCATGGGTACAGAGTTGTGGCTGAGTACAGCATATCACCCGCAGACAGATGGGTAGATCGAGCGGACAAATCAGATGTTGAAAGACATGTTGCGGATGCGCATCCTAGACTTTGGAGGTAGTTGGGAGCAATATCTTCCACCGGTGGAGTTTGCCTATAATAACTCCTACCAGTTCACTATTGGCATGACTCCATTCGAGGCGTTATACGATAGACCTTGTCGTTCCCCAGCATGTTGGCTAGAGGTGGGGGATAACAAACTCCTTGGAATGAAGGTGATTCAGGATACTTCGACGAGGATAGAGATGATACGGAGCCGTATTCGGGTAGCTCAGGATCGATAGAAGAGTTATGTCGCTGCCAAGAGATTCTTCAGAGAATTCAAGGTGGGGGACCAGGTGCTACTCAGAGTGTCTCCGATGAAGGGGATTATGCGTTTCGGGAAGAAGGGGAAATTGACACCTATATACGTGGGGCCATTTCCTATCATTGAGAGAATCGGGCCAGTTGCTTACAGACTTGGATTACCATAACACCTGCATAGGATCCATGACGTGTTTCATATTTACTCGCTAAGGAGATATCTTAGGGATGATTTGGCCCATACACACATTGCTTTAGAGGACATCGATCTACAGCCTGATAGTTCCTATGAGGAGGGGCCGATTGCTATTCTAGACCACAGCGAGAAGAAACCGTGGTCGAAGATAGTACTGTTAGTACGTGTTCAGTGGTGACACCATAATGTCGAGGAGTCCACCTGGGAGCACGAGGATGAGATGCGAGAGCGTTATCCAGAGTTATTCTTGCCAGGTATACTTTATTTTCTAAATTTCGGGATGAAATTCTGTTATTAGGGGGGGAGTATGTAATACCCCATAATTTTATTGATTTTATTTAATTGGATTAATTAAATTAAATGGGAATTAATTGGACAATTAATTCGGATTTAAATACTAGCGAGACGTGAGTTGGTATTTGATTATGATGATGATATTGAGTATTACTGACTTTATATGGTAATATATGATTATTGATAATATTAAAATTATTGCGAGTCATAAATACGACAATTTGAGAAATTAATTTGGGACGCACGTGTCAGTCGCGTCAGGAATCAATTTAATTAGATTAAAAAGTAAATTATAATTTAATCATCCGTATGGTCATTTTGAGTGCGTCAACGTGTCCGAAAGGGTCGAGATAGTTAGAAACACTAGCCAGGGGTTTAGTTTGGGTCCCGGGGCATTTTTACGCCAAACCGGCAACCCAGGAGGGTATTTTGGTCATTTTAAAATTTAAGGAAATAAGACCCACGAATTTTAGGGTTTATTTAATTATTATTGGGAAGGCCATTAAGGCCATTATGAGCCAAAAACAAAGAGTGGACTATGTGAGTTATAGGAGAAGTTGTAGGAGGTTTCCCAACCCTAGCTACCACTAACCACCACCAAATCTTGACGGAATTGTGACCGAAAAGAAGGAAATAACCAACCCTCGGACACCATCAACGATTATGAACATCAAACTTAAGGCAAGTGATTTAATTCCATTAGTTTTCAGCGAATATATCTTCCATGATAGTGTAGAAATTGATTTTTATCATGATAGATGATAAAAACCCATGAAATTTGAAGTAAAACTATAAATCTTGGATAGGAATTGCATGTAGATTAGTTTTGGATGAAATTCAGTAACCAAAATATAACCCTTGATGAATTAAGAACGGATTTAAGAAGAGAAATATCATGATTCTTGAAGAAAATAGAAAACTGGGGTTTTTATGAAGATTTGATCCATGTAAGGTTAATTGTTGATGATGTAATGGCTTTGGAACGTTAAAAATATTGTATTTAGGTAGTATAATGATCCTACATCCTTAGTTGAGAATTTCATACCTTGTAATGGAGTTTTGGGACAAATCTAGGACTGAAAAATGAAGCAGTCCGTAGCCTTATCTGGTGCGATCGATTGATCGACATTCATAGGTCGATCGATCGACCACCATCGATCGGTCGATATCTAAGGTCGATCGATCGACCTTCCCAGAAATTGTGATATTTTTTCCCTTATTGAATTTTAGCAATTTTGACCCTGGAGAATTATTGGTGGGGACCTTGTGAACACTTTTAGATTTATATGTGTATGACATGCCTACCATACTTGCTATCACGGGAGGTCGACTTTCGAAACAGGGCCATCTAATCTTTGTGTGCCTACGGGGGGATTTAGATTGGTACCTTAAGGACATAGGGCTGTGAATGACTTATTTGTGAGTTGATAAGTCAGATGACCATGGGAGCGTAGTTATGTGCGTGACCCATGGGTATGTGATTTATGTTCGCCTCTAATATGTGTGATTTTGCTTAATAAAAACGATTCTTGAGAGATTCGGAATACGTAGTCCTTATGTACGTGATGTACCGGGATTCGATAGCAGAGTATGTGTGCACCGCAGCTTAGCCTAGGGGTTCCCCTGTAGACACCCCATTCTATTACCCCCTGACTCTCCTTAGGTCCCTAGTACCTCCCTTCATAACTGTAAACCCAGGTCATGTCCCGAGTACTGACCTGAAAGCCATCGGGCATTCCCCGGCTCAGTTTGACCCAAAAGTCAAACTCTTCGTCTCGATTGAGACTGAATGAATCTTCGAAGGGCACTGAATACCCTTTCCAACGGTCTGCCCCGTGCGCGATTTCGACTTACCATGAGGACGAACGGTCCGTTTGTGTCCGAAACCTGACCTAGAGGCCACCGGGAGCTCCCGAGCTCTGTTTGACCTATGTCAACTCTTCAGCTCGACTGAGGATGAATGAATCTGTAAAGGGCCCTGAATATCCTTTCCAACGGTCCGCCCCGTGCGCGATTTCGACTTTCCATGCGGACGAACAATCCGTTTGACTCCGGGAGGCCATCGAGCGCTTCCCGGGCCCGGTTGACCAAATTCAACTCTCTAAACCGAGTCAAACTCTTTGGAATATCGAAGTACATCTCCTAACCTTACCAATGGTATGCCTAGGGGTGTGCAAAAAAACTGACCGAACCGAAAATCGAACCGAACCGAACCGAAGCCGGCGGTTTTTTTTAGCCCGTTTCGGTTTGCGGTTTAAGGATTTAAAAAACCGATAATATCGGTTCGGTTGTCGGTTTAGACAAAGAAAAAACCGATTCGAACCGAACCGAACCGACATCAATATTATATATTAAAAAACCCTTAAATATCTTTTATCTTTATATCCAAACACCATTAACCAACCTCCAAAACCGACCAAAACCGAAAACCGACCTACAAAAAACCGACCAAACTGAAAATCGGTTAAAACCGAGCCGAAACCGATGTGAACCGAAACCGACGATTTTTTCATCGTCGGTTCGATTTCGGTCTGATTTTTTTCAAAACCGAACCGATCATTTCGGTCTGAATTGCGGTCCAAAACCGAACCGAACCGACCCATGCACACCCCTAGGTATGCCCCATGCGCGATTCGGATTTACCATGCCGACGAAGGATCCGTTTGCGTCCGAATGATTCCCCATCCAATAGATCGATAAACGCTTCTGAGCCATATTTGACCCAAAGTCAACTTCCGAACCTGGGAGCAGTCCCAAGGACTTTCGAAGGTCTCTGAATTAACTTTCCAACGGTATGCCCCGTGCGCAATTCTGACCAACGGTTTGCCCTCGACGGCCGATTTTCCGAAAAAGCCTGAAACACTTTGCCAAACGGCAGGTTCTAGAACATGCCTATCGGCACCTGCCTACCGATGGGCAGGAAGGGCTCTATGACGATCGACACTCACCTGAGACTATAAAAGGAGGCCTTCACCTCATTTGCAAGGGGAGCCCAGATCTGATAAGAATCCCTCTCAACGAATCCTAGAAACCTCTCTCGAAGGCAGCGTGATTTCAACTTCCAAATCCCCTTTTTACTTCCACTTTTCATCACCCCTTTCATCAAACTTGGTGAACTATCCACTCTCCATTATCATCTAAAGTGAAAGGGGTGCTCCCCAACATTCAAGATCAAGCTCAATATCTTTAAGAAGGTCCAACTTTCTCAAACTCTCTCTTTAAATTCTCTTGAATTCCCAATAACTTGTTTTCTTACTTAGCACTTTTATTATCTCATTTCACACATCCTAATATACTTTTTACTTAGTATTATTGCACATCTTTTATTTTCATAAAACCCAAAAAACAAGAAAAAGAGGGTTTTGCTCATAAATTCACAAATAAGAGATTCCCCATTTTGGATTTATGGGATAAACCCCACCCCTCGTTTTACATATGAACTACGTGGACTTTGATGCCTTTATAGGCTACGTAGGCGTCTCGGGGTAAAACCCCGAGACTCGAGTACTTTTTCTCTCATGATTCTATCTTCTCTAAATCCATTTTTCTTATATTATACATATACTTGTTCTTAGTGACGCATTACCCCATATGCGTTATCGTTCCCTTATAACGATCAACGTAGGGGTAATCGCGTAAATCTCATTTTTCTAATATTACTCTTATATCTTCCTACGGACGACTCGCATTATGTTTTCCATGATACAAGTCGAGGATTCCTCCCTCCATTCTATATATATACACATACACACATATCACGGGGGGAAACATAAAGGAAAATAGCAAATATTCATGAGAGACCGAAAGGGCGGAATGGGTGCCTAACACCTTTCCATTTCGTAACTAAGCCTCCGAACCCTTCTCGAATCATCTTGGTTTCGTATGCACCAGTATGTCTTTGGATGCCACTCTTCGGGGTGGCTTCCCCTTTTTTCTTTTGTCTGTTTTGAGTAAAATAGACTGGCGACTCTGAATCTCTCTACATTTTTCATAGCACAAACGACGCCGGCCGAAGCGCTCCCAAAAAGGACACGCGGGACCCGAAAGATCCTTTCCTCCATGCGCCCGCCCGCAAGGATCAGGATCGGGGATGGCCACAGTGGCGACTCTACCGAGGATTTGTGTTTTTGCTTGAGGGTTTGACTCTATTTACATGAATGCTATATTTTTTTATGTTTCCCCCCATATATGCCTATTCCCATTTCTCACATGTATCCCATGCTTACGCTTATGTTCACACACTTGTAGAAAATTCTCCATGTACACTTCGCACCACGTGCACCTAGGATCACATGTATATCCCCATGTTGCACGCATCACCCATCCATACTTGGCGTACCTTTTGGGGTACTTGTACTTTGTTCCCTATTTGGCATAATCAAGAAAGGCATTCTCATCATAAGATACTAATAAGAGAATCATGCATGATTCACACGATATTACCAAAGAGCATTATTATTGACCAAATTTTCCCAGTAAATGGAGGGTCACTTCGTGATAGGCGCTGGTCCGACAGGTCGCAGTTAGCCTAAGCGATATGACTCTCACCTTTCATTGGCCAAGTACCTTCGACGTATATCGAACGGTTCCCCCGTATTGTACCGCTTTACTGAAGTCATGACGGGAGGTATATCGCAGGGAATTCGTTCACGTACGCCGAGTATATCGAATTCGCTCTCACATGTACCATCCCCACGAGGTATATGGTGAGGCAATTCACGTACACTCAGGTATATCAAATGGCTTGTCCACACGTATTGCCCGTAAGAGCAAGACGTATATCGTGGAAGTCGCTCCAAAGGGGGGAACCCATGCCGATTCACCCAACCAACTGCATACCCGCATATAGGTGACAGACTTAGGACACGCAATTTAGATTTTCGGTTTCAACCTGAAACTCTGCTGAAATTCCGGGTCGATCTGCCACCCAATTTTAGCTCATTTTTTTAAAACGGGACCCTGTCCGCGAGCCTGGTTACAAGTCCAAACCGTAGCTTTGCATATATTAAAAACCCCACTTTTCCAGGCTCGGGCCCCGTCCGACATTGCATTTAGGAGAATTAAATACATGTGAGAACATAATAATCATAATAATCATGCTGAGTTCCGTCTCCAAAAACATTTCTCCCTTCTTTATTAAAAATCCAAAAATATTTCTCCTTTATTTATCAAAAATCCCAAAATAGTTTCTTCCTTTTTTCTCAAAAATAAATCTTATCCTACGCCTTCTCAGGTCGATTGCAAGCCCTTGGCCTGGCTCCCTATTGGCTTCGGTCTTCAGTCAAATCACCCCGGAGTTTCATCCGCTCCTCTACTACTTCTTTCGAGTCCGAAATCCATCCATCTTCCATGGAGAATGAAGATCAAGCACCAGTCATACAATCGGATCTGCTGACAGTCCTAGCTCAGCTCATGGCCAAGATTGACAACCTCCAAGCTAAGGTTCGAGAAATGCAACGAAACCAAGTTCCTATTCCTCAAGATCCCGAGGCCCTGTTCCCTCGTACTATGGGTCCACCCGAGCCTATATGGGTCCCAGAAGAATATCAGCACGCTCCATGTGCCCCTCCTGCCAATGGGTCGCCACCTGCCCAGCTTCCAATGCCAAACATTGCCCAGCCTATGGCTAACCTGCCTGTGGTCGCTGATCTAAAGGAGGAGGAGTTGAATAAAGTCAAAGAGGATCTCAAGATTCTCACCAAGAAGTTTGACCAAGTCAGGATCTCTGGGAATTACATGGCCTACACCCACATGTCTCCTTATCCTAAAGCGAGGTTACCCGAGAAGTTTAAGATGCCAAATATCGAGAAGTTCGGGGGGAGTGGTTCCCCAATTGTTCATCTTCGCAGTTATCATCATTCCACGACTCTACTAGGGACTTCTGAAGAGGTGATGGCCCAATTGTTTCAGCAAACTTTGAAGGATAGTGCCCTCCGATGGTTTTTATCCCTTGAGGAATCCAGAATCCGTAGCTGGGAGGATATAACCCGAGAATTCATGTCACAGTACAAATACAACGAAGTGCTTGAGGTCACCCGTCGTGATTTAGAGCTGCTCAAACAGAATCCTGGGGAATCAGTCAGTAACTTCATAACTCGGTGGAGGGAGCGAGCAACTACCATGACTAATCGGCCATCCGAGGAAGAACAAGTCAACATAGTGAAGAAGAACTTCTTGCCCCATGTCCGAGCGACGATGGGAGGACAATACTATCCCCACTTCAGATCTCTCAGAGAGGCTGGAGTGGAAATCGAGGAAAGCCTCGTTAAAGCAGAAATTAAACCAAAGAAGGTGTTTGGAGAGTTCACCCCTAGAAAGTATGACAAGCCTGCCAATGCTGCAGTCTCAACCATCAACAACATCTCTCAACCAACCACATCATGGGCACCAGAAAGCCGCCCTGCTCCCGTCCGAAGGGAATACACTGAGCTTCATGCTCCCCTCTCCAAAGTTTACCAAGCCCTGTTAAGCCGAAACCTCATCAAACCCTTGGATCCACGTCCATTGCCAAATCCACTCCCAAGAAACTTCAAGACCGACGCTCATTACACCTTCCACCAAACTCCTGGCCATACCACCGACCAGTGCTTTCACCTCCGAAACGTAATCCAAGATCTCATTGATTGGGGTACCATCGCCCCACCAGCCAATCCTAAGCCAAACACTACTCACAACCCACTCCCAAATCACACCAACGCCATCTTATTGGAAGAAAACCCGAATTTCGATCCATCAACCCAAATCACACCCTTATACCCTCCTAAACCTCTTCAAATTTGCCCATATTTCCTCCTACACCCTACTAGCCCCGCTGATCAGGCACTGTCACTCCTTACCAGAGCATGCATCGCTGTCCGTACCCGTTCTGAAAATGGAGGTATGGAATTGTCAGAGGTGTTAAACCAACTCCTGGAATTCGGGCTAAAACTACCCTCACAGATGGTCATCGATTGCCAGAGATTCAGTACACTATTTTTGAAAGCATGAAAATGGGCCCTAGATTCAGGCAGATGGGTGGTACCAACTGATGAAGTCAGCTTAGATGATGTTGTCCAAACTATGGCAGAATTATTCAGGCAAACCAACAACATTTGCAGTATCACCGGGTTACTTGACACTTTGAAGCTACAAGGGCGTTTGGTCCCTTCAATCACACATATCCCCACAGAATGGGGGAACTTGTATGAAGAAGCCGTTAAAGTTGTGGAATGCATCAACTTTACATGGAAAGACAAAATTGTTGCCACCGGATGGGGGGAAGGATTCGAAGATTCAAGCGAAGAACAAGCTTCAGGAAGAGCTGGCCCAGTAGTCGACATATGTGGGATGATCTCATTTGAAGAACTCCTCGTAGAAATAGACAGGGTGGCAGAGCAACCTGAGATTGATGAGGAAACGGAATTTATGTTTTTTCCTTCTTCAGTAAATAACATGACCAGATCAGGGAGACATTACCAAGTTCCAAGCTCACTACTAGCAAATGACAAGGGAAAGGGCGTTGAAAACCTTCCTATGCCAGAGATGACCATTGAGGAGAGCAAGATCCTTGATCAACTAAAGAAAACTCAAGCTAACATCACTCTATGGGGGCTTTTCATGTCTTCCCAGCTACACAAAAATGCTTTAATCAAATTACTCATTGTACCTATAGTTCCTGCCTCTACCACACAAGAGGAGGCGATAAATCTGGTCGGATCCTTAACCTCTACCCGAATGCTATCATTTTCTGAAGAAGAAATCCCCAGAATTGGGCTGAATCATAATCATGCATTCAACATCTCCATCGAAGTTATGGGAAAGGCCGTGCCACTCTCTCTTGTCGATAACGGATCCGCCTTGAATGTTTGCCCATTGAGAACCTTCAAGTGTTTAGGCCTGAAAGAAAGTGACCTCACTCCAACCTCTGGCGCTGTGCGTGCCTACGATAATACCCGTCGTGAGGTGATGGGATCCATAAAACTTGCAATAGGGGTTGGACCTATAAACCCTGACGTTGAATTCCAAGTCATAGACATCCCAGCTTGTTTCAACCTGTTGCTCGGACGCCCCTGGCTCCACAATATCAAGGGTGTGTCTTCCTCACTCCATCAGAAATTGAAGTTCTTCGCCGACGGGCGAGTCATCACCATTTTGGGCGACGACGAAAAGGTCGAGGTTGCAAGCACCAGCAGTCCAATTCTCGAGATACAGCACGGGTAAAATGATATGCTCCTATTAGGATTCTGAGTCGAGTCATTCCTACTCCCCGCAGGGGACGGTTTCAAAGAAAGGTTTTGTCCAGAATATGATCCTCATGGCAATGTCAATGTGATTCAGATGTTCAGAAACATGCACTTCATGCCCGGACTGGGGCTAGGGCAAAGGCAGCAAGGGATACTT
This sequence comes from Sambucus nigra, assembly GCA_949130495.1. Taxonomy (NCBI): domain Eukaryota; kingdom Viridiplantae; phylum Streptophyta; class Magnoliopsida; order Dipsacales; family Adoxaceae; genus Sambucus; species Sambucus nigra. The sequence goes on from OX422214.1 coordinate 429,244,360, forward strand.
GAGCCCATCGAACTGAAAAAAGCTTTACCTCCTTGCGGCTTGGGGTATCAACCATCAGAATAAGAGCTCAGAATGATCCACCAGTCTCGACCAAAGAGAGGATTTAACTGTATCCGAACTGTCTTAAGAGACTCCTTAAATGGACGATTCATTAAAAAAGGTGAGGATTTCCCCTTTTGCGGTTTTCCAGAACCATGGTACGACCACACAGATAAGAAGATGAAGCCTGGAATGGAGATCTTTTTCCAAGATAACTACCCATGGTCCAAAAGTTTCCAACCCCGCGTACAACTGCTCATAAAAGATACCGAAGAGACTGAGGAAAGTGATTCTGAAGATTCCTTTAACTTACAGATACTAGGGCTGGCACTCTGCATGGTTCATTCAGGCACTACATCAATGGACCCATCCCGTCTGATTAAAGCTGCTGATGCACCTCTCCTCAACTGGCATGCTGCGCCAGTTCTACCTCTTGAAATCTCCCCTAACCCCAATGTTTACCCTGTTTCTTCTTCTGTTGTCTATCCTTGTTCAAATGTAATCGAGACCTCTTTTGATGAGGTTCTCAATGCTGTTTTTCCTATCAATGAAATAAACGAAGATTTGGAGTATCTTGTTGTGCCTTACATTAATTGTTTAGATTCTAATCGAACTTTTGATGATGATGATGATTTTGCAAATGAACAATTCTTAACTGATATAAATAAGGTTAATAATAAACAACATAACCGCGTTCAAGTTAATGAAGAAGAGAATGTTGTTATTAATCTCGATTCTAGTAGCCAACTGCGCGAGATTAGGATAGGGGCCACCCTTGACGATCATGAGCGTGCATAACTCGAAGAATTGCTGAAGGAGTTCATAGATGTTTTCGCATGGTCCTATGATGATATGACCGACATCGATCCTGAAATAGCACAGCACGAGATCCCCACTCTCCCAGATTACAAGCCAGTTAAACAAAAACTGAGAAAACTCCGCACCGAATGGTCGCTCAAGGTCAAAGAAGAGGTGGTCAAATAGTTAAACAAGGGTTTCATTCGAGTGATCGAATATCCCACATGGCTAGCCAACATTGTACCTGTATCGAAATCAGGAGGAAAGGTTCGAATGTGTGTGGACTACCGAGATTTAAATAAAGCTTCTCCAAAGGATGATTATCCGCTACCCAACATCGACATGATCGTGGACAACACAACCAGTCATGCTCTTAAGTCATTTGTCGATGGGTTTGCCGGATACAACCAAATCAAGATGCACCCAGACCACCAAGAAAAACCTCATTCATCACCCCATGGGGAACCTTTTGCTACACCGTTATGCCATTCGGTCTCAAGAATGCTGGGGCTACCTACCAAAGGGATGCCACAACCATCCTGCACGATCTGATTGACAAAGAGGTCAAGGTTTACGTGGATGATATGATTATCAAGTCCAAAACTAGAGAAGGTCATGTTCCCGCTCTGCGAAAGTTCTTCGAATGACTGCGACAGTATCAGATGTGACTTAATCCACAGAAGTGTGTCTTCGGCGTTACAAAGGGAAAACTCTTGGGATTCATGGTCAGTAAAAAGGGGATAGAAGCAGATCCTGCAAAGCTGAAGGCCATACTTGAGATGCCACCACCCCGAATAGAGAAAGAAGTCCGAGGTTTTCTTGGGAAATTTTAATATATCAGCCGGTTCATCAACCAGCTAACCTCCATATGTGAACCAATCTTCAATCTCCTCCGAAAGGATTCAACCAAGGTTTGGAACGAGGCCTGCCAAGAGGCTTTTGATCGAATCAAACAATACCTGACCCAACCTCTAGTACTCATGCCACCACAGTCTGGTATCCCTTTGCTTCTATACCTAACCATAACCGACACTGCAGCCAGGGCTTTGCTAATACCTTGAAAACTCCCGCAAAGAAAGAGCCATCTATTATGCCAGTCGCAAATTGGCCGGGTACGAGGTCAACTACACTGCTTTAGAAAAGGTATGTGTCGCACTTGTCTGGGTCACCCAAAAGTTGCGACACTACATGCTCGCCTTCCTCATCAAACTTGTATCTCGAATGGATCCCATCAAATACCTGCTTGAGAAACCCACCTTATCCAGTCGAATGGCCCGATGGTTGATGCTCCTAACCGAGTTCGATATCGTGTACGTCTCATAGAAAGTTGTTAAAGGAAGAGCCATCTCTGACTACCTCGCTGACTACTCTGTAGAAGAAGCAGATGTCTGGATCTCCGAATTCCCAGATGAAAATATCCCCTGCACCACTCAAGACCGCCTTCGATGGAAAATGTTCTTTGATGGCGCTGCCAACAAAAAGGGATATGGCATTGGGATACTTCTGGTCGCCCCAGATGACTCCCACACTCCCATCACCATGAAATTGGATTTCCCTTGCACCAACAACATGACGGAATACGAGGCATGCATAGTGGGCCTCAAAGTTGCTCTCGAAAAGGGTATTCAACACCTTGATGTCTACGGGGATTCTGCCCTCATCATCGATCAAGTGCTCAGAAAGTGGAAAGTCAAGGACGAAAAGCTCCAACCCTTTCATGCCCAATTAGAAGAGTTAGCCTCTTAATTCCGAGATATCACCTTCCATTACCTAACCCGAGCAAAGAATAACCTAGCCGATGCTCTCGCCACTTTGGCCTCCATGGTCGACATGCCCGAGGGAATAACAATGACCCCCTTCCTAGTTCAAAAGCAAGACAAACCAACCCATTGCTGCCATGTGGAGCTTGTCTCCACCGAAGATCCCGAACCAGCCGATTGTTGGTACTATGATATCTGGTGCCTCCTCAAATATGGTAGGTATCCCGAGGGTTCCAACAAGAAGGACTGAACAACCCTCTGAAGACTGGCCGCCCAGTACATCATCCGTCATAAAGCTCTACTCAAGAGGAATTTCGATGGAACTCATCTACACTGCATCGCAGGGGCTGAGATTGAGAAAACAATGCAGAAAATCCACAACGGGGAGTGAGGACCCCACATGAATGGTCACATGCTCGCCAAGAAGATCATCCGACAGGGCTACTACTGGACCACCATGACCCAGGATTGCACCGCCTATGTCCGGAGATGCCTCAAATGCCAATAATTCTCCAATCTTCAACACTTGCCTCCGCGAGAGTTATACAACATGACCTCTCCCTGGCCGTTCTCTATTTGGGGTATCGACATCATAGGAAAGGTTACACCAAAGGATTCAAATGGACATGAGTTCATCCTGGTCGCCATCGATTACTTCACCAAATGGGTCAAAGCTGAGTCATACGCAGTGTTGAACGCCAAGAAAGTGGCCAAATTCATCAAGAAGAATATCATCTGCCGATATGGGGTCCCGCATGAGCTAGTGTCAGATAACGGGTTACACTTCGAAGCAGAAGTCATAGAATTGTCAACAAGTACGGGATTTAGAGACACAAATCTTCTCCTTACCAACCTCAGACCAATGGTGTAGTTGAAGCCGCCAATAAGAACATCAAAGCCATCATCAGCAAGATGACCGAAAGCTGTAGGGATTGGGCCGACCGGATCCCATACGCCCTCTGGGGCTATCGAACCTCAATTCGAACCTCTACGGGGCTACCCCTTACTCCCTGGTCTACGGCATAGAAGCTGTCCTCCCTGTGGAGCTGGAAATACCCTCGCTACGCGTCATGATCGAAAGCAAGGTTAGTGAAGAAGACTGGTGCCAAAGCCGTCTTGATGAGCAAGCCCTCCTAGATGAAAGAAGATTAAAATCTCTTTATCACATACAGGGGTACCATCGTCGAATAGCGTGATCATTCAACAAGAGAGTCAAGGACTGCAGTGTCCGGGAGGGGGATTTAGCCCTCAAAGAGATAATGAAACCCATTTGGGACCCCAGAGGGAAATTCAAGCCCAATTGGAGCGGTCCTTACATTATGAAGAAAATATTATCCGACGGTGACGCCATGCTCACTGACCTGGATGGAGAAGAGATGACTCGTCTAATCAATCTGGACCGTCTCAAGAAATTCTACCCCTAGTCCGAAATCTCGGCGCGCTACGACTCTTCTCATCCCCCTTCTATTCTAATAAAAAAGAAAAAGAAAAAAAAACTCTTCATTTCCCTCTACCCAGAACTACGTGGGCCTGATCCTCTACAAAAACTATTTTAAAACTTTTCAAAAACTCCAAAGGTATGTAGGCAGCTCATACTCCTCACATGAGTGCGGCCCTTTCTTTTTCACAAAATACTATTCTCTTCTTACCTCCGAGAACGGTGGTTCATTCTAAAATTATTTGAACAAAAGGATTATGTATGCCTTAGCTATCAATATAGATAATTTAAAATACAAAACTCATTGAAAGGCATAACTGGATGATCAGAAACTTGTTTATTTCATTAATAAGAAATTACAGTACGGATTACATAAGAAAAAGGAACGGATAACTCCCTTCCCAGCCACCATAAAAAGCCAAATAAAATCCCCACATACATTCCCTATTACATAAATAAAATCCCCAGGAGTCCTACCCACAGCTACCCGAAGAGCCTGCACCCTCATCATCTACATCCTGAGGACCCCAAGTTTCCCCTGCCTGAATAGAGTGCTGCAAACATTCCATGGATCGATGAGCCTTAACCATCTTCAAAAAGACCACAACATCCCCTTCTATGGAGTCAGATAAAACAAACCATCTTTGACCAGTCTCTACTACCAACATCTTGCTGACTACTTTCCTCCACAACCACCTCATATAATCTTTGGGGATATGGCAAACCTTCCCAACAGACTAAGAATGACGGGTCGACGGACGCCGATTTTCCCACAGAGACCCAAGCAACAGACGCAGACGCTCAGTCAAATCTTCTACTGGAAAGAAATTTGAAGTCCGAGGGGGAACGATGTGCGCCCAGCCAAATTAGCACAGAAGCCGTAAGGGAAATAAAAAGAGGTCTGTCTGAGACCAACCAACCGCACATATGAATACTTTCCTAGCTCTAGAACAGGCTGCAACTGTCCCCACCAAGGCATGAACCAATACAGCCCACGAGCCTCGTGCTCCACAAACCAATTCTCCCAGTTCTCAACATACAGGCCAACGCGGATGAAGGAGCGCGAAAAGAAGTTGGGTACAGCCGACAAAGGATATTCTGAAGGAGTCGACAAGCAGAATATTTCAGACAACCACATGAACAGCATCACAGGGCTACCCCTTAAAAAGTCAGAACGACCTTCTCTCTAGGCATCCAGGCCATTCAGAGTCTCCGCCAATATCACCGCCGCAGGATTGCGACGGTATGACATCCATGAAGTAACGGCTGCAAGTTGTGGGTCCACTTGCACCTCCCCAGTCACCAATAATAGTTTTGAAACCAGGCCCAGAACCACGGCTCCAGTATAGCCGACATCACTTACTTCCCACAAATGCACGGACTGCAACACCGCCGGGAGGGAGATCATTCCTCTAGCAACCAATGACCTGGGCGCCGAAGGCGAGATATGAAGAATCCGGGCCAACAAATCCCTAGGAGAACGAGAAAATTCGGGCAAAGCTGCAACAACACTGGGATTCACACCCAGTATGGCAGAAAATTCCTCGTAGGTAGGATAAACTTCTTCTAACCCAAAGCGGAATACATGGTCTTCGGGGTACCAGAATTGTACCACCGCTATCAGCATATTCCACTCAAAACGTCGATTGCGCCACAAGGAGACTCGACACATGTTGAAGGCATCATAGTCAACATTATAAGAGCACATAGCTTCCAAGGCTTCGAGGTAATTGACAAACTCAATGCTACCAGGGAGAGCCATCTTGCAAGACTAAAAGATAATGGGTAGGCAGATGAGGATGCAAAGGTGTGATGAGAACACTCCACCCTTCTCCCTTTTTATACTTAAAAATCCTCACAAGGGACATAATCCCTGCAGAAATCGGAGGGAATCCTACCCCACAAGGTACCAAGGGCTGAAGAGGGTACCAATCAAAGCCTTCAAATGATGGGGCTGGACTAAACTGCCGATAGGCAGGTCAGGGTGCTTGCGGCTTGCCGATCGGCAACCCCCCATTTTTGAAAATTTCCTCCTTTCCTCTTTTGTCAAATCAAAAAACTCAATAAAAATAAATTGATATTCTCAAAAGAATTTCAAGAATCCTGTTTTCTGCTTATAGGATTCCCCTTTTAAAAAAAAGCTTTCCTTCAAAAATTCCAAAAATATTCCTTTTTTACGATCTCAGTAGCAAAGTAAAAAGCGCATATGCATGCATTCATTCATCATTAATAAAAGATAATAATAAAAAAACTCCCATTGCATTGCATATATTTATGTTCTGTGTTACATCAGTTTTGTAGGAAATAAGAAAAGAAAAGCCAAAAATAACGGGACTCAGCCCGAACCCACATTTCATTCCCTCTCTCTCTCTCAAGAGCTTCCACCCCCTCGATGCGCTCTCTTCCCCCTACGGCGAGACGACGCACCACCACTACCTGAGCCTGAGTCCTCTCCGGACGAAGCAGACGACACCAGGCAAGAAGGAATGGGAACCGCATCCCGAATACGAGCAGTCGTCGAAGATATCCAATATCTAATGTCCTTGAGCCAAGTGGTCGACACCCAGACTTGCTGCAAGGAATGACAAAATCAGTATCAAAACAGAAATGACCAAAATAGAAAAGAAAGAGAGGAACAAAAAGATATATCGCAGGTCGAAGGACTTCCTCTGTCAAACCCAACTCCTCCGGATCCATCGCATGAGGACGGTGCAGCATAGTCATCATCCCTCCATCAGCCCGTCGGATGTTGTACGAAGGGGTATGCATCCGCTAAAAAGGGACCTCCGAGGTCACTGCCGCCGCAGATGCCGAGGGACCACCACCACTGTGGGAAGACCCCACCGCCCGACTCGAACCTGCCAGAGGGAAGGCCAGCGCATCATATATGTTGGGCGCCATCAATCAGCTCGTCACAAAATCCATATAGTCATACGACGCGGCCGTATCGGTGTACAGCAAGTAGGACTCGCCAATCATCCTTACGATGCTCTCATCCTCCAACATCAGTCGCTCCTGTCTCATAGACGTAGGAGGCTGCGCGGGTGGCACCACCACCTCCTCCTCGGCAATCTGATGAACTACCCTCTCCCCGAGATACCAGGAATGGGCGAACTCATGCGCCAGCAAACGCCTCATCCACGCATTCACCCCGGTCAACCCCGCATCCTGAATGGCTGTCCCCTAGGGATAAAAGGTCACCTGAAAATCTCCAAGCAAGCACAAATCAATACAAGATCAAAAGGTGCAAAAACTAAGACTGAAATGGAAAGAGTCTTACCCTACCACTGATCAGGTCTTTCAAGACCTGACGCACCGCCTCCAGGGAGAGAGATCCCTTCGACTGTCGATTGGCCTTACGCCATCGATACAAGCGACAAAAGTTCCTAACAGTGTCGTCCTTCAAAGCGATCAGCGGGGTATTGCACCCAATCACCTCATAGAACCACACCTGAATTCACAAGCAAAAAAGAGACGCATAAGGAAAATGAAAATGCATGAAAGGAAAATGCGAATGCATGAAAAGAAATGCACAAACTGAAGAATACCTCAAGAAGGTATGTGGCCCTAGTAAAGGTCTGCCGGTAGCACATCTAAATGCATCCAGAGAAAAGTAAAGGGTCGCCAAGGTCAGACTTCCCCAATCATAGAAAGGGATGTTCGAAAACATCCTCAAGTACGGCATAAATCACAAATGAACGACGTCGCCGCTCGACGCCACCATGAAACCTCCCAACACTAGTAAACTGAATAACCAGGCCATCTGCCTCACTTCCAGCTCGTCCTCCACATCAATCACCCTGCTCAGCAAAACATCCTTCAGCAAGGACAGCTAGATGGAATCCCCAGAGACTATCCTCCCCACATCACCAAGTACCGCACGCACTGCCTCCGGTCTCACCAGTAAAGAGCAATCCACCTCTATCTGCTCTCCATCACAATCCAGCCCCAGTAGCTGCTGCATGTTTATGAGAGTCACCGTCATCTCCCCGAATCCAAAATGAAAGGTGTGGGTAGTGTCCCACCACCTCTCTCCCAAGGCGCACAAGACCGCTGTCGAACGAGGCGTCTCATCCAGCACCGATGCCAACCACCCAAAACCTGCTAATGATACCATCCAACGCACCATAGGTGGGAGATGCTCCCAGACATCCTTAAGCCCCATTGTCCCATGGGAACGCATGTTCTTCAAAGAGATATCAGCCTGGCAAAAAGAAAAGCCTCATCAAAAGTCAAACAAATAAAAACCACCAAAAAGATAAGAATGCCAAAGGTCGGGTTACTTACATAACCATCGGGGATCACTCTTGAAGAGCGATGATGCGATGGCTCCCGCAGCAAGGTCCGCTCATCCGCGACAGGCTCAAACACATCAAAGGAATTCTCATTCCCCAAAGAAAGAGGCGCCCTAGCCCTCCACTCCATATTCACCCAATCATCAACGGTCAACCACTCTCGGTGGACTGCAGTGCTCACAAAGGCGGCCATTTCTTGAAGATCGGAATGCTAAAACAATTTGCAGAATAATCACAGAGGGAGAGAAAGCAAAAGAAGTTGTGAAAAAATGAGGGGATTCGCCCCCTTTATATAGGAGGCCAAGCGCTATGCCGATCGACATCACCCCCACCATACCAATCGGCACTGACCCCTTGCCTTCCCGAGATAGCCCAAAAGTCCGTGCCACTACCGAATGGCACCCTTCATTCTATGCCGACTGGCACCCCTCCTAAAATTTCGTACAAAAATTCCCAGAAAATACCTAAAAACCTCGAAAAATTACCAAAAATACCGGGAGGGATTTAGAGCCATTCTACGAAGAAAATTTTGCATTTCCTCAAGCGAAACCCCTCTTCCCCAGCGGAATCCTCAAAAGCTAAGTGAAAACTCCTCCCGGCAAAGCTCCGGAAAATCCCTAAGGATCACCTGATCACTTCCCCAGTGGAATTCTCTTATAGCATCCAAAATAGGTTATTCCCCCCTGCGAGGTCTCCTAAAAAGCTTCCCCAGCTCAGATCAGAGTCACAAATCTCTTTCCCCAGAAAAATCGAAATCTAATCCTCAACCACTCTTGGGTCAGAATTGACCTCGGTCTTGGATCGTCACCTAAGTTAAGTCAGAATTGACCTTGGTCCTTGGTCGTCACCATTCTTGGGTCAGAATTGTCCCCGGTCTTGGATCGTCACCTAAGTTAGGTCAGAATTGACCTCGGTCCTTGATCGTCACCACTCTTGGGTCAAAATTGGCCCCGGTCTTAGATCGTCACCTAAGTTAGGTCAGAATTGACCTTGGTCCTCGGTCTTCACCACCCTTGGGTCAGAATTGGCCCCGGTCTTGGATCGTCACCTAAGTTAGGTCAGAATTGACCTCGATCCTCGGTCGTGATTGGCCCCGATCTTGGATCGTCACCTAAATTAGGTCAGAATTGACCTCGATCATCGGTCGTCACCACTCTTGGGTCAGAATTGACCTCGGTCTTGAATTGTCACCTAAGTTAGGTCAGAATTGACCTCGGTCCTCGATCGTCACCACTCTTGGGTTAGAATTGGCCCCAGTCTTGGATCCTCACCTAAGTTAGGTCAGAATTGACCTCGATCCTCGGTCGTCACCACTCTTGGGTTAGAATTGGCCCCGATCTTGGATCCTCACCTAAGTTAGGTCAGAATTGACCTCGATCCTCGGTCGTCACCACTCTTGGGTCAGAATTGGCCCCGGTCTTGGATCGTCACCTAAGTTAAGTCAGAATTGACCTCGATCCTCGGTCGTCACCACTCTTGGGTCAGAATTGGCCCCAGTCATGGATCGTCACCTAAGTTAAGTCAGAATTGACCTCGGTCCTCGGTCGTCACCACTATTGGGTCAGAATTAGCCCCAGTCATGGATCGTCACCTAAGTTAGGTCAGAATTGACCTCGGTCCTCGGTCATCACCACTCTTGGGTCAGAATTGGCCCCGGTCTTGGATCGTCACCTAAGTTAGGTCAGAATTGACCTCGGTCCTCGATCGTTACCACTCTTGGGTCAGAATTGGCCCCGGTCTTGAATCGTCACCTAAGTTAGGTCAGAATTGACCTCGGTCCTCGGTCGTCACCACTCTTGGGTTAGAATTGGCCCCGGTCTTGGATCGTCACCTAAGTTAGGTCAGAATTGACCTCGATCCTCGATCTTTACCACTCTTGGGTCAGAATTGGCCCCGGTCTTGGATCGTCACCAAAATTAGGTCAGAATTGACCTCGATCCTCGGTCGTCACCACTCTTGGGTCAGAATTGGCCCCAGTCTTGGATCATCACCTAAGTTAGGTCAGAATTGACCTCGATCCTCGGTTATCACCACTCTTGGGTCAAAATTGGCCCCGGTCTTGGATCGTCACCTAAGTTAAGTCAGAATTGACCTCGGTCCTCGGTCGTCACCACTATTGGGTTAGAATTGGCCCCAGTCTTGGATCGTCACCTAAGTTAGGTCAGAATTGACCTCGGTCCTCGGTCGTCACCACTCTTGGGTCAGAATTGGCCCCGGTCTTGGATCGTCACCTAAGTTAGGTCAGAATTGACCTCGGTCCTCGATTGTCACCACTCTTTAGGTCAGAATTGACCTCGCTAGACCTTTACCCTAAGCCCGCAGATTCAGCTTTGATCCGAAAAATTGATCATCCACTCCTTAGGTCCTCAGAATCGACCTTAACCCTCTGAATCGGTCATACTCCCTCAAAAGCATCATGTGGTGTCTATTCGACGGTCATCATTTGTTCCAAATTCACCCGTCGAGGGGCTCTGTAGACACCCCATTTTATTACCCCTGACTCTCCTTAGGTCCCTAGTACCTCCCTTCATAACTGTAAACCCAGGTCACGTCCCGTGTAATGACCTGAAAGCCATCGGGCACTCCCCGGCTCAGTTTGACCCAAAAGTCAAACTCTTCATCTCGACCGAGACTGAATGAATCTTCTAAGGGCACTAAATACCCTTTCCAACGGTCTACCCCGTGCGCGATTCTGACTTACCAGGACGAACGGTCCGTTTGCGTCCGAAACCTGACCTAGAGGCCACCGAGCGCTCCCGGGCTCTGTTTGACCTATGTCAACTCTTCAACTTGACTGAGGCTGAATGAATCTTCAAAGGACCCTGAATACCCTTTCCAACGGTCCACCCCGTGCGCAATTTTGACTTTCCATGCGGACGAACGATCCGTTTGACTCTGGGAGGCCACCGAGCGCTTCCCGAGCCCGGTTGACCAAAGTCAACTCTCCAAACCGGGTCAAACTCTTTGGAATGTCTAAGTACATCTCCTAACCTTTCCAATGGTATTCCCCGTGCACGATTCGTATTTACCATGCGAACGAATGATCCGTTTGCGTCCGAATGATTCCCCGTCCAATGGACTGACAAACGCTTTCGAGCCATATTTGACCCAAAGTCAACTCCCAAACCCGGGAGCAGTCCAAAGGACTTTCGAAGGTCTCTGAATTACCTTTCCAATGGTATGCCCCGTACACGATTCTGACCAACGGTTTGCCCTCGGCGACCGATTTTCTGAAAAAGCTTGAAACACACTGCCAAACGACAGGTTCCAGAACCTGCCTATCGGCACCTGCCTACCGATAGATAGGAAGGGCCCTATGAAGATCGGCACTCACCTGGGACTATAAAAGGAGGCCTTCACCTCATTTACAAGGGGAGCCCAGATCTGATAAAAATCCCTCTCAATGAATCCCAGAAACCTCTCTCGAAGGCAGCGTGATTTCAACTTCCAAATCCCCTTTTTACTTCCACTTTTCATCATCCCTTTCATCAAAATTGGTGAATTAGCCACTCTCCATTATCATCCAAAATGCAAGGGCTGCTCCCCAACATTCAATATCAAGCTCAAGATCTTCAAGAAGGTCCAACTTTCTCAAACTCTCTCTTCAAATTCTTTTGAATTCTCAATAACTTGTTTTCTTACTTAACACTTTTATTATCTCATTTCACACATCCTAATATACTTTTTACTTAGTATTATTGCACATCTTTTATTTTCATAAAACCCAAAAAACAAGAAAAAGAGGGTTTTGCTCATAAATATAAATAAGGGATTCTCATATTTTCCTCATACTTTTCTCACAACTAAAACACTTTTTTCTACGCACACTCACACACACACACACACACACACACACACACACACTCACAAATAAGAGATTCCCCATTTTGGATTTATGGGATAAACCCCACCCCTCGTTTTACATATGAACTACGTGGACTTTGATGCCTTTATAGGCTACGTAGGCGTCTCGGGGTAAAACCCCGAGACTCGAGTACTTTTTCTCTCATGATTCTATCTTCTCTAAATCCATTTTTCTTATATTATACATATACTTGTTCTTAGTGACGCATTACCCCATATGCGTTATCGTTCCCTTATAACGATCAACGTAGGGTTAATCGCGTAAATCTCATTTTTCTAATATTACTCTTATATCTTCCTACGGACGACTCGCATTATGTTTTCCATGATACAAGTCGAGGATTCCTCCCTCCATTCTATATATATACACATACACACATATCACGGGGGGAAATATAAAGGAAAATAGCAAATATTCATGAGAGACCGAAAGGGCGGAATGGGTGCCTAACACCTTTCCATTTCGTAACTAAGCCTCCGAACCCTTCTCGAATCATCTTGGTTTCGTATGCACCAGTATGTCTTTGGATGCCACTCTTCGGGGTGGCTTCCCCTTTTTTCTTTTGTCTGTTTTGAGTAAAATAGACTGGCGACTCTGAATCTCTCTACATTTTTCACAGCACAAACGACGCCGGCCGAAGCGCTCCCAAAAAGGACACGCGGGACCCGAAAGATCCTTTCCTCCACGCGCCCGCCCGCTAGAATCAGGATCGGGGATGGCCACAACCCCAATTATATAATTATGTTGGAATTTATATATTGGTGATGATAACAAGCTCCCTGTTAATGTGCATGAATATTTGCAACACTTTGAGTAAAGTTAGAAATGGGGATTTCATATAAGATCTAATATAAATTAATCCGAGAAATGAAAAGGTAGATTCACATAAGTTAGATTAGAATGTCTTGAACAAACCCCTATATAATCATGCGAGGGTAGGTTGCAGTATAGAGTAGTAGTTAGCGGAATAACTAGGATGGGTTATGGATCCGGATATACGTTAAGCGTGCACATTAGTTGAGAGGTGAGAAACTCATGTGAGAGCACGGAACTAACATGTACTTAATATTAATTGTTTAATATAATTAAACACTTGCTATATTTTAAACTGTTTTCACATCGGGCTCTGACCCGTTTGCTTTCAAATCTATTTTTCTCGAAAAAACTTTTAGGTGACCAGCCACAGGGACTCCAAGCTTAGGAGTTCCATTTTCGTGACGTGTTGTAGCTGCTGTGGAAGTTACAGGATTTTGGATGATAGACGCCTCCACATTCTATATTGATTCCATTTCAGACTTATCCAGTTGTCAGGGCATGTCAACCCATTTCTTTTAGAGACAGTTTTATCATACTCAGCTTCATTTCAGTGTTGGAGTTAATTAATTAATTATTCAGACTTTGTATTTGGTTCTATTCAGTATTTGGATTATTCAGAGGAGTGTTCGTCCAGACTCATTTTTATTCCATTATCATTCTATTGTGACTGTGATGTGATTGTGATACCTTTAGCTCATAATTTAATCTGTTACATGTTAATCTAAGTAAATTAAAATTGACATCTCACTTTTTAAAATATTAGGTGGTTAGTAATTGTTTAAATAAATGTTTTCGACAATGATGCTAGGAACTGAACCAACTTGACATTTTGTATTAATTTGAATAAAGGAGTAGCTAACCGGTATTTAATTAGTTGGGGTGTCACAATAAGTGAGTATGAAATGTATATGATTATATATATATATATATATATATATAGACACACACACACACACGTTATGTACTGAGGGCCTAATGGATCTCGACGATCGACACTGCAGAGTAGTAGTGTATCGGGGGGGTTCCTTCTTTAGATTTCGCTTTGCGAGACACCCCACACACGAACATGGCACATTGTTGAGGCAGGGTAGCTTAACTAGGGTATTTGTTAGGTATGCGATAGGTGTGCACTATTAAAAGAGAGGTGAGGGGTATCTCATGGGAGTGCGATACCGAATTTAAATATGAGGTAAAACACATTTTTTAAAAATAAAGCATTTATGCACTTGCTAAATATTTTTACAATTTGGGCTCTGACCCATTTTTCTACTTTTTCCTTCTCTTGCTATATAGGTATATATTATATAAGTGTCCAGACACAGGGACGCCTGGATGATGATTCCTTCAAGTCAGACATCTGCTGCAGTAGCTGTGGATGCATGCAAGTTTACTGTAGACGCGTTTATCCTTGTAATTTAGATAGGAGGTACTGTATAAACATTCGGGCCGAAAGCCCAATTGCATTTATTTATTCTTTTATAGCCTTTAGTGCGGCTTTCGATTTGTTGTATTATGTTAACCGAGTGTTCGGTTATTTTATTTCATTTCAGTTTTTATATATAAACTGCGTGGATCTTTTAATTATTTGGTTTGTTTAAAAAGATTAGTTAAATAAAATTTTGATGACAACCTAATAGGTTATTAGTAATTAATTTGGTTTTCGACAGTGATGCTAAGAATGAACCATATGCGACTCCTATTTTAATTTGGTACAGGATTAATCTCCCGGTATTTTATTAGGCGGGGGTGTCACAGGTGATATCAGAACATTAGGTTCTAGTGTCCTTAGGAATCCGTGCGGACATACTACACTTTCAGTTTTACTTTCGATTTAATATAGAGCCTTATAATTAGGATTGTTGATTCATATTGTGAGATTTCGTTCTCCTGCCATTATATAAAATTTTAGAAAATATTTTGCATGCTCGTTCACGACTCGTGTGTTGATCGATGAAGGACGACCACAGAAGGCCATTTCAAGGGAAGCAGAAGGCGGGACTTATTTGGAGTGATTGGTTGAAGTAGGGGATGAGGACTACAGTAGAGGTCACTTCCTTTGGGGCATTATCAAGGATTGTTACAACAACTACTAAAGTATAGTAGTTATAAGTATCCAAGTACCACTGTAGTAGGAAGTGGTGCTAGATTTTAATTAGCCGGTGAAGTTAGATTGGGAAGAGGTTCGAAAGGTCTTGGACAAGGACCATACCCTAAAGTTAAGTTATACGGAGTAAGTGTAACATGACTCAGTGGAAGTAGAAGGCTCGGGAGCTTTGGCTTAGAGTAGGATTATGAGTTATACCCAGATGTGAAAATTTGAGGAAAATTTTTCACTCGTAGGAGCAATGTTGAAATGGTGAAAATGATAGTCACCATATATGGAGGAGCAGGATGTTTTGCCCATAGAAGGATCTTACGGGCAGATATACCCGTTAGTTCATTTGGTCTGTCAGAAATGGAGGGAATGCAGTTTTTGGATTATTCACATAAGGATCGGTCAGAGGTCGACAATGAATAAAGAATTATAGGAATAGGTGAACTTAGTACCGAATTAAGGTAGGTACAATGAAGAGAGGTCCCTTTAGAGGAAAGATAGGCTCACTAGTAAGGGTTGCTAAAACTTATGGAGAAAGTATGTTCAGGAAACCCCATCGGTGGGCATCCACCCGGGGAATTCATTGAATAGGTCTGTTGAAGCCGGTAGGGAGTCTCCTTCTAACGAAGAGGTTAAGGGGACTATGAAGGTGAATGTCAGGATCGGGGCGATAGAGTTCGATAATACTGATAATTTTTACATGGTCAGGAAGGCCAAAGATGGAAATGGGGTGATGTGGAGTGTTGAGCCACACGGTTTGTCCTTTGTCGATAGGAGAAAAAAGACAAGAGTGGGGTGCCTGGAACAGGCATTGAGTTAAGAAATTTTGGGTTCAGTTAGGTCAAGTGTACCATGTCCAAGAACCATTAAGAGTAGCTAGGGAGATTGGCGAAGTTGTTGTTATGAGTTTCACCTCAGATGGAGGAGGTATAATTGGTGTGACTAAGTAGAGTTGTGGTATTTCACTAACCCTAGATTCATGTGTGTAATTCGAGCTTTGTGGTGATATCAATAATATTATATAATGTAGGCCTATGGGTTTTCTGCGGTAGCGGAGTTCTATTTTCCTCCATTCGCTATAAAAGCTGGTGTTGATATTTTGAATATATATATCTGGTTTGTACTACTCATTTTATGTGTGATATACGAGTATGATATTGTTTTGAGTATATAATGTTCTTCGTTGATCGGAGCGATAGCAGGCTAATGATTGCAAGGCTATCGTGTCCGCAGTTCCAGGGTGGAACAAGTTGTTACGATATCTCACCTGGATACAGGTTGAGTTCGCCTTTATTATTATGGGTAGTTGGAACTTCGGTGAACAGATGTTTGATTATTATGATTCGAGTGTGTGGTGACCTTATAGATGTGATTTAAGGCATGCATGATTTATTTGTTAAGCTATGAGCTTAAGCTTGTTATTGTTTGCGCAAGGACTTAGTGTTAGTACGAGCGCTAGGTGGCGTGACTCCTGAATAGAGATAGGAGTTCAGACCACACTTTGTTGAAAGAGGATAGGGTTATCCCGGTTGCACATTTGAAACTAACGGATTTCCACGATCGACAAAGTTAAGTAGTAGTGTATTGGAGGGGTTCCTTATTTGGATTTCGCTTGCGAGACGCTCCGCGCATGAACCTTAACGACGTCGGGAGTGGAGAGATGTTATAGGATGCAAGGATGTTGGTTGTGATGATAAGTCACCTAGTTTGGAGAAAACACTATGGACTGAGAGCCGTGTGATGATTATATGCTTATAGAGATGGAACTGCTATGGAAAAGCACTGAATTTTTTTTCTCACCGCAAGTATGTGGGGGAGCCAAGAAGAAAGAAATTGATTTGAGGTTTTTATGGACAGGCCTTAATGAAAAGGCAAATTTCGGAGGAAATATGTTTTGGGTAAAATGTTCGTAACACCTTTGCAGAAAACAGGCTCCCCGATTAGTTAGACATTCCATTTTGCCAAGTTGGAAGGATATAGTGGTAGAAGAGTGTCAGTAAGTTAGCAAGGTAGGATTTAGGACGTCCCGCTGGTGTGCCTTAGGTCATTATATCTCGATGATCGACGATGCGAGGAAGTAGTGTAACAGGAGGGTTACTTGTTTGGATTTTGGTTTGCGAGATGTCCCACGCATGAAACCGAGTGAATGTCAGAAATTAAGACAGGTCTTGGGCACTAGGGACATAGTTAGTATATGTTTCATTTCACGCGTGTAGGAAACACATCGATCTTAGGATTTTTGGAAAGTAAGGTCAGAAGGACCAGTGGCGCCAAAGTGAGAAGTTAGTAGGGAGTTAACCACAAGAAGATTAATTGGTTAACCTTGAGAAGGATTGGATTTTAAAGTATAGGAAGAATTGAATTTTGTAGGTTAGGAAAACCCTTGTGTCAGTAATACGTCAAGAAGGTAAGGCCCATTGTTTAGAGAGAGTGTTACGCGTCGGACGTTCACAATGGATGTGCAGATGTGCACGGGTAAAAATGTGTATGAGCACCTTAGTAGAATTTCTTTTCAAAGGAGATTGCTTGTCCTGCGGTGGACGAGCGGATGCTTAGAGTGTTAGCAAGAGTATCTGCTTTTCGAGATGTTAGAGCGATAGTATAGGCTCGTTCTTTTTATAGACGGTTATAGAAGCACTAGGTGCGATGTGTCTTTGTTAGAGTTAACTTTACAATCGAGTTAATGCATTATCATGAAGAAACTTAGATAAGCTTGGGTTTAAGCTAGTGCGCTAGAGCATACGCCTAGAGATAGGTGGTATATGGTAGGGGACCATTGTGTTAGTACCTTTCGGCCTAGGTGTAGCGATCCTAGGATGGTGGTGCAGGTTATATCCAAATTTTGAGGACGAAATTCCGTTGTAAGGGGGGAAGTATGTAACACCCCGTACTTTTGGATTTCAAAAATGGGTGTAAATTGGAAATTTGAGGATTTTCTCTGAATAACAATTTTTGGAAATTATGAGGGTTAGATGATTTCACAGGTGTGTTTCATTTACTTTTGAGACTTAGTAAATGAGTTGGATTATTTTAATTACATGTCGCAGTGGGTAAAGCGACAAAGGATAATATTTTAATCGGAAAACTCGTATCGATAGGTGTTGGGTTTTATTAGTAAATTGCATTTAAGTGTCTCAGATGGAGATTTTGAGTGCGTGGTTGTTTTTAGAATGGCCGAGATAGTTAGGATAGAGTATCCGGGGGTAGTGTTTAGGTTTCAGGAATTTTTGGGCTAATAGGGACTCGTAATTGAGTAAACGAGTTATTTTGGGGTTTTAAACGGATAAACCCTTATCCTCCCCTATATAAGGAAAGATAGGGTGGGAGAAAAGAGAGGAAGGAAGAAAAGAAGGAAGAGAGGGAGAAAAAAAGGGATATTCCGGCCAAACTCCGCGGGATTCGACTCGAGGTCGTCGGATTTTATCCATATCATAATTTCTTTTTGAGAATAAATCTAATATCATAATTTGGTAATAACAAATTAGAAGACTTTGGGTATGGGTTTTTGTGAATCAAAACGGGTTTTCGAATGTAAACGAGTAAACCCCCAAATAAATTCCAATTTGAGAAACTAAGGAAATTATTGAAATAGATTGTTGATTCTTGGTTCTAGGATGATTAGAACCTATTTTCTTTGAGAATATATAGTTGTTTGTGATTAAATAAGAAACAAAAAGCTTGTAGGTATGTTAATGGCCGAAAAAGTCTCGAAGAAGATGATGAACAGTAACCAACGTTATTGCCGAATCGATTCGGCTCTAGGTAAATAAATGAAATTTGTAGATATTTTCGATACGGTCGCGTGGGCGCCAATCGCGTATTTTTCTGATTTTTTTTCGATTTATAATGATTTTTCTACGGAAGGCTGTCCGAGATCGAAATAGTTAGTTAGAAATCAAACCTGATATTGGGAGAATTAAGGCTAGAATTGTTTGGAGATAAATATTAGGGGTTCCTAAATATGGAGTGAGGACCTCTAGATTATTATTTGAGCGAAATGTAGACCTTGGGTTTGTGGAAAGATGGAATCCACGACTTATCTAAATTAAGGGTGTTTGGGAATAAATATTTCTTGGGTTCGTTTCAGTGGGCAATTAGGCATATATAATTGTGCGCGTAGAAAACATAATTATATCGATTATGGGTGAGAATATCCTATGAGGAGAATGGGATGAAATTTGGGATATGGGCTAAAGAGGATATAGTGGTTGCCCGACACGTCTATTGACGACAATTATTATAGATGGTGCGATATTTATGGAAATTAAAATAAGTCGATGGTACACTTATCTAATTGGTATGAATTGGTACATTTGGGGTTTATGTACAATTCCTTATAAGTGATTTATGGTGGGAGTTATAATTAAGAGAGAGAGAATATTTATGGGATTAACATTTTAGTATGAAAATACTTAAATATTATTATGAGATTGGCAATTTCAGCCATATATACATTTGAGGAATGATGTCGATTATATATATATACGATGTTATTATAGTATATATATATATATATATATATATATATATATGATACGAATATGTATATATATCTATGTGTGAATGGTATATATATATTTATGTGAAGCACACCCCCTCTATGCTATCATGGGAAGTTGCGCGATGTGGGTGAGGCCCCTGGCTTGAGGAGCAGGGAGCGTATAGTCCCCAGGTCATAGCGTTCATTTTATATTGTGTGATTTTTATTAGGGGTGAGACGTGGTGGGTATGTTTCGTCTCACTTTCGGGGAGGAACTATGACCTCCTCCCATACGTTTTGATTTATTTTTACCATGGCGGTGTGATGATAGTCCAATATATGGTAACCCAAGATGATACGTGAGCGATTCCCAGATAGATGATGGCATATAGACCGCATCCTCGAGTTATAGATCGTTGGGATGGGTATTGTACTTGTGTGTATAGTACATTACTTGTGTATGAGAACAATATGTTATATCTCTACTAGAGTAAAGAGATTAATGGAATATGAAAGAAATTCTTATTCCGGGAGATTTTATCCGGACTTAAAATGTGATATGTATATATAAGTGTAATACCCCGTAATTTTATTGATTTTATTTAATTGGATTAATTAAATTAAATGGAAATTAATTGAAAAATTAATCCGAATTTAAATACTAGCGGGACGTGAGTTGGTATTTGATTATGATGATGATTATTGAGTATTACTGAATTTATATGAAAATATATGATTATTGATAATATTAAAATTGTCGCGAGTCATAAATACAACAATTTGGGAAATTAAGTTGGGACGCGTGTGTCAGTCGCGTCAGGAATCAATTTAATTAGATTAAAAAGTAAATTATAATTTAATCATCCGTATGGTCATTTTTTGTGCGCCAACGTGTCCGGAGGGGTCAAGATAGTCAGAAAACACTAGCCAAGGGTTTATTTTGGGTCCTGGGGCATTTTTAGTTTGGGTCCTGGGGGTTTATATATTAGATTAAACTAAATACATATTGCGACATGATTTGATGAAGTTGAATGCATATATAATTTCACGATATGCAAAATATGTCGCGAAATGTAAGAGGTAATTTTGCGACATTAAAAATATGTCGCCAAAAAGTAGAGGTGATTCCGCGACATCAAAAAACATGTCGCCTAAGGGAGGGTCTTTGTGATGTTAATTGGATGTTGCCGGATGTAAATAATAATAGAATGGGAAATTTTAGTGTACGGGGGAACCAAAAAAGACCTTTTCGTGACAATAAAATATATGCGTCACCAAAATTATACCCTTTGGCAACACAAAAATACGGATGTCGCGAATTGTGTTTTTTCTTGTAGTGAACCGAGATCGTTCTTAATGAGGGGTTGCCTCTCGAAAAGGTGCAACATCAACCAAATGACTCCGGCTCTACCGGACCCAAACACTTAGGTAGGGATCGAAATACTAGGTTGAAAAGATGATTATTTCAATCGGCACCAGGGCCCTACACATAGTCAATCAGGAGGGCGAATCTGAGGTGGGGTTCACCCTTTCAGTATAAATGACCATATTTTCCTCCTCACGATATTACCATTGTATCGTGAGGGGAAGCCCAAGAGCGATTCATCATTCATCCCAATTTTATGAGCGAGGGTGCTAAATGTGTAAGGGTATGGGGCACATGGTACACGATTGTCCAAACGGGGTCAGAAGAGATTTCCAAGTGTCCAACATGGAGGGGGCACTGGTCGGAGGTATTACGAGGCAACCGGGGGGAAGAAATGCAAGGGTGAGTGAAACCTCATTGGGTGGTGATGTGCGGGAGATATCAAAGCAGCTCACAACTCGATATGGGAGGAGAGAGAGCGCAATATGGGTCTTGTGCTACATGTCCTTGAAAAAGGGAGTCTATGAGGATACCTTTATCCAATGTTTGATGGGAACTTAAATCCAAATGCCTATATATATATTGTCTCAATGCAATTAATAAGGTCTTCGATACAAGAACACCATCGGGCCAAAATGTGGCAAGATAGTGACGATGAAATTTCAAGGGTATGTTGTTATATGGTGGGATGACTTTGTTTGGAGTAGGGAAAAAAGCGGAGAAGGCATATCGATTGAAGAGACGATTCAAAGTGGCGTTTTAACCCCACTCTTACGAGAGAGGCTCATTTGCACGGATGCAAGGTTTCTAGACAAGCTCAAAGTCCGTAAAAAATTATATAGAGAAGTTTAATTTGTTATGCACTCAAGTCAAATTAATCGAGAACACCAAGGAAACGACAGGGCATTATCAACATAGGCTACAATTGCACTGCCAATCCAAATGAAGTCTCCAAAAATTCCATCCCTACAATAAGCGACAGAGTATGCTTTAAAGGTCTAATACTACTTTAAGACACTAACCCTTTGCAATGAAGAGGATACTTCAATAACATCGAGGGAACCCAAGCTTGCGGACACCTCATCCCTGGCCTAATCTAAGTTCACATACGGTGGAATGGGGCATAGGATGACAGAATTCCCAAAGGACAAATGCACCATCCTACTCACCGATGGGGTAAAGATGGAATAACTGCTTGAGGGAGAGGTGAAACAGAAGCTTAGATCGCCCGAGTTCGTGCCACAAGAAAATCCAAAGGGTTGGCAAATTTTCAAATTATATCTAATAGTCCATTAATTTACTTAAATATAAATAAAAACCACCAAATTTTTATGATATACATGCTTACATATAAAAAGAAAGAGAATTCAAGCCAAAAGTAATCCGCAAAAAAAACAAGGCATGTGTGTATATATAAATGAATAGAAAATGTTTATGTATAGAAACAATAATTTTTAGGGTAAAATGGAAATTTAAGCCAGATGTTTGGGGTGATTTTCAATTTTAGACCCCGAAGTACAATTGGTAATGCAATGTGAGACACCATTAACTTTTTCAATCCAAAAAATGGTTTGTTATATGTGGCAGATGTTTCAAAGTTAACATGTTCAGAGCGTTTGAAAATGTTTTGAAGATTTTCACTTTGAAACAATTGACAAGTGTAACAAATCATTTTTTTGGACATAAAAAGTTAACGATGTCTCACATTGCATTATTAATTGTACTTCGGGGTTAATTTTTGTAACCTCTGGAACTTAAGGTCTAAAATTGAAAATCACCCCAAACATCGAGGTTAAATTTGCATTTTACCCTAATTTTTCACCCCCACCCCCAACATTGAACACACACATAATCGCCCCAATTCATCTCTAATGTCCTAAATCAAATATATATTTCAATCAATTCAATAATTTGTTCAAAGTATAAAATACATGTTCAATTGATGCAAACGGATGCAATAATGTGGAATTCGTTAATTAAAAAAATATTTGAGTGTAGGTATTTACTTTCAGTAATATGTAACACTTGTATTTTTAATGATTTTTATATTGGGATTAGTTAAATTAAAAATGGAAAATTAATCCGATTTAAAATAAATATTAATTAGCAATATAAGGGTTAACATTTATTTATATTATTACTTAGTGAATGAGTAATAAATAAATAATAATGTATTATGATTGTCGTGAGTGAAAAATACGATAGTTACGGTAATTTAGTCGGGACGCGCATGTCAGTCGTGTCGAGACTTAAGTTTATGAGATAAAATATAATTTAAGTATTTGTCATCCAAATGGTCATTTCGAGTGCACCGATATGTTTAGAAGGGTCGAAATTGTCAAAAAAATTGTACTCTGGGGGTGGATTGGGTCTTCGAACATTTTTAGACCAAACCGGCACCCCGGAGGGGTATTTTGATCTTTTGAATTTTTGAAGAAAAGAGACCTACGAAATTTATAGGTTTACATCATCAGTAATGTTGAGGGGGTTAGGGTTAACAGTTTCAAAAATACAACGAGACTATTAGAGGAAAAAGGAGAAGAGTTTCAAGGCTTCCCACGCCTTTTTTGCACCACCACTACCATCGAAGTGTAGATCGGGAGGAGAGGAAGGCCACCCCCCAACATTTTTTTGCAGAGAATCAGACCTACAATATCAAGCTAGTGTTTACCTTGCTAAATTGACTGCATATATTATCCATGATAGAGTAAGATTGAACAATACCCATGAATAAATGCTTTTTAAATTGAAATGGGAGGCTTAATTCATTATCTTGGGTAGAATATGCATGCAGATTAAAGTCCCATGTGATTTGAAGATGAACTCAGAATATATGGGATAATATAAATGGAAAAATCTGGATTTTATGACGTATAGGGATGGAAGATCATAAAACTAGGGTTTTATGGATAATTATGAAATAATCGATTTTTTGATAGAATTCTTAATGATTTGATGATATATTTACGTTATAAATCGCCCTTATATGTGTATATAATGTTTGGGAATATTGGTTGTAAGTTTGGTGAAGAACCATGAAGTTTTGAATGAGAAAATTGGAGAAAAACGCAACTGCGTAGAGGAAGAAGACGACGTGATAGTTTTTAAATCAATTCGTCCCTTGGGCGAATTGATTCGGTTTCTTAGATTTTGACCATTTTCCCTATTTTAGCCCCGAAATTGAAATCGATGAATGGGGGAACTTATGGGTTACCTTTAAAACATGATGATATATATTTTCGTTAGCAGTAAGCTAATGGTAGGATTGGGACTTAGTCATAAGTGAGATGAATTATGACTAAGATTAATCGATGTAATTTGTACGATAATGAATTCGGGGAATGAGAATGAGTCACAGTGAAGGTGAGCGAACCTATGACTTAGACCAGTGGGGTATGGGTGAATTACCTAATGAAATACTTTAAATAATAATTGGCACGCTTCGAGCAGCGGGGGTTACTCAGAAATATACGATGAGAAATATAATCAAAATATAATAATACGTAGGACTACTCGGGAATATACGATGGGCATTTTCAAGGGTTTTTATGAGTTCTTGGTAGCCTCTTAAAGGCCTTTTTTGAGATTGGGGTTGCCTTCTTACGCCAGTTTTGCACACTATTGGACTACTAGTAGGTGGCAGTTTGTTCATTTCAGCTTTAAATGTTGAGAATGAATTTAAGTAGCCTCATGTGTGCATAAATATATGCATGAAATTTAGTATTTTCAGCAAAGTATTGTAAGTGTAACAAGGGTTTATGTGTGGATTATACAACATATATTTGAGGGTGTTATTCATTTTACACATTTGTCTAAAATGAATATTATTTTTGTCGAAATTAGAGATTGAATATTAAAGATTATGTTTAAAATAGTATTTTGAAAATATTATTTAACCTTAGACTTTTGGAAAAAATTTAAACGGGACCAAAGAGTGTTATAAATTATGTTTTAAACCCCTAAACTCCGTAAAAATGGTTTTCAACTTTAAATTTTCAAGAAATCACAATTTGGACCCTAAACTTATTAAAAGTGCTATATTGAATATAAGAAATGTATTTTATGGGATATTCGTAAGATTTTCCTGAACATAAAAATAATTACAAAAATACCCCGGTATGCTATACTATACCGAAATGAGTTTAGGATGATTAGAACCTATTTTCTTTGAGAATATATAGTTGTTTATGATTAAATAAGAAACAAAAAGCTTGGAGGGATGTTAATGGCCGAAACAGTCTCGAAGAAGATGATGAACAGTAACCAACGTCATTGCCGAATCGATTCGGCTCTTGGTCAATAAATGAAATTTGTAGATATTTGCGATACAGTTGCGTGGGCGCCGACCGCGTATTTTCTGATTTTTTTTCGATTTATAATGATTTTTCTACGGAAGGCTGTTCGAGATCGAAATCGTTAGTTAGAAATCAAACCTGATATTGGGAGAATTAAGGCTAGAATTGTTTGGAGATAAATATTAGGGGTTCCTAAATATAGAGTGGGGACCTATAGATTATTATTTGAGCGAAATGTAGACCTTGGGTTTGTGGAAAAATGGAATCCACGACTTATCTAAATTAAGGGTGTTTGGGAATGAATATTTCTTGGGTTCGTTTCAGTGGGCAATTAGGCATATATAATTGTGCGCGTAGAAAACATAATTATATCGATTATGGGTGAGAATATCCTATGAGGAGAATGGGATGAAATTTGGGATATGGGCTAAAGAGGATTTACCAGTTGCCCGACACATCTATTGACGACAGTTATTATAGATGGTGTGATATTTATGGAAATTAAGATAAGTCGATGGTACGCTTATCTAATTGGTATGAATGGGTACATTTGGGGTTTATGTAATAGTCCTTATAAGTGATTTATGGTGGGAGTTATAATTAAGATAGAGAGAATATTTATGGGATTAGCATTTTAGTATGAAAATACTTAAATATTATTATGAGATTGGCAATTTCAGCCATATATACATTTGAGGAATGATGTCGATTATATATATATATGATGTTATTATAGTATATATATATATATATATATATATATATATATATATATATTATATGATACGAATATGTATATATATCTATGTGTGAATGGTATATATATATTTATGTGAAGCACACCCCCTCTATGCTATCATGGGAAGTTGCGCGATGTGGGTGAGGCCCCTGGCTTGAGGAGCAGGGAGCGTATAGTCCCCAGGTCATAGCGTTCATTTTATATTGTGTGATTTTTATTAGGGGTGAGACGTGGTGGGTATGTTTCGTCTCACTTTCGGGGAGGAACTATGACCGCCTCCCATACGTTTTGATTTATTTTTACCATGGCGGTGTGATGATAGTCCAGTATATGGTAACCCAAGATGATACGTGAGCGATTCCCAGATAGATGATGGCATATAGACCGCATCCTCGAGTTATAGATCGTTGGGATGGGTATTTTACTTGTGTGTATAGTACATTACTTGTGTATGAGAACAATATGTTATATCTCTACTAGAGTAAAGAGATTAATGGAATATGAAAGAAATTCTTATTCCGGGAGATTTTATCCGGACTTAAAATGTGATATGTATATATAAGTGAGTATGAAATGTATATGATTATGTGGGTATATATATATGTATATATATATTTATATACGTTATGTACTGAGGGCCTAATGAATCTCGACGATCGACACTGCCAAGTAGTAGTGTATCGGGGGGGTTCCTTGTTTGGATTTCGCTTTGATAGATACCCCACGCACGAACATGGCACAGTGTTGAGACTGGGGAAAAGTTTAGCCCTTAATACTCGGGTTAACTAGGATTGTTAGAGATGGGGCTAAACGGATTAGTTAGGCAGTGTAGTTTAACTAGGGTATTTGTAAGGTATACGATAGCTGTTCACTATTAGAAGAGAGGTGAGGGGTATCTCATGGGACTGCGATACCGAATTTAAATATGAGGTAAAACACATTTTTTAAAAATAAAGCATTTATGCACTTGCTAAATATTTTTACAATTTGGGCTCTGACCCGTTTTTCTACTTTTTCCTTCTCTTGCTATATATGTATATATTATATAGGTGTCTAGACACAGGGATGCCTGGATGATGATTCCTTTGAGTCAGACGTCTGCTGCAGTAGCTGCGGATGCATGCAAGTTTACTGTAGACGCTTCTATCCTTGTAATCAAGATAGGAGGTACTGTATAAACATTCAGGCCGAAATCTCAATTGCATTTATTTATTCTTTTACCGCCTTTCAGTGCCGCTTTCGATTTGGTTGTATTATGTTAATCGAGTGTTCGGTTATTTTATTTCATTTTAATTTTTATATATAAACTGCGTGGATGTTTTAATTATTTGGTTTGTTTAAAAAGATTAGTTATATAAAATTTTGATGACAACCTAATAGGTTATTAGTAATTAATTTGGTTTTCGACAGTGATGCTAAGAATGAACCATAAGAGACTCCTGTTTTAATTTGGTATATGATTGATCGCCCAGTATTTTATTAGGCGGAGTGTCACAAAAGTTTCGTTCTTGGATCAACTTGAGAAATCCTTATTTATCTTGACAAATCTTGAGTTGAAGGTTGTTTGAAATAGGGATAGGGTTCAGTAGATGGAAGAAGATGAAAATAGAGGAGGCTACTGATTTTTGAGAAGGCTAAAATGTATTTTAGAAGTGCTAAACCCATCACTTTATGTTTATATACCAAAAAGAGTTTGAACCCTAATCAAACACAAACACTCAAAATTTTATTACAGATAATCGGACCGTCAGATTGGCTGAAATTTAAGTATGTTATAGAGAACGGCGAGACAGAGTTGTTGTGAAAGATTCAGCTCGATCGAATGGTTAGATTTTTAATTTTGTTATATTTATCCTCCTTAGGCCGGCTCCTCCCCCGATTTTTATACAAAAAGTTATAATTTCCATATTTTAATCCCGATTTAAATTCTACTGAAAAAATCATATTTATATATAAAAACTAACATTTTTACATACCAAAATTAAATAGATTCCAAAAATTTTATTTTTTCAAAATTATGAAATTAATTTAAATTATTACCGAGTTAAAATTACGGGGTGTTACTGTACTAATATGGGGGAGTGATATTAAGCATTATAAGAAGTAAGCATAAGGATAGTTCAGTTCTCTTGACTTATGCCAAGCAAAGTTTCCTGTGTGGGGTTGCGGGTCTCGAGCGGTGGTGCGCCCGGGAGAAGATTTGTTGTGTAATAGTGGACGTATGAGTGTTTTTCTCATGATCCTCCACTCCCCCAATGTCGGGTAGTTGGTTTGATGTGTCAACGATTTTCCCCTAAAAATTATTTGACACCATATCCAATTTTCGGTGCACGCCCCTGGTTTATGTATGAGCCTGAGTATGTTCAGTGTTAGGGGTTATCTGCTCTTTAGAGTCTCCAGTTTGTTTTATATATATATATATATATATATATATATATATATATATATAAGGTGAGGGTTAGTCCATTCATGCTAATTCTAACGAAGGTTTAGGTCTGCGATGATCCATAGATTCTTATTATGTGGTTCGGGAACTGGGTTATGAGTGGGGAAGGTATTAGGCACCCCACTTGTTCTGTATGCTTCCTCAATTATATACTAATTACAACTATTAATATCATTTGATTACTTTTTAGTTTATTTTAGAACATGCTTAGAGCCCTTATTTTGAGAATCCCTTAAAACGTAGATAGGCCCTTATGTATTAAAAGGGTATAACCGAGAGGTGTATAGATGCCACTTAAACTGACATAGGTATATAAGGGTGCGTGTGCATGACTATGCATTTAAGTTAACTCGTGGACGTTTTTATATATGTAAATGTGTGAGAAAACTTGGCTTGTATAACAGGTGATCGTCAATGTGTATGCAAGGGTGTGAGGAAGCTTGGCTTGGATAGCGGGTGACAGTTAATGTGTGTGTAAGTGTGGGTGTGACAAGTTACGACTTGAGATAGTTTGATATCTCATTTGTGGTTGAAGCTGAGATATAAAGGTAATATAATAAATCGGTGCATATCTCTAATAATATTATATCGAAAGGGAAATTGTTTAGGCTAATTCGATATTGTTTTTACGAACTCGTATAGCCGGGAGATCAAAGCCTATGGTGTTAAACTGTGAGATTTGTGTATTTATGTTTGCACATTTGTATGGAGGTGCACGAGAG
The DNA here is from genome assembly GCA_949130495.1 of Sambucus nigra. Taxonomy (NCBI): domain Eukaryota; kingdom Viridiplantae; phylum Streptophyta; class Magnoliopsida; order Dipsacales; family Adoxaceae; genus Sambucus; species Sambucus nigra. The sequence goes on from OX422214.1 coordinate 429,273,514, forward strand.
GTCGAGGCTTTGAAGTAGTTTGATATCTGATTTGCACTATGTGAATGAGGTGATATAAGGGATAAGAGATGGAATCTTTTCACGAGGACAATACATCAAGAGACATATTGCATGGATTGTTCTCATGAGAAGGACTCAGCATTCCATCTACGTAGTCGTGTAGCCATGAGATCTAATCCTGCATAGTTAGGTTATGCACATCTTTCAATGTGATGTGTGTGTATTTATAAGACTTGTCATAAGAGGGAAATAAGTTATTTATAGCACATGGGGTAGCTTTAGTGGAGGATCAGAAGGGAGTGGGTCCAAAAAATACTGACAAAGATATTCATGTGTGTTAGGTGATCACTGAACCTTCAGGCTAGTTTAGAGGTGTACGAGGAAAGGTAGATGCGTAGTTATGATTGGAATGGACCAGAAGTCATCGACCGAGATATACATATCCCTTATCGACATCATTAAAAGCCAAAACTCCCATAATCCTCGGGCTTGTTAATCCATATTTTGACTTAGATATGGAGGCATTCCTAATAGATTCCACGTTGAGAAACATATTATAATGCTCAGACTTCACGATTATAGTTGCATATAGCACATGCGTCCCAGGGAGACTTGTTATCAAAGCCAATGTAGTCCAACAAATAATACATATTTATAGGTGTAGGTGATGGGATACCGGGTATATAATATAAGAATTTCGGTATTTGTGGATACTAGTACTTAAAATAGGATTTCCATTTTGTTGGATTGATATATTTACATGTTAAAAATATGTTAATCAAATGTCGATGCCTGACAAGTATTTGTATGAAAATACATATTCGAGGGTGCCTTCATAACGATGGGCTTTGTTCTCCTGGAGAAGTGGTGGGAGTAATCCGAATTTAGACTTTGAATTGTGAAAAAGTTCAGGAATGACTCCGCTCATATAACATATAATCATGTAAATTCAATAAATAGGGGTAATGGGTTAAAAACAACCTTTTAAAATATAAATGTTGCAATGTGTAGACCCGATACCTTAAATGGGGTCTATGCTAAATGTGATAAACATATATGGATATCTTATCACAATATATATGTGGGGGTTCTCCAGTACTATTTGTGAAAAAGAAAAATGGGTCGTTAGGGTCCATAGCATTCCTCGTCAATGGGACTTTAGTGGTCGCTGTCTCTCGGGGAGACTTGGGGTCAGACTGCCTCAGACGTGACCATAGATGTCCAGCCCCAGCCCTTTCTACACTATTATGGGGAATGGGCACATAGGATTTAACAGCCACATCCATCCGCGGAGGGGACGTAAGATCAGATATATGAAGAGGGCTCACATGCCGACGGTCACCCCACATTAGAGGAAACTAGACCAACTGCGATCAAGTTGACCGCATCATCATTAGACAATGGAGGGTCTGCGATAAAAACTTCCTCCTAAGGGCTAACAAAGGCCACGACACTTGTTGGGAAAGCCTATTTTTTAACTTATGGGGAAGCATCCTTATTAGCTGCCCTATTTTGTTTCTTGCCCTTGTCCCTTTGCAACGCCTGGTTGGGGGTGAATGTTGTCTTCCAACAGGGATAGGAGCAGGTCGCGATCAATCTTTATAGAAGGTTGACCTTCCGCAGTAGTACCTATAAAGAAAAGCATTAGTTACAAAATAAACGAGGTGGATTTCAAAGAAAAAATTTATCGCAGAGTCAAAGAATAAAGTTTAATACCTGTTGCAACCTTTACTGGAGGATTATGAGAAGTGTAATATCCAAGTGCAAATAGTGGCCACATAGTCACTATTTAGGGGAAGAGAGTTTTCTTATCAAAAATTGAGACTGCAGTCTCAATTATCTTCCTCTGCCTTTTTGAGGGAGATAAGCCTACATAAACTATATGGAAGTTAGAATAAAGGTCGGGCAAGATAAAAAGTTATGTTGTGGCAAGATAGGAAGTTAAACCGCTATAAGTTAAAAAGTTCGATTACAGCTAGATAGTGCTAAATACAAAATTCAAAAATAGACTACAACATGTAAAATTACCTTCTTTGGGATGATGGACCCAAGACCGCAAAAGGTTATGGACTTTGTACCTCTCAGACTCCTCAGAATGTACCTCCCAACTATCCCCATAGATGTAGAAATATTTATCCTTTTATTTCTTGAAACTAGAAGGCCTACTCCTTATGAGGGATCCATTTCCACTCTGCAGACCCATATAGTAATACCATGGGTTTCCATAGAGCTCTCTTTAGGGCGTTAGAAGTCGAAGAATTCCACGATAATAATGTCAATTTTAAGCTTCTTCTTCTAGATAACTAAGGAAGCAAGGTTGGCCTTCCAGCCATTTGGATTAACTTGGGTTGGGGACAAGTTGATGACTTAAAAAAATTTCCTTATAGGCACTAGACTAGAAGTCACAATTTCAGGATAATTGTGTGGAGGGAGAAACAAAATTCGTCATTAGGGACCACGAAGCATGACCTTTGGTTCGCGCAGGTGATGGTGTAGAATGTTCCCTCCAAAAACTCACAGGCGTAAAAAAGTTAATCCATCCATTCATCATTCAATAGAGAAGGATGGTTAATGGTCGCAGGATCCCTCACAGGCTCAATGTCGTTGTTAGAAGGCCTAGGCTCAACGTTCATAGCTTTTGCAGCATGAACCTTACCAGTAACAGCCGCGATAGAACTCTCTATATGGGCTTGATTGTTGGTTGAGCATATATCTTCCTCAATTTTATGAATGACCTCCGCAACCTCCATTTGATCCAGCAGTTAGAATATCCTGCAAGGTCAGAATCTAAACATATGAAGGTGGGGTAGTCTTTTAGCTTACAAGACCCACTTGTTTTCAATGATTTGATATGCAACACTGTGGGAGGAGGAACACTAAAAAGTGCCTCTTTCATAAGTCTTCCAAATACTCATAAGTATTCCAATGCATATGGTCGCGATATAAACCTATAAAAGCAGAGGGGGATCCACAGTTAGAGGGTCGTAACCATTATGATCAAAATACATGAAGCATAATTTCAAAAGCAACTACCTTAAAAATAGAGGACACAACATTATACAAAATTATGTATCCATACAAATAAATAAAAATGGAAAGGTAAAAATTCATAAAGGCAAAACAAAGGATGCATACATGGTAGAAAAAGAAATATAATAGACCACAACTAACTGTCCAAGGTACACACCTAGCCAAGACCAATGGGGATTAATAGGAATTGTTTAAATTCTTTGATCCATGAAGATCAGAACTCCAAAAATATAGGGTTTTTGGCAAAGAACACCTATGAATAGTCGGTTATATTCTTGGCCTGAAGCTATCCCCAAATGGTCCCCAATTCAAAATCTAACTAAATTCAAACCCTAAACACCATATTTATACCATCAACTACCCTATTCGATTCCTGGAAACATAGAAATGTGTGCCAAACCAGATATGATATCATACCAAGCCTAATCTAAACAATAATTTTTTTAGCATGAGACGGGACCAAAAATCAAAACTACATAATACATTTCCATTTTGTTATACTTCCAACCCTATAATCCAAGTCAAATCAGAGGCAATTCATTTTCCAGTTCATTATAGTCACAAGAATCATTATGGGTTAAAGGTAATCAAAAGACCTAAACTATACAATTCATTATGTTCAAGAAGAAATAAATTCATGTATTGTAATGAGGTATAGGAAATGGTGGAAATATTATTTCTAATGAGAATCACATCAAGAATCAAAGAAGAAATAAGGAACCTAACTTGGATCGACAAAATATTACCTGAGAATGGAAGAATATTGTCGAAGAAGGAAAACGGTTGAAACTGCCTGAAGGAAATTTTCTTTAAACTCTTTGGGCAAGGTAATGATACCATGACCTTGTCTCATTTATATAAGATGGCACTGGAAGTCGAAACCTCAAGAAAGAAGTCCACGAAATCAAGGCATAACTTTTAGCCAACTTAAACATGGCCACCGCATCAGGGAATAAACAAACCCCCAAGACCAAATCTCTAACCTTTTAGTACTGAGGCTTAGGGGATTAATGATATATCCAAGATATGTCAGCTTATGAACACATGACACGTGGTAAGGGTTCCACACAATAACTTAACAAGGAGAAGGTATACAGAAGGTCGTATACATATGACACAATTTGGGTGTCATACAGGCCACAGACTCATGCCCCATTAGCATATGAACAGGCCATAGCCATGGCTCTAACAGGCCACAAACTCCTATCCCATCATTAGTGTAGTGCTTACCGTAGACATTTCCATATCAGTATAGTTCATGCTAACTGTACACCTTCTAGAAAAATTCCACCTCAACAACACTTATCCATATATCATGTGCACCGTGCACATAACCGCTAAACCAACTCCTATAAATAGAAGTGCTCACATCCTCATTTAAAAAAACATCTTTGGCAGCGAAGCTTTGCTAAATACCCCACTCACTCTCTATACCCGAGATCATACTTAGGTCAACAACTCTGGTCACTTAAGCTACACAATTCTGTGACCCCTTTATAACCTAAGCTACCAGGATGCATCCCTCTTAGCATAAAACTTGTATGATCATGTTGTTATACTTAGTTCTCTCTTATATGCCTTTAAAGGCCATATAATCTTGTATTACTACATATGAATAATGAGAACGAGGCACTAAAGGGGTCGTAGGAATGTTTTCATAACCGAACCACTCTATATATTGTGTTCTATCACTCAATATTTATTTTATTTACTTCCAATACTTTATGTTGTCGGGTATAGCATTGATGGCATGAATCACCCTTATCGGCCCATTTTTCAACATCATCGATTATAAATATCAGGTCATTAAATGATAAAAATAATATCGCTTGTAAATTTTGTGATGCACACCATGCACTCAGGCAATATATATAAATATGATGAATTATTTTAACGTAATGGTTATAGTAAATAAACTATTGGAGAAATCCGCTAGTCATTGCTATTTACTTTTTAAAACTCAAGATTATGTATGAGCTTTTTGATTAAAAAATGGGTAACTATTTTGAGAAAAATCGGATGTTTGTGAGTATCATCACTGTAAACTCTCACGAGACAAAACTCGTCCACTAGGGTAACATAGGGATTTTAACGACTTATTGCATAAATTAAATACAACCGTACATCTTACGAAAGTGGATATCTATCCTTTTATGTATTTTGAATAAAATTGAAAAATTCGATGCAAACAAAGCTTTTACTGTGTCGCTATGGACTAGCAACACTTTAGTTCGGGGAGTGATTCGTGTTAAATGTTGCATTTTATTCCCCTTCTTACCATACAATAATGCAATCCCATGCTCATTAAACTCACATTTTGTACTCATTTATTTCATAACCTTAATTATTCATCGTTAATCACTTGTTCAAGGTTATTTGAGCATTTATAGGATTTATGATGCTAAGGATGAAGTTTTGATGCAATTTGGGCAAAGAATAGTTACAAACACACTTTCAGGGGCAAAATGGTAAATTTATATAACCAATTTTGGACTCGGACAAATCGCGGAAGTGGTAGGCCTCTAATCAAGTAACACTTGGGTTAAAAGGATATACCAATTAGAGCTCAAACAAAGTTATGGATGTGCAATGTTCAAAATCGAAAGAAAGTCAAAGTTAATGACCCGGTTCAAACTCGAAGACTGACCTAGTGACCCGGACACTGCTAAAATATTATTGGGCACAAAATGTGGGTCAAGTTTATTTTTATGGTGCATTGATACGAGGTCGTATGTAAAAGTCATGGAGTTTTAGGTTTAATTCGTAAAATTAGGAAACTGATGAGAATAAGGATTTAAGTACTAAATGTCGCATTTTATTTAATGAAGCGATGGTTGTATCAGTTGCTTCCTCCAACCCCTTTCAATTTTTCTTCTGCATCAGGTACATGCGTCCTCTGCCTAAACACACACGTGCCCAAGCGTGCATGGCATTAGCCACTCCCCGTTTCCTTTCCCATGCGTGGACCTCTGATCTCCTACCCTTTTCTTTTACCTTTTGTCTGAAATGTTCCTCTCCCCTCCTTTGGTTTCATCTCTTTTATTATTTTTCTATTTTTTTTCTTTTTTTAATCCTTCAAACCCACCATCCCATTTATAATCCTCCATTCACTTCTGATCCGAGATAATGGCCTTTGTCTTCTTTTTTTTCTTCAGTTTTCTTTTATCTTTAGTTCACTACAAGAATTTGCACCATTAGCAACAATATTTAGCAACACAAGCTATTTTTGTTGCCAACAGTACCTCTTTGGCAACAAAATCTTATTTATGTTGCCAAAAGACCATTTTACATTGTACTTTTGGCAACATAAAATAAATCTTGTTGACAAAGGTTGAAATTTAAACGGGAAGATAACAAAATAAAAGGAGGAATTATTTTAGCTTTTAGCATCATAGTTGTTTGTTGCCAAATATAACCTAACTTTTGGCAACATAATAGTGCGTTGAGAAAAATAGATCACTTTTGGAAACAAAGGAAATTGTGATGCCAAAGGTGTTATATATATATTTTTAAATGTAAAATACCAAAGTATATCAAATTATACAAAAAAAAAAAAAATCGATTATCTTTCTCTCCCCCCCCACACGCCCACGCCGCTGTCTCGCCTGTGAAACCCTACCCCCATCAGTCCCTCTCTTTTGCCGACACTCTCTCTCATCTTCTCCTTCGAAGTTTCTCTCTCTCATCTACCCGTAATCCCATCTACTTAGTGTACCTCTGCTTACGAAGGTTTAACTTGTTCATTTACAAAGGTTCAGTCCCGTAATCTCATCTTCTTCTTCATATTCTTTGTTACTTTTAATTTGTATCATTACTTCATATTTTCGACCTAGGGTTTGTGATTGCATTTCATTTAGTTAGTTATATTTTCAGTTGAGCCTGTCGGCTATTTGTTCAATTTCTCCGATCAATTTTTGCTGTGGATTTTCAAATCTATTTAGTTATGCTTAGTGTGTGAATTTTCTTACGCACTTTATGTTAATTTGTGGCCAGATTTATTTACAGATTAGTTATTTATAGAAATTCATTATTTTGTTTTGTACTTGAAGATATGTTTTATAAATGTATATCAGTGAGGTTTTCCTTTAGGTTTGATGCTCTTGTTTATCCCATTGTCCATTTCACATTGCAAAGTATCTACCCTTCGTCCCAATTAGGGAAAATTAAACACGAACACTAGTAGTGGCTGAGATTTTGAATTGTGTGTTGACTTTGATTATAGCTCACGTCATGCAATTAATTACTATGTGCCTTGGTTCTGATGTAGTTTTTATTTGGAGTATTCTTGCTTGTCTATGTTCTTAATTTGGATCCCTATTCGAATTACTCCCCCGTACAAACTCAGTGTGAGGACAACACTCAATATTTCACAATAGAACCCAGAACAAATTGACATGACCCACATCGAACACATGTGCTTGGTTTGTCGCCTTTCTCAATTACTTACTCATTTTCACTAATTCTTCGTGTATGTCCTATGCCAAAATTGAAAAACTGGTAAATAAAAAAAAACCAAAAACATTTCACAAGTGAGAAAATTAAGTCACATATTGTTGTAAAATGACTACTTTCCCTACACAATGGTTAATATATCTTTTTAAAATATAATTTTGGTATTGTAGGAAATGTTTGTGTCGGGACTGATACAACATCAACACACTGGAATGTGCTATGGCAGAGATACTGCGCAATCAGAGACAATAGTGAAAGCCAAAGCGGAACTCGAAGAAGTGATCGGAAAAGGGAAGATCTCAAGTTGTTTGCACAAATACGCATGGATTAAGAATGAGGGAGCTTATTCGGAGGATCTCAAGTTGCGAATAAATTTGGTAAGTATTTTATATTCATGATAAAAGATTTTCTAATGTAGTGCACCTTTACCAAAGTAAATTCTTCATTTAGTTGTGTGCGCATGTGTGTGTTGTGTAAGATGTGTGTGTCTAATAAGGCCTTAATAAGAGGTTGACATGGAGTAAGGGGCTATATGGATTTATATACTCTTTTTAGACTCTAAATCGGTGGAAGGGATCTATTGGTGGTTTAGCTGCGGCTTTTATGGTTGTTGTTGTTATTGGGTTTATTTCAATATTAAAATAGGTTGGATTTCATGAATAAACAAAGGAAACTCTCTCGAAATTTTCTAAAATAACAAGTGTTCCAAATTGATTAAGACGAGCATAAAGCATTTGAAAATTGGACATTGGTGAATGAAAATGTAAAACAACTAATAAGATTCACGAACCCCTCGCACGAGACCAATTTGACTCGTAGGAACCGACCGCGCAGCCACGGGGCTCCCGGTTTGAGTGTACGACCTAAATTTGTGAAAAAATAGACTTAAGCATAAAAATATGCCATCAAAGGGTGAAAATGTAAAACAACCACAAAACGGTTCGGTAAGAGTCACAAACACCTCGCACGGGACCAATTTAACTCGTAGGAACCGACCACTTAGTCACGGGGCTCCCGATTTGAGGGTACGAAGTAAATTTACAAAAAGCTAGACTTAAGCATAAAAATATGCCATCGAAGGCTGAAAACATAAAACAAACACAAAACGGTCCCGTAAGAGTTACGAACACCTCACACGGGACCAATGTGACTCGCAGGAACCGACCGCGTAGTCACGGGGCTCTCGATTTGAGTGTACGACGTAAATTTGCAAAAAAATTAGACTTGAGCATAAAAATCATGCCATCGAAGGGTGAAAATGTAAAACAACCACAAAATGATCTCGTAAGAGTCATGAACACCTCGTACGGGACCAATGTGACTCGTAGGAACTGATCGCGTAGTCATGGGGTTTCTGGTTTGAGTGTACGACGTAAATTTGTAAAAAAATATAATTAAGCATAAAAATAAGCCATTCAAGGGTGAAAACGTAAAACAAATACAAAACGGTCCGGTAAGAGTCATGAACACCTCGCACGGGACCGATGTGACTAGTAGGAACCGACCGCGTAGTCACGGGGTTCCCAGTTTGAGTGTACGACGTAAATTTATAAAAAATTAGACTTAAGCATAAAAACAAGCCATCGAAGGGTGAAAACGTAAAACAACCACAAAATGGTCCCGTAAGAGGCGCACGGGACCAATGTAACTCATAGGAACCGACCGCGTAGTCACGGGGCTCCCGGTATGAGTGTACGACATAAATTTACAAAAAGTTAGACTTAAGCATAAAAACATGCCATCGAAGGGTGAAAATGTAAAATAAACACAAAGCGGTCCCGTAAGAGTCACGAACACCTCGCACGGGACCAATGTGACTCGTAGGAACCGCCCGCGTAGTCACTGGGCTCCCGGTTTAGGTGTACGACGTAAATTTGTAAAAAATTAGACTTAAGCATAAAAACATGCCATCGAAGGATAAAAACGTAAAACAGCCACAAAATGATCCCGTAAGAGGCACGAATACCTTGCACGACACCAATGTGACTCGTAAGATCCGATCGCGTAGTCACGGGGATCCCGGTTTGAGTGTACGATGTAAATTTGTAAAAAATTAGATTTAATCATAAAAATATGCCATCGAAGGGTGAAAACATAAAATAGTCACAAAACGGTCCGATAAGAGTCACGAACACCTCGCACGGGACCAATGTGACTTGTTGGAAATGACCGCGTAGTCACGGGGATCCCAGTATGAGGGTAAGATGTAAATTTTCAAAAAATTAAACTTAAGCGTAAAAATCATGCCATCGAATGGTGAGAACATATAACAACGACAAAACGGTCCTATGAGAGTCACGAACACCTCGCACGACACCAATGTGATTCGTAGTAACCGACCGTTTAGTCGCGGGGCTCCAGGTTTGAGTGTACCACATAAATTTGAAAAAATTCATAAAAGCATGCCATCGAAGGGTGAGAACGTAAAAAGCCACAAAATGGTTCCGTAAGAGTCAGGAACGCCTCGTACGGGACCAATATGACCCGTAGGAACCGACGCGTAGTCATGGGGCTCCCGGTTTGAGTGTACGACATAAATTTGAAAAAAAATAGACTTAAACATAAAAACATGCCATCGAAGGGTGAAAATGTAAAACAAACACAAAACGGTCTGGTAAGAGTCACGAACACCTCGCACGGGACCAAATTGACTCGTAGGAACCAACCGCATAGTCACGGAGCTCCCGGTTTGAGTGTACGACGTAAATTTGCAAAAAATTAGACTTAAGCATAAAAACATGCCATCGAAGGGTGAAAACGTAAAACAAACACAACACGTTCCGCTAAGAGTCAAGAACACCTCGCACGGGACCAATGTCACTTGTAGGAACCTACCGCGTAGTCACACTAGAAAATCAGAATGTATTGTAAATTGATAATAGATGATAAATGGATAAATTATAAAGACCCTTAAAGGGGTATATATAGGACACATACTAAACCCTAACCTAATATAAGAGACACTATAAATACCAAAATACCCTTGATTTATTAAAAATATAACCAAGACATAAAACATAATAATAAATATAAACACTATATTCCAACACTCCCCCTCAAATTGATGGAGGTGACAAACCAAAGTCAATTTGCACCGAGATATGCTACTCCTTTGTTGAAAATTGCAACTTAAACATGAGTCTCCGACTAACATCAAAATGCTTCAATTAGGCATGAAAATGTGTAGGTCCTAAAGCAAAACCTCAACCCGTCAAACCAAACATGGGATACGATACGACAACACTCCCCCTTATGATTGGACCAATCGACTTGCTGGATAAAACAAAAGCATGAGGGAGACGACCAATAACATGAGGGAGACCACCAATATACCCACACAACACTCCCCCTTAGTATCCATCGTAATACATGTGCCAAAAATGACACCCACCCATATGAAATTGTTTGTGACACAAAAAGGGCCGATCCGACCATGCCAACGAACAAATCAAATCAGACCTCAAACCGAAAGTTGATCTTGAGACAAAAAAGGGCCAATCCACCCAACACAATGCCAATAAACAACTCTAACCAAACAGAACACAAACCGAGATGTACCACATAGAATTCCTCAAATCAGACCAATATAACGGAGTAACGACAAATAATCTCTAGATCACAAGAGATGAAGAGGAGTGAAGGATACGTTCAATTGCATATAAGCAATGAAAAAAATTCACAAACCTAGAAAAAAGGTCGCGACTCCAAATGGCTTGAAAAAAATGTACCAAGAATATACAAGATCACATGTAGATAAGAAGAGTGACAATGGTGGCAAATGTAGTCAAAGTATCCTAAAATAGGTCGACATACCCTCAAACCAACTCGACCATTCCAAGCAACCTGTTTTCCACGGGAGATGTAACCAACAAACCAACCCATCAAAAACATCGGCATGCCCAAAGAGTAGGAATAAATCAACCACATCATACGATTCCACATCGTGAAAATGCATGCGAGTCACCCAATCATCTTCAACACAAATATCGAAGAAATCCCCTATAGTGAACCCAACACGTCTACCCCAAAGAGAAAAAGTCCCCAAATTTTAGGGGCTGAAATTAATTTTTTGAGAAAATTTAAGGACTGAAAAATAATTTTCAAAAGTTTCATGGGCAGAAGTGGGAATTTAGGAAAATACAAGGTCTAATTTGGGATAACATAAATGTAAAGAAGTACAAGGTAAAAATAAAAGAGAAGTCATAGAAAGTGTCAAAATAACTAAAGCCCAAAACAGGTGGGCCTAATAATAAAATAAGTAGTACTAATATGATATCCAACACTCCCCCTCAAGCTGGAGGAAAGATAAATACCAAGCCCAGCTTGCCAATAGATGAGTGAAGCAAAGAGGGTCCAACCTCCTTAGTGAGACAATATGCAGTCTGAGCTGATGAAGGGACGAATGAAGCCTGTAGAAACTTTCTCTTGGAGAAAGTGAATATCCACCTCAATGTGTTTGGTTTCTCATAAAGAACCGAATCAGATGACAACATAATAGCTAATTTGTTATCACACAATAAATCAGAAGGACCGTCCTCAGTAAATCCTAGCTCACCCAAAAATCGAAGCTACAAGAGCTCACATGTACTATGGGCCATAACACGGTACTCTGCTTCTGCTAAAGAACGAGAAATAACCGCTTGCTTCTTACTTTTCCATGATATGAGATGAGAACCATAGAAAGTATAGAAGCCAGAAGTAGAACGCCTATCAGTTCTGCATCCTGCATAATCAGCATCAGTGAAGCAAGAGAGACCCCCTTGGTCTCCTGAAGCATAGAAGAGACTAAGACTCGGTGAAGACTTGAAATACCTCAAGATATGATGAACAACATCAAGATGGGCGGTGCGAGGAGCATGCATGAACTGACTAACAATACTCACAACAAAGGCCAAATCAGGATGGGTGTTGGTCAGGTAGATGAGACGACCAACCAAATACTGATACCTAAACGACTCCAAAAGTAGATCCCTAGACTCGATCGTCAACTTCACATTCGAATCCATAGGAGTAAAAGATGGACGACAACCAATCATCCTTGTATCCTGTAACAGATCAAGAGCATACTTCCTTTGTGATAAGGAAATCCCACGATGAAATCTCGCCACCTCAATACCACAAAAATACTGAAGAGGATTCGTAATTTTCAAAAAAGTAAGAGAGGCTGAACATAATTTTCAAAAAACGGGGGCTTAAAAGTAAGTTTCTTGAAGTGGGAATAAGGCAAAAAATTTTAAAGGGGTATTTTCAGAAATTACCCCATAAGTGGGGGTAAAGAAGAAGGGGTAATATGGGTATCACATCCACTTTTTGTTCCATCTTTTACACACCCATTTAGGGTTTGTGTTTGGTCATAAAAGGTCGCTGCCTTTGACATTTTTGCCTAAACAATAACCCGACACCACTCCCCAACTTTTCTCTTCCTACTCCTTTACACTACACAAATTAATTAGCATATTCCCATAGCATGGGACACTAATGATGACTACTGCTGCTGCTCTCTACTAGTCTAGTACCAATCCACACCAATAGGAAACCAACAAAAATGGTAACAAACTCAGAACCACGATGTGAAAAATCACAACCGGGTAAACTAGCAACCATGTAGTCCAAAGTCCAACACATACGAATCGGGTACAACCCGAATGATTGCCCAACACACCAGAATGATCTCTTGAAAACACGCCGGAGCAGGATCCGAAAACGTCGGGCATGAAAACCTAGTGGAACTCCAAACTCAGGCCACCAAGCACACCACCAATAGTGTTGGAAATCAACAACACACGTCTAACAGGATGTAAAATGGATGAGATGGAGATGAGGGAGGGTAAGGGAAGGGGAAAGGAGCCACCCAAATAATAGAGACTAAATGGAACTGTATGACAGGACGAGCGGTAATAGCCTCCCGCCGGAGAAGGCAGAATAAGAGAACTTAGGCTCTGATACCAACTAGAAAATCAGAATGTATTGTATATTGATAATAAATGATAAATGGATAAATTACAAAGACCCTTAAAGGGGTATATCTAGGACACACACTAAAACCTAGCCTAATATAAGAGACACTACAAATACCAAAATACCTTTGTCTTATTAGAAATATAACCAAGACATAAAACCTAATAATAAATGTAAACACCATATTCCAATAGTCGCGGGGATCCAGGTTTGAGTGTACGACATAAATTTGAAAAAAATTAGACTTAAGCATAAAAATATGCCATCGAAGGGTGAGAATGTAAAAATCCACAAAGCGGTCCCGTAAGAGTCACGAACGCCTCTTACGGGACCAATGTGACTAGTAGGAACCGACCGCGTAGTCATGGGGTTCCCGGATTGAGTGTACGACGTAAATTTGAAAAAAATAGACTTAAACATAAAAACATGCCATCGAAGGGTGAAAATGTAAAACAAACACAAAACGGTCCGGTAAGAGTTACGAACAACTCGCACGGGACCAATGTAACTCGTAGGAACCGACCGCGTAGTCATGGGACTCCCGGTTTGAGTGTACGACGTAAATTTATAAAAAGTTAGACGTAAGCATAAAAATATGGCATCGAAGGGTGAAAACGTAAAACAAAAATAAAACGGTCCCGTAAGAGTCAAGAACACCTCGCATGAGACCAATGTGACTCGCAAGAACCGATCGTGTAGTCATGTGGCTCCCGGTTTGAGTGTACAACGTAAATTTGCAAAAAATTAGACTTAAGCATAAAAATATGCCATCGAATGGTGAAAACGTAAAACAAACCCAAAACTGTCCCGTAAGAGTCACAAACACCTCGCACGGGACCAATGTGGCTCGTAGGAACCGATCGCGTAGTCACGCGGCTCCCGATTTGAGTGTACGATGTAAATTTGCAAAAAATTAGACTTAAGCGTAAAATCATAACGATAAAACAACCACAAAACGGTCCCGTAAGAGGCACGAACGCCTCGCACGGGACCAATGTGATTCATTGGAACTGACCGCGTAGTCACGGGGCTCCCGATTTGAGCGTACGATGTAAATTTGAAAAAATTAGAGTTAAGCATAAAAATAGGACATCGAAGGGTTAAAACATAAAACAACCACGAAATTGTCCCGTACGAGGCACTAACGCCTCGCACAGGACCAATATGACTCGTAGGATCCGACCACGTAGTCACGGGGGTCCCGGTTGGAGTGTACGACGTAAATTTGCAAAAAATTAGACTTAAGCATAAAAACATGTCATCGAAGGGTGAAAACGTAAAATAGCCACAAAACGGTCCGATAAGAATCACGAACACCTCGCGCGGGACCAATGTGACTCGTAGGAACCTACCGCATAGTCACGTGGCTCCCGATTTGAGTGTACGATGTAAATTTTCAAAAAATTAGACTTAGGCATAAAAAACATGCCATCGAATGGTGAGAACGTAAAACAACCATAAAACGGTCCGGTAAGAGTCACGAACACCTCGTACAGGACCAATGTGACTCGTAGAAACCGACTGCGTATTAACGGGGCTCCCGGTTTGAGTGTACGACATAGATTTGAAAAAAATTAGACTTAAGCATAAAAACATGCCATCGAAGGCTGAGAACGTAAAAAGCCACAAAACGATCCCGTAAGAGTCACGAACACCTTGCATGGGACCAATGTGACTGGTAGGAACCGTCCGCGTAGTCTTGGGGATCCTAATTTGAGTGTATCACGTAAATTTGAAAAAAATTTAGACATAAGCATAAAAACATGCAATCGATGGTGAAAACATAAAACAAACACTAAACGGTCCGTTAAGAGTCACGGACACGTCGCACGGGACCGATGTAACTCGTAGGAACCGACCACTTAGTCACGGGGCTTCCGGTTTGAGGGTACGATGTAAGTTTACAAAAAGCTAGACTTAAGCATAAAAATATGGCATCCAAGGGTAAAAACATAAAATAAATACAAAACAGTCCCGTTAGAGTCACGAACACCTCACACGGGACCAATGTGACACGTAGGAACCGGCCGCGTAGTCACGGGGCTCCCGGTTTGAGTGTACGACTTAAATTTATAAAAACTTAGACTTAAGCATAAAAACATGGCATCGAAGGGTAAAAACGTAAAACAAATACAAAACGGTCCCGTAAGAGTGATAAACGGCTCACACGGGACCAGTGTGACTCGTAGAAACCGATCGCGTAGTCACGGGACTCTCGTTTTGAGTGTATGACGTCAATTTGTAAAAAAATTGACTTAAGCATAAAAACATGCCATAGAAGGGTAAAAACGTAAAACAACCACAAAACGGTCCCGTAAGAGTCAAGAACACCTGGAACGGGACCAATGTGACTCAAAGGAACCGACCGCGTAGTCACAGGACTCATGGTTTGAGTGTATGACGTAAATTTGCAAAATGTTAGACTGGAGCATAAAAAAGATGGCATCAAAGTGTGAAAATGTAAAACAACCACAAAACGGTCCCGTAAGAGTGACGAACACCTCGCACGAGACGAAGGTAAGTCGTAGAAACTGGCCGGATAGTCACTGCGAGGTTTGAGTGTACGACGTAAATTTGCTAAAATTAGATTTAAGCATAAAAACATGCCATCGAAGGGTGAAAATGTAAAATAAATAAAAAAGGTCCCGTAAGAGTCACAAACCCCTCGCATGGGACCAATGTGACTCGTAGGAATCGCCTGCGTAGTCCCGGGGCTCCCGATTTGAGTGTACGATGTAAATTTGTAAAAAATTAGACTTAGGCAAAAAAATCATGCCATCGAATGGTGAGAACGTAAAACAACCACAGAACGGTTCGGTAAGAGTCAGTAACACGTCGCATGTCACCAATGTGACTCGTAGGAACCGACCGTGTAGTCACAGGGCTCCAGGTTTGAGTGTACGACGTAAATTTGAAAAAAATAGAATTAAGCATAAAAATATGCCATCGAAGTGTGAGAACGTAAAAAGCCACAAAACGGTCCCGTAAGAGTCCCGAACGCGTCGTACGGAACTAATGTGACTCGTTGGAACAGACTGCGTAGTCATGGGGCTCCCGGTTTGAGTGTACGATGTAAATTTGAAAAAAAATATACTTAAACATATGAACATGCCATTGAATGGTGAAAACGTAAAACAAACACAAAATGGTCCCGTAAGAGTGACGAACACCTCGCATGGGACCAATGTGACTCGTAGGAACCGACCACATAGTCACGGGTCTCCCGGATTGAGTGTACGACGTAAATTTATAAAAAAATTAGACTTAAGCATAAAAAATACCATCGAAGGGTGAAAACATAAAATAGTGACAAAACGGTCCCGTAAGAGTAACGAACACCTCGCACGAGACGATGGTAAGTCATAGGAACCGGCCGCGTAGTCAATGCGAGGTTTGAGTGTACGACGTAAATTTGTAAAAAGTTAGACTTAAGCATAAAAATATGCCATAGAAGAGTGAAAACGTAAAATAAACACAAAACGGTCCCGTAATAGTTACGAACACCTCGTACGTGACCAATGTGACTCGCAAGAACCAACCGCGTAGTCACGGGGATCTCGATTTTAGTGTACGACGTAAATTTACAAAGAGTTAAACTTAAGCATAAAAACGTGCCATCGAAGGGTGAAAATATAAAACAACCACAAAATCATCTCGTAAGAGTCACGAAACCTGGCACGGGACCAATGTGACCCGTAGGAACCGACCAGGAAGTCACGGGGATCTCGATTTTAGTGTACAACATAAATTTGTAAAAAGTTAGGCATGAGTATACAACATATACCATCGAAGGGTGAAAACATAAAATAGCCACAAAACGGTCCCATAAGAGTCACGAACACCTCCACGGGACCAAGTTGACTTGTAGGAACCGACCGCGTAGTCACGGGGCTCCTAGTTTCAGTGGACAACGTAAAATTGAAAAAAATTAGACTTATTCATAAAAAAATGCCATCGAAGGGTGAAAACGAAAAACAGCCAAAAAAGGTACCGTAAGAGTCATGAACACTTGGCACGAGACCAATGTGGCTCATAGGAACCGACCGGATAGTCATGGGGATCCCGATTTGAGTGTACGACGTAAATTTGTAAAAAGTTAGACTTGAGCATAAAAAGGATGCCAGCGAAGGGTGAAAACGTAAAATAACCACAAAATGGTCCCGTAAGAGTCACGATTGCCTCACACAAGCTAGTGTGACTCGTAGAAACCGACCGCGTAGTCACGGGGCTCCCGATTTGAGTGTACGACGTAAATTTGCAAAAAATTAGACTTACGCATAAAAACATGCCATCGAAGGGTGAGAACGTAAAACAACCACCAAACGGTCACGTAAGAGTCACGAACGCCTCGTACGGGACCAATGTGACTCGTAAGAACCGATCGCGTAGTCACGGGGTTCCTGGTTTAAGTGTACGAAGTAAATTTGCAAAAAAAATGACTTAAGCGTAAAATCATGCCATCGAATGGTGAGAACGTAAAACAACCACAAAACGGTCCCGTAAGAGGCACGAATGTCTCGCACAGGACCAATGTGATTCGTTGGAATTGACCGCGTAGTCACGGGGCTCCCGGTTTGAGTGTATGACATAAATTTACAAAAAGTTAGACTTTAGCATAAAAACATGCCATCGAAGGGTGAAAATGTAAAACAAACACAAAACGGTACTGTAAGAGTCACGAACACCTCGCACGGGATCGATGTGACTCATAGGAACAGACCGCGTAGTCACGGGACTCCCGATTTGAGGGTACGACGTAAATTTGCAAAAAATTAGACTTAAGCATAAAAATAAGCCATCGAAGGGTGAAAACGTTAAACAACCACAAAAGGATCCCGTAAGAGGCACGAACGCCTCGCACGGGACCAATGTGACTCGTAGGATCCGATTGCGTAGTCACGGAGCTCCCGGTTTGAGTGTAAGACGTAAATTTGTAAAAAAAATAGATTTAAGCATAAAAACATGCCATCGAAGGGTGAAAACATAAGTTAGCCAGAAAACGGTCTGGTAAGAGTCACGAACACCTCGCACGGGACCAATGTGACTCGTAGGAACAGACCGCTTAGTCACGGGGCTCCCGGTTCTAGTGTACGACGTAAATTTGCAAAAAAATAGACTTAAGCATAAAAACATGCCTTCGAAGGGTGAGAACGTAAAAAGCCACAAAATGGTCCCGTAAGAGTCACGAGCGCCTCATACGGGGGACCAATGTGGGTCGTAGGAACCGATCGCGTAGTCATGGGGCCCCGGTTTGAGTGTACGACGTAAATTTGAAAAAATAGACTTCAACATAAAAGCATGCCATCGAATGGTGCAAACGTTAAACAAACACAAAACTGTTCGTTAAGAATTTCCAACACCTCGTACGGGACCAATGTAACTCGTAGGAACCGACTGCATAGTCAGGGGGCTCCCGGTTTGAGTGTACGATGTAAATTTACAAAAAGTTAGACTTACGCACATAAACATGCCATCGTAAGGTGAAAACGTAAAACAAACACAAAACGGTCCCGTAAGAGTCATGAACACCTCGCACGGGACCATTGTAACTCGTAGGAACCGACTGCATAGTCAGGGGGCTCCCGGTTTGAGTGTACGATGTAGATTTACAAAAAGTTAGACTTAAGCATAGAAACATGTCATCGTAAGGTGAAAACGTAAAACAAACACAAAACGGTCCCGTAAGAGTCATGAACACCTCGCATGGGACCAATGTTACTCGCAGGAACTGACCGCGTAGTTAAGGGGCTCCCGATTTGAGTGTACGACGTAAATTTGCAAAAAATTAAACTTGAGCATAAAAACATGCCATTGAAGGGTGAAAATGTAAAACAGCCACAAAACGGTCCCGTAAAAGTCACGAACACCTCGTACGAGTCTAATGCGACTCATAGGAACCGACCGCGTAGTCACGGGGCTCCCGATTTGAGTGTACGACGTAAATTTGTAAAAAAATTACTTAAGCATAAAAACAAGCCATCCAATGGTGAAAACGTAAAACAAACACAAAACGGTCCTATAAGAGTCACTAACACCTCTCACGGGACAAATGTGACTCGCAGGAACCGATTGCGTAGTCATGGAGCTCCCGATTTGAGTGTACGACGTAAATTAGCAAAAAATTAGACTTGAGCATAAAAACATGCCATCGAAGGGTGAAAAAGTAAAACAACCATAAAACGGTCTCGTAAGAGTCACGAACAGGTCGCACGGGACCAATGATACTCGTAGGAACCGACTGCATAGTCACGGGATTTTCGGTTTGAGGGTACGACGTAAATTTGTAACAAATAAGACGTAAGCATAAAAACATGCCATCCAAGAGTGAAAACGTAAAACAAACACAACACATAACGATAAGAGTCACGAACACCTCGTACGTTACCAATGTGACTCGTAGGAAGCGACCGCGTAGTCACGGGGCTCCCGATTTGAGTGTACGGCTTAAATTTGCAAAAAATTAAACTTAAGCATAAAAAAATACCATCAAAGGGTGAAAACGTAAAATAATCACAAAATGGTCCTGTAAGAGGCACGAACGCCTCGTACGGGACCAATGTAACTCGTAGGAACCAACCGCGTAGTCACGGGGATCCCGGTTTGAGTGTACGACATAAATGTACAAAAAATAGACTTAAGCATAAAAACATGCCATCAAAGGGTGAAAACGTAAAACAAACACAAAATGATCCCGTAAGAGTCACGAGTGCCTCGTACGGGACCAATGTGACTCGTTGGAACCGACCGCGTAGTCATGGTGCTCCCGATTTGAGTGTACGACGTAAATTTGCAAAAAATTAAACTTAAGCATAAAAACATGCCATCGAAGGGTGAAAACCTAAAACAGTCAAAAAATGGTCCCGTAAGGGGCACGAACGCCTCGCACGGGTTCAATGTAACTCTTAGGAACCGATAGCGTAGTCACGGGGCTTCCGATTTGAGTGTACGATGTAAATGTACAAAAAATTAGACTTAAGCGTAAAAACATGACATCGAAGGGGGAAAATGTAAAATAGCCATAAAATGGTTCCGTAAGAGGAATGAACGCCTCACACGGGACTGATGTGACTCGTAGGATCTGATCGCGTAGTCACGGTGCTCCCGGTTAGAGTGTACGACGTAAATTTGTAAAAAATTAGACTTAGGCATAAAAACATGCCATCGAAGGGTGAAAACGTAAAATAGCCACAAAATGGTCCGGTAAGAATCACGAACAGCTCGCGTGGGACCAATGTGACTCGTAGGAACCCATTGCGTAGTCACGGGGCTCCCGATTTGAGTATATGACCTAAATTTGTAAAAAATTAAACTTCAGCATAAAAATCTTGCCATCGAATGGTGAGAGCGTAAAACAGCCATAAAACGTTCCGATAAAATTCACGAACAGCTCGCACGGGACCATTGTTACTCGTAGAAACCGACCGCGTAGTCACGGGGCTCCAGGTTTGAGTGTACGACATAAAATTGAAAAAAATTAGACTTAAGCATAAAAACATGCCCTCGAAGGGTGAGAACGTAAAATCCCACAAAACGTTCCCGTAAGAGTCAAGAACACCTCGCATGGGACCGATGTGAGTCGTAGGAATCGATCGCGTAGTCATGGGGCACCCAATTTGAGTGTACGACGTAAATTTGAAAAAAAATATACTTGAGCATAAAAACATGCATTCGATGGGTGAAAACGTAAAACAAACACAAAACGGTCTGATAAGAGTCACGGTCACCTTGCACAGGACCAATGTAACTCGTAGAAACCGATCGCGTAGTCACGGATCTCCCGGTTTGAGTGTACGACGTAAATTTACAAAAAATTAGACTTAGCATAAAATCATGTCATCCAAGGGTGAGAACATAAAACGACCACAAAACGGTCCCGTAAGAGTCACGATCGCCTCGCATGGGACCAATGTGACTCGTAGGAAATGACCGCGTAGTCACGGGGCTTCGGGTAAGATTGTACGATGTAAATTTGAAAAAAATTAGACTTAAGCATAAAAACATGCCATCCTAGGGTG
This sequence comes from Sambucus nigra, assembly GCA_949130495.1. Lineage (NCBI taxonomy): Eukaryota > Viridiplantae > Streptophyta > Magnoliopsida > Dipsacales > Adoxaceae > Sambucus > Sambucus nigra. Next base: position 429,294,969 of record OX422214.1, read on the forward strand.
AGAGCATAAAACAAACACAAAATGGTCCTGTTAGAGTTATGAGCGCCTCACACGGGACGATTGTGACTCGTAAGAACCGACCGCGTAGTCATGGGGCTCCCGATTTGAGTGTACGACGTGAGTTTGAAAAAAAATAGGCTTAAACATAAAAATATGCCATCCAAGGGTGAGAACGTAAATGCCATCGAAGGGTGACAACGTAAAACAAACACAAAACGGTTTCGTAAGAGGCACGAACGCCTCACATGGGACCAATGTGACTTGTAGGAGCAGACCGTGTAGTCACGAGGCTCCCGATTTGAGTGTACGACGTAAATTTGCAAAATGTTAGACTTAAGCATAAAAACATGCCATCGAAGGTTGAAAACATAAATCAAACAAAAAAGTGTCCCGTAAGAGTCACAAACTCCTCGCACGGGACCAATGTGGCTCATAGGAACCGACCGCATAGTCACAGGGCTCCCGGTTGGAGTGTACGACGTAAATTTACTATAAATTAGACTTAAGCATAAAAACATGCAATCGAAGGGTGAAAACGTAAAACAAACACAAAATGGTCCGGTAAGAGTCACGAACATCTTGTACTAGACCAATGTGACTCGTAGCAACCGACCGCGTAGTCACGGGGCTCCCGATTTGAGTTTATGACGTAAATTTGCAAAAAAATAGACTTAAGCATAAAAACATTCCATCGAAGGGTGAAAACATAAAAAAGCCAAAAAATGGTCCGAAAAGAGTCACGAACATCTCGCACGGGGCCAATGTGACTCGTAGGAACCGACCGCGTAGTCACGGGGCTCTCGATTTGAGTGTACGACGTAAATTTACAAAAAATTAGACTTAAGCATAAAAAATGCCATCGAATGGTGAGAACGTAAAACAAACACAAAATGGTCCCGTAAGAATCACGAATGCCTCGTACAGGACCAATGTGACTCGTAGGAACCGACCGCATAGTCACAGGGCTCCCAGTTTGAGTGTATGATGTTAATTTGCAAAAAGTTAGACTTAAGCATCAAAACATGCCATCGAAGGGTGAAAACATAAAACAAACACAAATCGGTCCCGTAAGAGTGACAAACACCTAGCGCGGGACCAATGTGACTCGTAGGAACCGACCGCGTACTCACGGGTCTCCCTATTTGAGTGTACGACGTAAATTTATAGAAAAATAGACTTAAGCGTAAAATCATGCCATCGAAGGGTGAGAACGTAATACAACCACAAAACGGTCCCGTAAGAGGCCGAAACGCCTCGCACGGGATGAATGTGACTTGTAGGAACCGACCGCGTAGTCCCGGGGATCCCTGTTTGGGTCTATGGCGTAAATTTGCAAAAAATTAGACTTAAGCATAAAAACATGCCATCGAAGGGTGAGAACGTAAAGCAAACACAAAGAGATCCCGTAAGAGTCACAAACACCCTACACGGGACCAATGTGACTCGTAGGAACCGACCGCGTAGTCACGGGGCTCCTGGTTTGAGTGTACAACGTAAATTTGCAAAAAAATAAGACTTAAACATAAAAACATGCCATCGAAGGGTTATAAGCTAAAACAACCACAAAACGGTCCGGTAAGAGTCACGAACGCCTCACACGGGACCAATGTAACTCGTAGGAACTGACCGTGTAGTCACTGGCTCTCGATTTTAGTGTACGACGTAAATTTGCAAAAAGTTAGATTAAACATAAAAACATGCCTTCGAAGGGTGAGAACGTAAAAAGCCATAAAACGGTCCCTTAAGGGTCATGAGCACCTCATTCGGGACAAATGTGGCTCGTAGGAACTGACCGCGTAGTCATGGAGCTCCCAGTTTGAGTGTATGACGTAAATTTGAAACAAAATAGACTTAAAAATAAAAACATGCCATTGAAGGGTGAAAACGTTAAACAAACAAAACGATTCTTTAAGAATTTTGAACACCTCGCACGGGACCAATGTAACTTGTAGGAACCGACTGCGTAGTCAGGGGGTTCCCGGTTTGAGTGTACGATGTAAATTTATAAAAAGTTAGACTTAAGCAAAGAAACATGCCATCGTAAGGTGAAAACGTAAAACAAACACAAAACAGTCCCGTAAGAGTCACGAACACCTCGCACGGGACCAATGTAACTCGTAGGTACCGACTGCGTAGTCAGGGGGCTCCCGGTTTGAGTGTACAATGTAAATTTACAAAAAGTTAGACTTAAGAATAGAAACATGCCATCGTAAGGTAAAAACGTAAAACAAACACAAAACATTCCCGTAAGAGTCACGAGCACCTCGTACGGGACCAATGTTACTCACAAGAACCGACCGCGTAGTCAAGGGGCTCCCGGTTTGAGTGTACTACGTAAATTTACAAAAAATTAGGCTTGAGCATAAAAACATGCCATCGAAGGGTGAAAATATAAAACAACCACAAAACGTTCCCGTAAAATTCACGAACACCTCGCACGCGACCAATGTGACTCGTAGTAACCGACCGCGTAGTCACGGGGCTCCCGGTTTGAGTGTTCAACGTAAATTTGTAAAAAATTAGACTTGAGCATAAAAACATGCCATCGAAGGGTGAAAACGTAAAACAACCACAAAACGGTCCCATAATAGTCACGAACACCTCGCACGGGACCAATGAGACTCATAGAAACCGATCACGTAGTCACGGGACTTTCGGTTTTAGTGTACGATGTAAATTTGCAAAAAAGAAGACGTAAGCATAGAAACATGCCATCCAAGGGTGAAAACGTAAAACAAACACAACACATTTCGATGAGAGTCACGAACACCTCACACGTTACCAATGTGACTCGTTGGAACCAACCGCGTAGTCACGGGGCTCCCAATTTGAGTGTACGACGTAAATTTACAAAAAATTAAACTTAATCATAAAAACATGCCATCGAAGGGTGAAAACGTAAAACAACCACAAAATGGTCCTGTAAGAGGTACGAATGCCACGTACGGGACCAATATAACTCGTAGGAACTAACCGCGTAGTCACGGGGCTCCCGGTTTGAGTGTACGACATAATTTACAAAAAGAAAGACTTAAGCATAAAAAAATGCCATCGAAGGGTGAAAACGTAAAACAAACACAAAACGGTCCCTTAAGAGTCACAAGCGCCTCGCACGGGACCAATGTGACTCGTTGAAACCGATCGAGTAGTCGCGGGGCTCCCGATTTGAGTGTACGACGTAAATTTACAAAAAAATAGACTTAAGCATAAAAACATTCCATCGAAGGGTGAAAATGTAAAACAACCACCAAATGGTCCTGTAAGGGGTACGAACGCCTCGCACGGATCTAATGTAACTCGTAGGAACCGACCGCGTGGCCACCGGGCTCCCGATTTGAGTGTATGATGTAAATGTACAAAAAATTAGACTTAAGCATAAAAAACATGCCATCGAAGGGTGACAACGTAAAACAACCAAAATATGGTCCCGTAAGAGGAATGAACGCCTCGCACGGGACCGATGTGACTCGTAGGATCCGACCGCGTAGTCACGGTGCTCCCGGTTGGAGTGTAGGATGTAAATTTGCAAAAAATTAGACTTAAGCATAAAAACATGCCATCGAATGGTGAAAACGTAAAATAGCCACAAAAATGGTCCGGTAAGAATCACGAACAGCTCGCGCAGGACAAATATGACTCGTAGGAGCCGACTGCGTAGTCACGGGGCTCCCGATTTGAGTGTAAGACCTAAATTTGTAAAAAATTAAACTTCAGCATAAAAATCATGCCATCGAATGGTGAGAGCGTAAAACAGCCACAAAACGGTCCGGTAAGAGTCACGAACAGCTCGCACGGGACCAATGTTACTCGTAGAAACCGACCACGTAGTCACGGGGCTCCAGGGTTGAGTGTACGACATAAATTTTAAAAAAATTAAACTTAAGCATAAAAACATGCCCTCGAAGGGTGAGAATGTAAAAAATCACAAAACGGTCCCGTAAGAGTCTCGAACACCTCGCATGGAACTGATGTGACTCATAGGAATCGGCCGCGTAGTCATGGGGCACCCGATTTGAGTGTACGACGTAAATTTGAAACAAAATTAGACTTGAGAATAAAAACATCCAATCGATGGGTGAAAATGTAAAATAAATACAAAACGGTCCGATAAGAGTCACGGGCACCTCGCACGGGACCAATGTAACTCGTAGGAACCGACCACGTAGTCACGGGGCTCCCGATTTGAGTGTACGACGTAAATTTACAAAAAATTAGACTTAAGCATAAAAACATGGCATCGAAGGGTGAAAATGCAGAACAAACACAAAACAGTCTCTTAAGAGTCACGAACACCTCGCACGGGACCAATCTTACTCGTAGGAACCGGCCGCGTAGTCATGGATCTCCCGGTTTGAGTGTACGACGTAAATTTACAAAAAATTAGAGTTAGCATAAAATCATGTCATTCAAGGGTGAGAACATAAACCACCACAAATCGGTCCCATAAGAGTCACGATCGCCTCGCACGGGACCAATGTGACTCGTAGGAACCGAACGCGTAGTCACGGGGTTCGGGTATGAGGGTAAGACGTAAATTTGTAAAAAATTAGACTTAAGCATAAAAATATGCCATCCAAGGGTGAGAACGTAAAACAAACACAAAACGGTCCCATAACAGTTACGAACGCCTCGCACGGAACCAATGTGACTCGTAAGAACCGATCGCGTAGTCACAGGGCTCCTGGTTTGAGTGTACGACGTAAATTAAAAAAAGAATTAGACTTAAACATAAAAACATGCCATCAAAGGGTGAGAACGTAAATGACATCGAAGGGTGACAACATAAAACAAACATAAAATGGTCTCGTAAGAGGCACGAATGCCTCACACGGGACCAATGTGACTTGTAGGAACCGATCGCGTAGTCACGGGGCTCCCGATTTGAGTGTACGACGTAAATTTGCAAAATGTTAGACTTAAGCATAAAAACATGCCATCGAAGGTTGAAAATATAAAACAAACAAAAAAGCATCCCGTAAGAGTCACGAACTCCTCGCACGGGACCAATGTGGCTTGATGATGCTAAGATTTAGCACCACCGGATAAGTGATAATGAGCTCAAACAGTAGTAACCATGGCAGCCATAGAGATGTATAAGTGTATAAGTATGTAGAAGGGGATGAGTATAAGAGGAAAATAGACAATGATGTATAGTGGTTCAGCCAATTTGGCCTACATCCACTGTGAGTGTGTGATCCACTAAGTATGGGCACTAATGGCCTTGGATACAATGCACATAAGCTCACTTTCTCTCTCTACTGTGTGTACAAGAAAAGTTTTAGCTAGGGTTACAATAAATTGATCGATCCCTCAATCCCCTGTAGGGTTGTAGGTGACAAGTATATATAGGTCTTGGGGGGTGTAGTGTACCCCCCAAGTATGCATGGTGCATGTGAATGATGATCTAGCCAATCCCCTGTTGACACATATATATGCCAAATGATGACATAATATTCCCTCACGTGAGGGTGTGATTTTGTTATAACGGTCTCCCATGTGCCATGTGAGCCTCACGCGCACTGTTCCACGCGTCTCCCAAACCACGCACTGTGATGATGTCACCCTCGGCCTTTGATATGAGGTCGAGGGCAAAGTTCCTTCCGGTAATGAGTCTGGCCTAATTTGGGCCTCGTACTGTTGTACACTCGGGGGGTCATCCGGAGCCTGATGAAGGGTCGGCCCCCTGAGGGGTCGTCTGGAACTTGATGAAGGGTCGGCCCCCTGAGGGGTCGTCTGGAACCTGATGAAGGGTCGACCCCTTGAGGGGTCGTTTGGAGCCTGATGAAGGGTCGACCCCCTGAGGGGTCGTCTGGAGCCTGATGAAGGGTCGGCCCTCTGAGGGGTCATCCGGAGTCTGATGAAGGGTCGGCCCCCTGAGGGGTCGTCAGGTTAGAGGGTATATATGGGTATATCAATAACTCCCCAGCCCTCAGCCATAGATGATGCTGAGATGACTGAGGGATAATGTTGCTTTTGAGACAAGTGTATTATCTGTTGGATGAGTGACACCTGGGCAGATACTCGTTGTTGTTCCAGTTTCCAAGGTGTGGCGGCTGCACACGACCTAGGACTTTGTGCCCTAATGATGCCCTCCTCGTGGTCTGTGCTCTGCCTTGGTTAATGGGCCCACTCATTACTAAGGTATTTAAGAGATTTTTGAAACCTTTCCTTCTCTTCTTCTTCTTCTTCTTCTTCACGCCCAAGCTCTCTCTCTCTAGATTTCCAACAGACAGACCTGCACATTTCGACATTTCGAGTTTGGCACCCTATTTTCTCCTTCCTCATGTAATCCCTCTACCCCAGTGTCCTCTTTTACTTTCATTTCTTTCTTTGATTTAGTCTTGTATGGTCGGACTTAGGCTGTTTTATATTATTTCCGGCATCTTCTTCGGCGACTGGTTTTTGAGTGTTCTTGAGCTTTCTTGAGTAAAATCCTTGATTTCTTTTGTTTCGATCCAAAAGTCCAACCTGGTCAACTGTAAACTTGTTTATAGCTATCTTAGTTAAAATCTCTAAGTGTGGGGTCTTCCCATTAATGCTTAGGAGGCTTTATAGTTTAGCATCTGAATTTTCATCCTTGAGAGAGAAGCTCTTTGCAGAGATCAGACGAATAGAGGAAGAGGAAGAGAGGAGACGAGGGGCCGACCCTAACTAGGTACGACCCATCTTTCCCATTCCTCTAGCCACAATAAAACCATTTGAACCATCTAAGTCTTGTGGGTCGTCCTCTCTTCCAACCGAGATTTACTCAAGTGAGATGGATGAGAGAGCGTCATCGCCAACTGGCGCTGGACCTTCTGGGAGAAAAGAGACGTCTGATCTAAGCCCAGGCCGACAGGCCGAGGGTATAGTTTCTTCCGAGGCTGTCCCTGTGATGACCCTATCTCCACATACTTTTCAGATGGCCTTTCCCCAGGGGCCTCTGGCAGATGCTCAGGCCGAGGGAGAGGGGACTGAGGACGAGGGCGATGATTCAGATGACCAGGTTGATACCTCCCATGCCTCGTCCGATATCTCCTTAGTTAGGGATATCGACCTCTTATTGTGGAGGCATGCCTATGGAGTGCCCCACAGCATAACTATGAGGGTTCCTTCTGAGCACGAGAGGGTTTTTGAGGGTGAAGAGGGTGAGGTTGCAGTATATGAACAAATGTTCAAGGTAGGTGTCAGACTCCCTTTACATCCGGCTGTCGTAGACATTTATTCGGCCCTCGGCGTTACCCCCTCTCAACTTCCTCCCAACTCTTGGAGGACGATCCTGGGCTACATCTCCCTGTGGAAGAATGCTTTCACTGATGAGACCTCGACTGACATATTCTTGGCCTGCTACAATATCACCTCCTCGTCCAAACAGCCTGGGTACTATCATCTAGGGGCGAGGAGGTCTGAGAAAAAATTCTCCACGTGGCTCAAACCTCCAACCACGATTAGAAGAAGAGATTCTTCTTCGTCTCAGGGGAGTGGGAGTTCTCCACCGAGGCACGACCTGTAGCCGATGGTCCGAGGGTCCCCAGAAGATGGTCTAACCCGTCAATGAAGGCCAGGTCAGACCCCAGACTTAGCCTGGAAGAGAAAGATATAGTTGAATATCTGAGAGGACGAGGGAGAGGGGGTGAGATTCCAAAGTTTGAAGATCTGATGACCCCTCGGCTCCTCAAAGAATCTGGTCTGAAGGTCGGCCCCCTTACATAACTATGTGAGTTGTACTTTTCTTTACTTTTTTCAAGTGTTTCCTCTTCATCTTTGTACTTTTCTGACGTGTCGTCTTCTTTTCAGATCGTCCTCCTGGTATATCAGATTATCTCTGGGAAATGACTTCTCCTAGTTTATTGTCAGGCTTGGCCAGGAAGAAAGGCAAGGAGCCTCAGCAAGCTCCGAGGAAGACGAAGGCCGTGGAGCCGACGATTGTTGAGACGACAACTGATAGCCACAAAAGAAAAGAGCTTGAGATTCTTGTTGACCCTCGGCCATATTCTCGGACGAGGGCAAGGGTTGAAGCATCTGAAGGGACTGCTTCTTCATCTAGCACGGGGGCCTTCTGGTCCCAGAACTTAGCACATCTGAGGGCCGAGCCATCATCGCTCATCGCAAATTTGAGGGCAGCCAAGGCATCAATGTTTTCTTTTCCCTCGGCTGCTGATTAAGAATTTCTGTCAAAGATGCCTCCATCCAAAGTGTATGACTGTGGTCTGCACGCTCTAGCCCAGGTTTTGGTCTTGATTCATTTCTTTAATTGCATTCTTTCACCAACTGTTTCCTCGTCCTCTTGACATCTGTTTATTTTTCTGTGCAGTCTGTATGCGCCTTTACCTCAGCAACTAAATGGATGGCTGAGAATCAGGAGAAATTCCATGAGGCCTAGAGGGCCATCCAGCATGAGGCCGACCTAGAGGCTGACTTAGATACTGCAAAGGCTGAGCTAGAGAGTGCCAGAACTGAACATGCACGAATTATGGACGAGCTGACGAGACAGCATGATGAGGACCTGAAGGCCAAAGACTTGCTTCTGAAGGAGAAGGATGAAGCCATGACCCATCGGGAGGCCCAGTTTAAGATTGAGCTATCTGAGGCTGTGAAGAAAGCCGAGGTAGACGCTGTGGAAGCCTATAAACTCTCCGATGAGTTCCAAGGCTTCGGCCTTGAGTACTTGGAGAGAGGGATAAAGACGGATTATCTGTGGGTCGTCCTCAAGTTCGAAGACGTCGTCTCTTCCGTCTGTCCCTCTCTGGAGACCGTTCAACTGGACGACCCACGGATTGCCGAGGCTCTAACCCAGGTGGAATCCCAAGTGCAAGTCGAGGGGGTCGGTACGTCTGAAGATCAGCCAGTTGTGGTCATTGAGGAAACCCCTCTTGTGTATGTGGAGGCCCTGCCTTCTGATATTGTCCCATAGGGTGGCTGTCTGTCGCCCACACCCTTCTGATGGAATTAACATTTTTGTACTCAATCTTGTATAACACTTGATATTTCATTTATACTACCATCTTCTTTGCTGTCTTCTATGTTTTGCCTTTTGCATTATTTGTGTTGTGAATCTTTGTTAATGCTACAAACCTCTCCCTCGTCTCTCTTGAGGGTGAATCGAGGGGTCGTCCCCTGGGTTGGCCCTCATTATAGCCGAGGGTTAATCACCAAATTAATGGTTTTAAACACAGTATTCCCTCGTCTTTCTTGAGGACAGTGGTGGGGTCGTCCCCCCCACTGGCCCTCATCATAGCCGAGGGTTAATCACCAAATTAATGGTTTTAAACACAGTATTCCCTCGTCTTTCTTGAGGACGGTGGTGGGGTCGTCCCCCCCACTGGCCCTCATCATAGCCGAGGGTTAATCACCAAATTAATGGTTTTAAACAAAGTATTCCCTCGTCTTTCTTGAGGACGGTGGTGGGGTCGTCCCCCCCACTGGCCCTCATCATAGCCGAGGGTTAATCACCAAATTAATGGTTTTAAAGAAAGTATTCCCTCGTCTTTCTTGAGGACAGTGGTGGGGTCGTCCCCTCCACTGGCCCTCATTATAGCCGAGGGTTAATCACCAAATTAATGGTTTTAAACAAATTATTCCCTCGTCTTTCTTGAGGACAGTGGTGGGGTCGTCCCCTCCACTGGCCCTCATTATAGCCGAGGGTTAATCACCAAATTAATGGTTTTAAACAAAGTATTCCCTCGTCTTTCTTGAGGACAGTGGTGGGGTCGTGCCCTCCACTGGCCCTCATTATAGCCGAGGGTTAATCACCAAATTAATGGTTTTAAACAAAGTATTTCCTCGTCTTTCTTGAGGACAGTGGTGGGGTCGTCCCCTTCACTGGCCCTCATTATAGCCGAGGGTTAATCACCAAATTAATGGTTTTAAACAAAGTATTCCCTTGTCTTTCTTGAGGACAGTGGTGGGGTCGTCCCCTCCACTGGCCCTCATTATAGCCGAGGGTTAATCACCAAATTAATGGGTTTAAACAAAGTATTCCCCCGTCTTTCTTGAGGACAGTGGTGGGGTCGTCCCCTCCACTGGACCTCATTATAGCCGAGGGTTAATCGCCAAATTAATGGTTTTAAACAAAGTATTCCCTCGTCTTTCTTGAGGACAGTGGTGGGGTCGTCCCCTCCACTGGACCTCATTATAGCCGAGGGTTAATCGCCAAATTAATGGTTTTAAACAAAGTATTCCCTCGTCTTTCTTGAGGACAGTGGTGGGGTCGTCCCCTCCACTGGCCCTCATTATAGCCTAGGGTTAATCACCAAATTAATGGTTTTAAACAAAGTATTCCCTCGTCTTTCTTGAGGACAGTGGTGGGGTCGTCCCCTCCACTGGCCCTCATTATAGCCGAGGGTTAATCACCAAATTAATGGTTTTAAACAAAGTATTCCCTCGTCTTTCTTGAGGACAGTGGTGGGGTCGTCCCCTCCACTGGCCCTCATCATAGCTAAGGGTTAATCACCAAATTAATGGTTTAAAACAAAGTATTCCCTCGTCTTTCTTGAGGACAGTGGTGGGGTCGTCCCCCCCATTGACCCTCATTATAGCCGAGGGTAGTTCTCTAGTAGATGTTTTCATGCGTACTAGAACTGATAACCACAGGATGAGGGGAAACACTGATATTTCTCATTAATTTTCCAAGTGTTCTTTTGGAGCAACTCTTATTAGAATTATGGTCTATCAAGACCTTACAACACTACTAATAGTATTTTTTCAAATGATCTGCATTCTAGGGGTTGGAAAAGGGTTCCCTTCTAGGTTTTCTAGTCTATAGGTCCCAGGGACGACTTCATCGATGACCCTATATGGGCCATGCCAATTAGGATGGATCTTGTTGGGCTTTTGCCAAGTCTTCTTGAGGACCAAGTCCCCCACTGCGATTGGCCTCTGTTTCACCCTCTGATTGTAAAACCTTGTGGTCCTCTGCTGGTAGGCGACCTGCCTTATCTCAGCGTCCTCCCTCCTTTCCTCAATCAGGTCTAAGTTGAGTCTCCTCTCTTCTGTATTTCTATGGGGGTCATACATTTGGACCCTATGAGTAGGAAACTCAATCTCTGTGGGGATGACGGCTTCTGATCCATAAGCTATCATGAATGGGGTCTCTCTGGTAGAGGTCCTCACTGTCGTCCTGTATGCCCACAGCACGACATATAACTCATCGACCCATCTTCCCTTTGCCTCCTCAAGTCTCTTCTTGATTCCATCTAGGATTGTCCTGTTTGTAACTTCTGTTTTACCATTGGCCTGAGGTCGGCCTGGGGTGGAGAAAAATTGTTTGATACTCACCCTTTCACAGTACCTCTGTAGAGAGGTATTCTTGAACTGAGTCCCGTTATCCTAGATGAGGGTGTTGGGGGAGACCATATCTGCGTATAATATTTTTCCAGATGAACTGTAAGTTCTTCTGCTCTGTTATCGTGACCATCGGTTCGGCCTCCACCCATTTTGAGAAATAGTCAATAGCTACGATGAGGAACCGATAGTTATTGACTGCTCTTGGTAAGGGCCCTACGAGGTCGATCCCCCACACTGCAAATGGCCATGGGGATGTAATGGAGGTAAGAGGCTGATGTGGTTGGTGAGGGATAGTGGCAAATCTCTGGCATTTATCGCACTTTTTTACATATGCCGCTGCCTCTTTCCCCAAGGTCGGCCACCAGTACCCCTGGGTGATCACCCTCTTCGCTAAGGATCTTCCCCCGATGTGGCTTGAGCAAGATCCTTCGTGCACATCTTGCAAAAGGGATGAGACCTCAGATGGGTGCACACACCTAAGTAAGGGGAGTAAAAATCCCTTTTTGTACAAGGTGTCCCCAATGACAGTGAACTTTGTAGCCCTGTATCTCAACTTCTTCCTTTCTTGCCTTGCTTATGGCATCTCCCCCTCTTTAATGTACCTGATCAGGGGGTCCATCCACGAAGCTTCCTGAGAAACATTTAGGCAATTGCTAAGTGTTCCCTCAACGTCTTCAATAGTTGGTCGAAGCAAAATTTCTACTGGGACCGTCCTCCTGATGTCTGTCCTAGTTGCCGAGGCCAACCTCGCAAGGGCGTCAGCACGGCCATTGTCGAGCCTAGGTATCCTCTTTAATTTCACTTCTCTGAAGCCTTTCAGTAATGACCTCACCTTCTCCAGGTACCTAGCCATCCTCTCGTCCTTGGCCTCGTAGGCTCCTAGTATCTAATTCACTACTAGCCTCGAATCACTGTGAACCAAAATCTGGCCGATACTAAGTGATCTTGCCAAGGAGAGGCCTGCTATCAAGGCCTCATACTCGGCCTCATTGTTGGAGGCCTTAAAGTTGAACCTCAGGGCGTACTCAATGTCTGTGCCGTCGGGTGCTAATACTATTAACCCAGCTCCGCTCCCGCTTTCGCAAGAGGACCCGTCGATGAAGAGGCTCCACACGGTGTGTTCTTCTGAGAAACCTCCCTCGGTGAGTGACCCCTGTCTAAAGAGATATCTTCCCTCTTCATTTTCAACCACTTTCCTTCTAGCGGTGCTCGTCTCAGCCTTATCTGTAGGCGTGTCGGTGAGCTCACCCTGTCGGGTATCTATCTTCCCGAGGCCCTCGTCCTCGGCTTCATCATCTTCCCAAGTAAACTCAGCCACGAAGTCTGCATTGCTTGCCCCTTAATGGCCGTCCTAGGCTGATACACTATGTCAAACTCCCCCAGTTCTATAGCCCAGGCCATTAACCTCCCTGATTTTTTAGGCTTGTGTAAAACCTGCCTAAGGGGAGATTCAGTGAGGATGACCATCGTATGGGACTGGAAGTATGGCTTCATCTTTCTTGATGTATGGATAAAGGCGTAGGCCAACTTCTCCATCCTTGGATATCTTTGCTCTGCCCCCTGGAGTGCCTTGCTGTTAAAATACACAGGCTTCTGTATTCCGTCTTCGTTTCTCACAATGGCTGCACTGATGGCTGACTTTGAGACGACGAGGTACACATAAAGTCGTTCACCCTGCACGGGTTGTGACAACAGCAAGGGAGACCCCAGGTATGATTTTAACTCCCTGAAGGCCTCATCGCATTCTTCACTCCATTCGAAGGATTTTCTGAGAATTTTGAAGAATGGTAGTGTGACACCCCGCCTAATTAAATACCGGGCGATCACTCCTTTATTAAATTAAATCAAGGTAAACAGTTGGTTCATTCTCAGCATCACTTTTGATAAAAGTACATTTCCAATTTAACACCCTAAATAATTAAGCTAAGTGTCAAAACCATTTTCATACATACTTTCCAAATTTTTATTTAAAGAAAAACATTTATTTTATTAACAACATTCAATAAGTAAGAATCACACAATATTAAATTCTGCAACATAAACCAATTAATATAATACATTCGTCAATAGAATGTCAACATACGAAAACTAAAGTCACAAATCCAAACTGAATAAATCCCATAGAACAATACTGGAAATAACTGAAATAAAAATGTCCAATAACAATGGAATAAATGAAAGAGCTACACTTGCTCAACTAGTGAAAATACTAAGAGTGGATCCGAATGAACGAAGTCGTCTAATCAAGAGACCTGCAACTCCCACCTAAGTTGCAGCGCGTTCCTTCTAAGAGATCCTAAGCAAGACGCCCCTGTGGCTGGGCACCTGTAATACATACATATATATACAAGAGAGAGAGAGAGAGAAAAATGGGTCAGAGCCCGAAAGTGTGTTTGATTTAAAATGCGTTTATCAAGTATTTAAATTGATACAGGCCAATGCAACAACATATTAGTGCGTCACTCTCTTGAGAAATGCTCACCTCTCTTCTAATGTGCACGCCTATCGCACTAACCTTCCCAACGGTTTATCTTATAATTTTATCATACTAACCTTCCCAATAATTTAGCGTATCTTAACTTACTCATAAGATTTCAAAACCGAACAATATCATTGTTTAAAAAAAAGAATACTTCCAATTAGCAGCACAACTCTCGTTTTAGCTTTTATTAATTTATAAAGGTTCTCAGTGTCATATTATACTTTCACAAAACAAGTATTTACTATTTCAGTCATCAACCATGTCCTACTTATCAAATCACAGTAGGCAATTCCAAATTTCCAAATCTCATATATATATATATATATATATATATATATATATATATATATATATATTAACTACTCGTATAATATATATAAAATAACAACACCCCACATAAAACTATGGTGCGTGCATACTTCTACTATCCAAACCCCATACCACTCATATCAAGGGGAATACAAATTCGGAATCACTCTCGAACTGTATTAACACATACACAAATAATATCGAGGCGAAGCATAGATTCCAAGTCTCTAAGAGGATGGCACATACTCGCGTCTCTTAGGACCGTCTGAACTATCAATTCGATAGCCTGTACCAAGGATATCTATCTTCTAGGGTACAAGTCAATATCCCCCATAAAGGTCCCATCGAGATAAGACTGTCCCAGCGCGGTAACCTCAAGGATAGCAAGTAGCGCGGTATGTTTTTCACATGTATATAATATATGTACACACAATCATATAAATATACCACTTTATCATATTAATATAGGTTCTTCTCGTCACCCATAATTACAACATTTATCCAAAATTTCACATTATTAGTATTACGTATAAGGTTTCATCTCTAACCTTAACTCGAAGGGTTTTCTCACTTATTACGTGACATTCGTGGACTCTATCCTTCCAAGTAGAAAATTCAGTAAGTATACCTCTATTTACTATCGTAGCTATTCGCCGCAATCTCTCACTTGAAATACGTAGTTTCATCGTTCATTATATAATTATCCCAAAAACAAGATTCTCGTCTTATAATAAAGTTCCCAACACTTATTCATATGTCCTACTGGTCTTTCCTATTTCCCAAAAAATTTCATTAAGAATAACCAAGAATTATTTCGCGATAAATTTAATTTAACTAATTAAACAAGGGAAATAGGAGTTTGCCAGGAGGGGTCGATCGATCGAGGTCTGGGGCTCGATCGATCGAACCTTCGATCGATCGAAGCTCTTGGCTCGATCGATCGATCAAGCAGGTCTACGAAAATCTGCAGAAATGCAGTTACGGGTTTCATCTCCAAATTTACACCAAATCCATATTTTCAAGTTCCAATCGTCCCAGAATTCTACTACTAACATTATAACAATATACCAGATGTTTCTAACGTAAGGCATGTACATATTCATCATTTAAACATGGATTTTCAACCCAAAATTATATCTAATTATCAAGAACCCTAGAATTTTCTTAAACAGTTTTCTAACAAATCTTTCTCCAGAATTTCTTTCTTATGATCATCAAAATTTCGTGGTTAATTTCCTCTACATGGCAAGGGTTTCCAGAATCATCATATAAATCAATACTACATGGATTCTCCTCTCACAAATTGGGTTTTCTTCCATAGTTTTCACCACAAATCATTCCTAAACTAATATGAAGATTGCACCAACGAAAATACGCAAGAAAATACTTGCCTGGGATTTTTGGTATTCTGATTCACGGCTGATTTTGGTATGGCTGCGTTCCTCGTCTCGCGATCTACGCGTTGGCGGTGACGGCGGCGCAAACGGGTGGCTTTTTGGCCTTGAGTTGCCTTGAGAGCTCTCTCCTCTCTTCTCCAATGTCCGTCACTTGTGTTTTGAGTTTCTAACCCTAGGTGACCATCCAGATATCTGATATAACCCTTGGAATTTTCGTGGGTTTAATTACCCAAAAAGGTGAAATGTCCAAAACGCCCTCCCGGGGTACTAATTAGGCCTAAAAACGCCCCGAGACCCAAACTAAACCCCCGGGTACACTTTTCTGACTGTCTCGACCCTTCCGGATGCGTTGACGCGCTCAAAACGACCATACGAACCACTTATAAAATATTCACTTTTTATTTATCAAAATTAGTCCCGACGTGACACGAGCACGTCCCGACTTAAATTTCCGAAATTGTCATTTAATTTACTCATGACATTCAATATAACCAATATCATATATATTACATTGCTCACTAGTAATATTCAACAAATTTCCCATAATTACTAACTCTCGTCACGTTAATAATTATAACATAATTAATTTCCGGATTTTTATTAAATAAATCATTCACGTTAAATTTAATAAATCCCCAAATTAATATAGCATAAAAATACGGGGTATTACATACTTCCCCCCTAATAACATAATTTCGTCCCGAAATTCAGAAAATAAGGCATACCTGGTAAAAACATCTCTCGATATCTCTCGCGCATATCTGCCTCACGCTCCCAAGTGGATTCCTCCACATTATGATGCTCCCAGTGGACCCGCACAAGTGGAACTATCTTCGACCTCAATCTCCTCTCACTATAGTCTAGAATAGACACTGGTCTCTCCTCGTAAGAGCTATCAGGCTGTAAGTCGATCTCATCTATCGCAATGTGAGTATGTGCCATATCATACCGAAGATATCATCTCAACGACGAGATGTGGAATACATCGTGGATGCGATGTAAATGTTCTGGCAGTCCCAACCTGTATGCAACCGACCCAATCCTCTCGATGATGGGAAATGGTCCCACGTACCTCGAAGCCAACTTCCCCTTCTTCCCGAACCTCATCACTCCCTTCATAGGAGATACACGCAATAACACTTGGTCCCCCACACTAAACTCCCGGAAGAACCGTTTCACATCGGCGTAGCTCTTTTGCCTGTCCTGGGCTACCCGAATGCGACTCCTGATCATCTCAATCCTCGCAACTTGTTATCTCTGGTCCTAGCAACTTGTTATCCCCCACCTCGAGCCAACAAGTTGGGGAACGACAAGGCCTGCCGTACAAAGCCTCAAATGGAGCCATACCAATCGTAAACTGATAAGAGTTATTATAAGCAAACTCTACCAGTGGAAGATATGGCTCCCAACCTCCTCCAAAATTGAGAACACACATGCGTAGCATATCCTCTAACATCTGATTAGTACGCTCTGTCTGTCCATCTGTTTGTGGGTGGTAAGCTGAACTCAACCTCAACTCAGTACCCATAGCCTCCTGAAAGCTTTCCCAAAAATGTGACACGAAAATCTTGTCTCTATCTGACACAATATTCAGGGGCACCCCATGTAATCTGACAATCTCAGAAATGAACAACTGAGCATACTGACCCGTGGTATAATCTGTCCGCACCGACAGAAAATGAGCCACCTTGGTCAAACGGTCTACAATCACCCAGATAGAATCGTGGCCCCGCTGTGATGTAGGCAACCCTGTAATAAAATCCATGGAAATACTCTCCCACTTCCACTCGAGTACTTCCAATGGCTGAAGTAATCCTGACGATTTCTGGTGGTCCACCTTTACCAGTTGGCAGGTAGAACACTTGGACACGAACTCGGCGATGTCCTTCTTCATCCCACTCCACCAGTATTGTCGCCTCATATCCTGGTACATCTTATCGCCTCCCGGATGTACTGCAAATCAGGACCCATGAGAGTGAGTCATCCCTGCATGACGTAATTCTGCTCCTTCTGGAACCACCAATCTCCCATTAAACCGCAAACCTCCATCAGAACTAAGAGAATAGGACTCAGCACCCTCGGCTAGAAGTCGCACAATCTGCTCCTGGCAAAACGGGTCTGTGGTCTGTGCCTGTATCACCCTCGTAACAATCTCGGGTGTGACTGACATTACGGATATGAAAGAACGTGCTACTGCGTCCTGGTGACCCAACTCCTTCCACTTTGCTTTCCAGACATCCGCTACCTCGTCTACCGGTTTACAACTCAACGCATCAGCAACTACGTTGGCCTTTACCGGATGATACTGTATATCGAACTGGTAGTCCTTCACAAACTCTAGCCATCTGCGCTGATGCATATTCAGCTCTCGCTGAGTGAACAGGTATTGCAATGACTTGTGGTCTGTGAATAAACGGAATTTCTCCCCCAATAAATAGTGCCTCCATATCCTCAATGCAAAGACGACCGCTGCTAACTCCAGGTCGTGGGTGGGGTAATTCTTCTCATGCGGCTTAAGCTTGCGGGAAGCCAAAGCTATAGCCTTCTCCTCCTGCTGGAGTACACCTCCAAGTCCCCGTAAAGACGCATCGGTGTAAACCAGGTACTCCACACCCGGTTTCGGTAAAGCAAGGACTGGTGTTGAAGTAAGCTTATCTTTCAGCTCGTCAAAAGCTAATTGACAAGCATCATCCCAAACATATGGTACTCCCTTGCGAGTCAGATTCGTCAATGGACCCGCTATTTTGGAGAATCCCCGAATGAATCTCCTGTAGTATCCGACTAACCCCAAGAAACTACGCACTTCCGTCGGTGTCGTGGGCTGTCCCCACTCCCTCACCGCTGACACTTTACTCGGGTCAACTGCTATCCCCTGCTCAGAAACAACATGGCCCAAGAACTGTACCTCTCGCAACCAGAATCCACACTTTTCGTACTTAGCATACAACTGATGCTCTCGTAGAGTCTGAAGAACCCGCCTCAAGTGCTCGGCATGCTCCTCCTCGGAGTGTGAATATATCCGGATGTCATCTATGAAGACGATGAAAAACTGATCCAAGAACTCTCTGAATACTCGGTTCATTAAGTCCATGAAAACGGTTGGAGCATTTGTGAGTCTGAACGGCATCACCCTGAACTCATAGGACCCATATCTCGATAAGAAGGCAGTCTTTGAAACATACTGCTCTCTAATACGTAACTGATGGTACCCCGACCTCAGATCTATCTTCAAAAAGAAAGTTGCTCCCCTCAACTGGTCGAACAGATCATCGATTCGAGGCAACGGGTACTTATTCTGTATCGTGACCTTGTTCAACTCCCGGTAGTCCACACACAATCTCAGTGAACCATATCTCTTCTTCACAAACAATACTGGAGCGCCCCAAGGTGAGGTACTCCTACGAATAAAGCCCTGACCTAACAACTGCTCTATCTGATCTCGTAGCTCTCGCATCTCTGCCGGAGCCATACGGTACGGTGTGCGTGCTATAGGTCTCGTATCTGGCAATAAATCTATAACAAAGTCTATCTCACGACTGGGGGGTAGGCCTGGTATCTCCTAAAACACATTGGAATACTCCCTGACAACTGGGATCGAATCCAAGGGGATCATAACCTCCTTATAGGTATCCTCCTCTATGTAATACAAATGAGCGGTCGAACCTCCCTCTGGGCGAGGCATCGCCACTACAAACATATCTTGCCCGAGAATGGAAAAAACAATGCTCCCACCGAAGCAATCAATCATGGCTCTATAAGCTACGAGCCAATCCATACCAATAATCACATCATGCTCGTGCATGTCTAAGACTAACATGTCTGCAGGTAATACCAAGCTACCATTCTCTACCCCCACTACCCGGCTTATAAAGAAAATAAGTGACCCACTCTCCAGTGGTGAGTCCACACACGTCACTGTGCTCTCTGCTGTAGCTAACAACCCTAAGGCCTTCGCAAAATGTGTAGCTATAAAATAATGTGTTGCCCCCGTATCAAACAAAACCCGACTCATAGTACCATGGATAGGAAACATACCCTCAATCGCGGGTGGTGCCTATGGAGCTGTTGCCTGGTGGACGTTATAGACACGTCCATACTGTAATTGCCCCTGCTGTACTGGAGCTGCTGGAATGGCTGGTAGGGCTGGCACCTGGGCTGGAGCTGGGAGGGTAGGTGGAAAAAGTGGTCTCTGTGGCTCATTACGGGCTCCCTGCTGCTGTGGGGCCCTATCGCCCTCTGGGCAATCCTGACGCCTATGGCCATGTTTACCGCACCCAAAACATTGGCCTTTGAAGTTACCTCCCCTCTGACCCTGCTGTCCACGGCCCTGTTGGCCGTTACCTCCACGCCACTGACCCTGTTGGCCCTGATGTGCACGCTGCTGGCCCTGCTGTCGGTGTTGGCCCTGCTGGCCCTGATGATTAGGCTGGCCTTGCTGGCCCTGCCTATAGCCCCCATATCCCTGCCAGAATCACCTGAACGGAATCGCTTAGCAGGGTCCCCCTGATGGGAACTCTGCTCGTGCTGACGAGTCTGTCCATGAGATGGTGCCCCACTGGCACTATTACCCCCGGTCCTGCCCTGCTGGCTGGACTCTCCTGCTCTCTTGCTTCCCTGCAGATGGAAGCGGTGGTCCTGGCAATGTAGCAACGCGGCATTGAGTACATCAGTGAACGTACTCAGGGATAGATTCCCAATAAGGTGCTGACGGATCCTCCAAGCTAACCCGTCGACAAACAGCATAATCTTCTTGCTCTCAGTAGGTGCCTCATCTGGCACAATGGTGAGAAGTCTCGTGAACTCCTCCTCATACTCCGGTAGGGTCAGACTCTCCTGCTTTAGATTTAGTAATCTCCGCCTCATCTCAGTCTGCACTGCGGGTGGAAAATACTTGCGGTCAAACCACTCCCAGAACAACTGAATAGGGATCGTGTCCCTCTCCTCCAAAGTGGTAGTGGATTCCCACCACTGTAATGCGGCTCCCACCAGCTTAAAGGAAGCCAATAACTGCTTTTGCACATCAGTGCACTCATACATACGGAGATGCCGCTGGATGTCCTTCTTCCATTGGCTAACTGTGACAATATCGGAGCTACCAGAGAACTCAGGGGGATGCGCTTTCTGAAAAGCATCCCGAACCCTCTCCCATGCAGATGGAAATTGTGCTGGTACTGGCGCTACTGCCTGAACCTGGGGTGGAGCCTGCTGAACCACCGCTAGTGCGGCATTCACCGCCTGAGCAACAATGGTGGCTACTTCATTTGCATTCATTGTGCCTTGTGCCGGAACTGCTGGCTGTTCGGCCTGGGCACGCCTATCTTTCGGAGCACGTCTCAGAGGCATCTGAAACGTGAACAAGTTTATTAGTCTACAGTTATTATCAAATCTCAAATAGCTGAAGACTTTAAACGTAAAATCAAGAATACAACAATCCTAAAAATAGGGCTCTATAGCAACAACGTTAAGCTGAAAGCGAAATAAGCCGTACAGATCCTATGGACACTAGAACCTGATGCTCTGATACCACCTGTGACACCCCGCCTAATTAAATACCGGGCGATCACTCCTTTATTAAATTAAATCAAGGTAAACAGTTGGTTCATTCTCAGCATCACTGTCGAAAAAAGTACATTTCCAATTTAACACCCTAAATAATTAAGCTAAGTGTCAAAACCATTTTCATACATACTTTCCAAATTTTTATTTAAAGAAAAACATTTATTTTATTAACAACATTCAATAAGTAAGAATCACACCATATTAAATTCTGCAACATAAACCAATTAATATAATACATTCGTCAATCGAATGTCAACATACGAAAACTAAAGTCACAAATCCAAACTGAATAAATCCCATAGAACAATACTGGAAATAACTGAAATACAAATGTCCAATAACAATGGAATAAAGGAAAGAGCTACACTTGCTCAACTAGTGAAAATACTAAGAGTGGATCTGAATGAACGAAGTCGTCTAATCAAGAGACCTGCAACTCCCACCTAAGCTGCAGCGCGTTCCTTCTAAGAGATCCTAAGCAAGACGCCCCTGTGGCTGGGCACCTGTAATACATACATATATATACAAGAGAGAGAGAGAGAGAGAGAAAAACGGGTCAGAGCCCGAAAGTGTGTTTGATTTAAAATATGTTTAGAAAGTATTTAAATTGATACAGGCCAATGCAACAATATATTAGTGCGTCACTCTCTTGAGAAATGCTCACCTCTCTTCTAATGTGCACGCCTATCGCACTAACCTTCCCAACGGTTTATCTTATAATTTTATCATACTAACCTTCCCAATAATTTAGCGTATCTTAACTTACTCATAAGATTTCAAAACCGAACAATATCATTGTTTAAAAAAAAGAATACTTCCAATTAGCAGCACAACTCTTGTTTTAGCTTTTATTAATTTATAAAGGTTCTCAGTGTCATATTATACTTTCACAAAACAAGTATTTACTATTTGAGTCATCAACCATGTCCTACTTATCAAATCACAGTAGGCAGTTCCAAATTTCCAAATCTCATATATATATATATATATTAACTACTCGTATAATATATATAAAATAACAACACCCCACATAAAACTATGGTGCGTGCATACTTCTACTATCCAAACCCCATACCACTCATATCAAGGGGAATACAAATTCGGAATCACTCTCGAACTGTATTAACACATACACAAATAATATCGAGGCGAAGCATAGATTCCAAGTCTCTAAGAGGATGGCACATACTCGCGTCTCTTAGGACCGTCTGAACTATCAATTCGATAGCCTGTACCAAGGATATCTATCTTCTAGGGTACAAGTCAATATCCCCCATAAAGGTCCCATCGAGATAAGACTGTCCCAGCGCGGTAACCTCAAGGATAACAAGTAGCGCGATATGTTTTTCACATGTATATAATATATGTACACACAATCATATAAATATACCACTTTATCATATTAATATAGGTTCTTCTCGTCACCCATAATTACAACATTTATCCTAAATTTCACATTATTAGTATTACGTATAAGGTTTCATCTCTAACCTTAATTCGAAGGGTTTTCTCAGTTATTACGTGACATTCGTGGACTCTATCCTTCCAAGTAGAAAATTCAGTAAGTATACCTCTATTTACTATCGTAGCTATTCGCCGCAATCTCTCACTTGAAATACGTAGTTTCATCGTTCATTATATAATTATCCCAAAAACAAGATTCTCGTCTTATAATAAAGTTCCCAACACTTATTCATATGTCCTACTGGTCTTTCCTATTTCCCAAAAAATTTCATTAAGAATAACCAAGAATTATTTCGCGATAAATTTAATTTAACTAATTAAACAAGGGAAATAGGAGTCTGCCAGGAGGGGTCGATCGATCGAGGTCTGGGGCTCGATCGATCGAACCTTCGATCGATCGAAGCTCTTGGCTCGATCGATCGATCAAGCAGGTCTACGAAAATCTGCAGAAATGCAGTTACGGGTTCATCTCCAAATTTACACCAAATCCATATTTTCAATTTCCAATCGTCCCAGAATTCTACTACTAACATTATAACAATATACCAGATGTTTCTAACGTAAGGCATGTACATATTCATCATTTAAACATGGATTTTCAACCCAAAATTATATCTAATTATCAAGAACCCTAGAATTTTCTTAAACAGTTTTCTAACAAATCTTTCTCCAGAATTTCTTTCTTATGATCATCAAAATTTCGTGGTTAATTTCCTCTACATGGCAAGGGTTTCCAGAATCATCATATAAATCAATACTACATGGATTCTCCTCTCACAAATTGGGGCTTCTTCCATAGTTTTCACCACAAATCATTCCTAAACTAATATGAAGATTGCACCAACGAAAATATGCAAGAAAATACTTGCCTGGGATTTTTGGTATTCTGATTCACGGCTGATTTTGGTATGGCTGCGTTCCTCGTCTCGCGATCTACGCGTTGGCGGTGATGGCGGCGCAAACGGGTGGCTTTTTGGCCTTGAGTTGCCTTGAGAGCTCTCTCCTCTCTTCTCCAATGTCCGTCACTTGTGCTTTGAGTTTCTAACCCTAGGTGACCATCCAGATATCTGATATAACCCTTGGAATTTTCGTGGGTTTAATTACCCAAAAAGGTGAAATGTCCAAAACTCCCTCCCGGGGTACTAATTAGGCCTAAAAACGCCCCGAGACCCAAACTAAACCCCCGGGTACACTTTTCTGACTATCTCGACCCTTCCGGACGCGTTGACGCGCTCAAAACGACCATACGAACCACTTATAAAATATTCACTTTTTACTTATCAAAATTAGTCCCGACGTGACACGAGCACGTCCCGACTTAAATTTCCGAAATTGTCATTTAATTTACTCATGACATTCAATATAACCAATATCATATATATTACATTGCTCATTAGTAATATTCAACAAATTTCCCATAATTACTAACTCTCGTCACATTAATAATTATAACATAATTAATTTCCGAATTTTTATTAAGTAAATCATTCACGTTAAATTTAATAAATCCCCAAATTAATATAGCATAAAAATACGGGGTATTACAGGTAGACACCTATCTGTGGCCCTAGATAAGAACCTTTTCAAGGCAGTAACTCTCCCTATGAGCCTCTAAACGTCTTTAATGGACTTGGGGGTCTTCATCTCAACAAGGGCCTTTAACTTTTCAGGATTGGCCTCGATGCCTCTTTGGTTGACAATGAACCCCAAGAACTTCCCTGCTCCGACCCCGAAGACACACTTGGCCGGATTAAGCTTCATCTGGTATTTGTCCATCGTATTAAAGGTCCTCTCCAAGTCTGCCACATGATCCTCTGCCTTTAAACTCTTAGTCAACATGTCATCTACATAGACCTCCATAGACTTCCCAATTTGGTCTTCGAACATTTTATTTACGAGGCGCTGGTACGTTGCCCCCGCATTTTTTAGGCCAAAGGGAATGACCCTATAACAGTATGTCCCCTTGTCAGTGATGAAGGCTGTCTTCTCCGAGTCTTCAGGGTTCATGAAGATATGGTTATACCCTGAATAGGCATCCATGAAGCTCATGAGCTCATGGCCTGCGGTAGCGTCTACCATCTGGTCAATGCGGGGGAGAGGGAAGCTGTCTTTGGGACAATGCTTGTTGAGGTCTGTGAAGTCCACACACATTCTCCACTTCCCGTTGGCCTTTGGAACAATGACTGCATTGGACAACCATTCGGGGTAGATGACCTCTCTGATAAACTCAGCGTCTTCTAATTTTTTGACCTCATCCCTAATGACCTCATACTTTTCTCTAGAGTAAATTCTCCTCTTCTGCTTTACTGTCTTCACTCCCTCTACCACATTGAGCTTATGGCACATGATTTTAGGGTCAATCCCCGACATATCTACATGACTCCATGCGAAGACGTTTCGTCTTCTCCTCAACAGTTAAATGAGGTCTTCCTTGATATTGGGATTCAGAGACTTACCAACTTGGACGGTTTTTTCCGGGTCATCCTCATCGAGGATGATGGATTCTACCTCTTTCGCGGCATCTCCTTTCTTGAGCTTCGTCTCGTCCCTGGGGTCTAGGGTATCAATATTATAAGTGGTCGTAGCCCTCTTGTGTGCCTCCCTTTCTTCAGCGGAGTTGTAGTAACATTCTCGCGCTGTCGTCTGGTCTCCCTGAACTTCCCGCACCCCGTAAGGGGTAGGAAATTTAATCATCTGATGGACCGTAGACGGCACAGCTTCAAACCCCTTGAGGGCCACACGCCCCAGTATGATGTTGTAAGCCGAAAACACATGTTCATCCATCACAAAGAAACTGACCTTCTTGGTAAGCCATCTCGGCCACTCGTCCCCCACCCTGACATCGGCCTCATACACCCCAAGGGGATGAACCTTTTCCCCACTGAACCCAATCAATGGATGATGGTATGGGACGAGTCTAGCACGACTGAGACCTAAGGCTTTGAAGCACGGCCAAAACATTACATCTGCAGAACTGCCCCCGTCGACCAATATCCTCGGCACCTCACACCCATGCACCCTAGTTGTGATGACGATTGGGTCATCGTGTGGGGATAGGAGGCCTTTAAAGTCCATTCTTGAGAATCCCACTATTAGAGTGTCCATGTCAGCTTTCTTTCTCTTTTCTGACTTGACCTCCAGAGAGGTCGAGTGTACCGTCTTCGTCACTGCCTTGGCCTCAGCCACATGGGACTTCCTGTCAGCGACCTCAGATCCTCCTCCTGCTAGACCCCCGGAGATCATTCCCACTCCGAGCGAGATTATATTAAGCCTCTCCACAGGGCCTTGGTCGTCTCTCGACGGGAGGTCAGGGTCATCCTCATCATTAGAAGGTTCGTCCCCTCTTTTTTGAGGACCTTCTCTGCATGCATCGCCCCACTTCTTTCTGGGGTCATCCCCTAGGCCCCTCTTGAAGGCACCTTTGTCGACGTACTTTCTGAGCTTACCTTCTTTCAGCATCTTCTCAATCTCATCTTTCAGAGCAAAGCATTTGTCTGTTACGTGGCCGTGATCTTGGTTAAATTCACACCACAGGTTCTTATTCCTCTTGTTGGGGGCTGCCCTCAACTTCTCATGACACTTCAGGGACCGGTCACTCTTTATCTCATTGAGTATCTGCTCACAGTTGACCGTCAGAGGGGTATAACTAGCGAACTTGTCGTCCGTGGACCTCTTCTTCCCCTCTTTTTTCTTCTTAGGGTATTTACCCCCACTAGCGCCTCCTTTTTCGTCTTCGTATTTTGCGGCCATCGCCTCTTCGGCGTTCATCACCTATCCTGCTGTCGACAACAATTCAACCATCATCCTCGGAGGGTCTTCAGCAAGCTTCCGTAACAGTTTCCTCTTTTGGAGTCCTCTAATCAGGGCTGTCATAGCTATACTCTCCTCATAGTCTTCCACCTCCAGCTTCTCTTTATTGAATCTGGCTATGTAGTCCCTCAAACTTTCATTCTTCCCCTGCTTAACATAGAGCAGGTGGGTGGTATTCTTTTGTGTCCTCACCCCAAAGCAAAAGTTGTGGATGAACAGGTCTGCCAACTACTTAAAGTTTTCAATGGAATTTTTTGGAAGAGACGTGTACCAGACATGCGCAGCCCCAGTAAGGGTACCAGAAAAGGCACGACACCTCATCTCATCTGAGATAGAGTATATGTCTGCTACTGATTGATACATCTCAACATGGTGGACAGGGTTGGTGCTCCCGTCGTATCTTGGGGTGACCACAGGTGGCTTGAACCTTGATGGCGTAGGGAAGTTGACTATCTTCGCCACAAAGGATGAGCCTATGGTGTATCCCTTATGAAGAGGGTCTCGGCTCTTCATTATATCACCGATCTTATCCTCTAGTCGCTGGATTGAGTCATTCCAGGGCCTCACAGGGTCGGTTTGGCCGATGTTATCCCCTGCCGCCTCTTTAAGGTGGACGGAGGGTTCTGCTGCGGCAGGCCTGTGTCGGTTGTTTACTTCCCTTTGCCCGTCATCCCGTCCTTGGGGTCGGCCATCTGCTGCCTCCCTCCTGGACCTCGCAGTACTTCTTGACCTAGATAATTTTTCCCGCAGGTCATTTACTGGGCCCAGCCTCTCAAAGGCTGACCCCCTGCTCAAGTGATCAAAAGAAGAGCCTCTCGGGCGATCATCAGGATTTGGTCTCCCGCACTTTCCTCTACTTTCCTGGAGAGGTCGTACAGTATTATTGGAGACCTCATATGGTTCCCAGCATTCTATAGGGGCCTCCTCCCCCTCCAGATCGTCATACCCTTCCTCAGGGCTAGGGTTTCTTTGCCTCCCCAGGCGTATACGCCGGGGGTCAGCAACATCCCTACACCGCTGAGGGGGTGGCAGGTCTTTGCGTGGTGCCTGGGGTGGTCCCCTGGCTTCATGCTGTCCTGGAGCTGCTGCCGGAGTAATCATCTCAGGGGAAACCCCTGGTGGTCTTAGCATGTTTTGGCTTAGAGCTGTGAACTGCTACTGCATCATCCGCTGGCTTGCTGCCAGAGACTTTAAGGCTGCCGCCACATCAGCCATCTCAGATTGAGGTGGCGGCTGACTAGAATTAGGTCCTCCCCCATCATCCGGCAGGGGAAGTGGTGGTGGTGGCATCTCAGGTTCCATGTGTTTGAGCTATGAAAAGCTGAACTGAAGAAAAGACTGGTGAACTTGAGAACCTTAGTGGGTCTCTTTCAATGGTGAAACATCCCCTCTCAGGGGGAGAGTTGGCTCATCACCAGAGTGCCCAGTGAGGTCAAGATGTACAAAGGAAGAGATGTCTTCTCGTTTCCCACAGACGGCACCAAACTGATGATGCTAAGATTTAACACCACCGGATAAGTGATAATGAGCTCAAACAGTAGTAACCATGGCAGCCATAGATATGTATAAGTGTATAAGTATGTAGAAGGGGATGAGTATAAGAGGAAAATAGACAATGATGTATAGTGGTTCAGCCAATTTGGCCTACATCCACTGTGAGTGTGTGATCCACTAAGTATGGGCACTAATGGCCTTGGATACAATGCACATAAGCTCACTTTCTCTCTCTACTGTGTGTACAAGCAGAGTTTTAGCTAGGGTTACAATAAATTGATCGATCCCTCCATCCCCTGTAGGGTTGTAGGTGACAAGTATATATAGGTCTTGGGGGGTGTAGTGTACCCCCCAAGTATGCATGGTACATGTGAATGATGATCTAGCCAATCCCCTGTTGACACCTGTAGATGCCAAATGATGACATAATATTCCCTCACGCGAGGGTGTGATTTTGTTATAACGGTCTCCCATGTGCCATGTGAGCCTCACGCGCACTGTTCCACGCATCTCCCAAACCACGCGCTGTGATGATGTCACCCTCGGCCTTTGATATGAGGCCGAGGGCAAAGTTCCTTCCGGTAATGAGTCTGACCCAATTTGGGCCTCGTACTGTCGTACACTTGGGGGGTCGTCCGGAGTCTGATAAAGGGTCGGCCCCTTGAGGGGTCGTCCGGAGCCTGATGAAGGGTCGGCCCCCTGAGGGGTCGTCCGGAACCTGATGAAGGGTCGGCCCCCTGAGAGGTCGTCCGGAGCCTGATGAAGGGTCGGCCCCTTGAGGGGTTGTCCGGAGCCTGATGAAGGATCGCCCCCCTGAGGGGTCGTCTGGAGCCTCATGAAGGGTCGGCCCTCTGAGGGGTCGTTCGGAGTCTGATGAAGGGTCGGCCCCCTGAGGGGTCGTCTGGTTAGAGGGTATATATGGGTATATCATGGCTCGTAGGAACCGACCGTGTAGCCACGGGGATCCCGGTTTGAGTGTACGACGTAAATTTGCAAGAAATTAGACTTAAGCATAAAAACATGCAATCGAAGGGTGAAAATATAAAAAAAACACAAAATGGTCCGGTAAGAGTCACGAGCATCTCGCACTGGACCAATGTGACTCGTAGTAACCGATCGCATAGTCACGGGGCTCCCGGTTTGAGTATATGATGTAAATTTGTAAAAAATATACTTAAGCTTAAAAACATTCCATCGAAGGGTGAAAACATAAAATATCAACAAGACGGTACAGAAAGAGTCACGAACGTCTAGCACGGGCCAATGTGACTTGTAGGAACAGACCGTGTAGTCACGGGACTCCCGATTTGAGTGTACGACGTAAATCTCGAAAAAGTTAGACTTAAGCATAAAAACATGCCGTCGAAGGGCGAAAACATAAAACAAAAACAAAAGGATCCGGTAAGAGTCACGACCAACTCGCACGGGACTAATGTGACTCGTAGGAACCGATCGCGTAGTCACGGCCCTCCCAGTTTGAGTGTATGATGTAAATTTTTAAAAATCTAGACTTAAGCATCAAAACATGCCATCGAAGGGTGAAAACGTAAAGCAAACACAAAACGGACCCGTAAGAGTCATGAACACCTCTCGCGGAGAAAATGTGGCTCGTAGGAACCGACCGCGTAGTCACATGGCTCCCAGTTTGAGTGTACGGTGTAAATTTGCAAAAAATTAGACTTAAGCATGAAAACATGCTATCGAAAGGTGAGAACGTAAAACAAACACAAAATGGTCCCGTAAGAGTCATGAACGCCTCGCACGGGACCAATGTGACTCGTAGGAACCGACCACATAGTCACGAGTCTTCTAGTTTGAGTATACGACGAAATTTGCAAATAAATAGACTTAAGCATAAAAATCATGCCATCGAATGGTGAGAACGTAAAACAACCACAAAACGGTCTGGTAATAGTCACGAACACCTCGCACAACACCAATGTTACTTGTAGGATCTGACCGCATAGTCACGGGGCCCCAGGTCTGAGTGTACGGCATAAATTTGAAAAAAAATAGACTTAAGCATAAAAATCATGCCATCGAAGGGTGAGAACGTAAAAAGTCACAAAACGGTCCCGTCAGAGTCACGAACGCCTCGTACGGGACCAATGTGACTCATAGGAACCGACCGCGTCGTCACGGGGCTCTCGGTTTGAGTGTACGGTGTAAATTTGCAAAAAATTAGACTTAAGCATAAAAACATGCCATCGAAAGGTGAGAACGTAAAACAAACACAAAATGGTCCTGTAAGACTCACGAACGCCTCGTACAGGACCAATGTGACTCTTAGGAACCGACCGCGTAGTCACAGGGCTCCCAGTTTGAGTGTACGGCGTAAATTTGCAAAAAATTAGACTTAAGCATGAAAACATGCTATCGAAAGGTGAGAACGTAAAACAAACAGAAAATGGTCCCGTAAGAGTCATGAACGCCTCGTACGGGACCAATGTGACTCGTAGGAACCGATCGCGTAGTCACGGGGCTCCCTGTTTGAGTGTACGACGTAAATTTAAAAAAAATTTAGACCTAAATGTAAAAACATGCCATCGAAGGGTTAAAAGGTAAAAAAACACAAAACGGTCCGTTAAGAGTCACGAACACCTCGTACGGGACCAATGTAACTCGCTGGAACCGACAGCGAAGTCACAGGGCTCTCGATTTGAGTGTACAACGTAAATTTGTAAAAAGTTAGACTTAAGCATAAAAACATGCCATCGAAGGGTGAGAACGTAAATATCCACAAAACGGTCAAGTAAGAGGCACGAACTCCTCACACGGGACCAATATGATTCGTAGGAATCGACCGCATAGTCACGAAGGTTCCGATTTGAGTGTACATCGTAAATTTGCAAAAAAATAGACTTGAGCATAAAAACATGCCATCGAAGGGTGAAAATGTAAAACAATCACAAAATGGTCCGGTAAGAGTCACGAATACCCCGCACGGGACAAATGTGACACGTAGTAACCGATCGTGTAGTCACGGGGCTCCCGATTTGAGTGTACAATGTAAATTTATAAAAAGTTAGACCTAAGCATAAAAACATGCCATCGAAGGGTAAAAACATAAAAAAAACACAAAACGGTCCCATAAGAGTCACAAACACCTCGCACGGGACCAATGTGACTCGTAGGAACCGATCGCGTAGTCACGGGTCTCCCGGTGTGAGTATACGGCGTAAATTTATAAAAAAATTAGACTTAAGCATAAAAATTATGTAATCGAATGGTGAGAATGTAAAACACCCACAAAACGGTCCGCTAAGAGTCACGAACACCTCGCACGACACCAATGTGACTGGTGGGATCCGATCGCGTAGTCACGGGGCTCCAGGTCTGAGTGTACGACATAAATTTGAAAAAAATAGACTTAAGCGTAATATCATGCCATCGAATTGTGAGAACGTAAAACAACTTCAAAACGATCCCGTAAGAGTGACGAACGCCTCTCACGGGACCAATGTGACTCGTAGGAAGCAACCCCGTAGTCACGGGGCTCCTGGTTTGAATGTACGACATAAATTTGAAAAAAAATAGAGTTCAGCATAAAAACATGCCATCGAAGGGTGAGAATGTAAAAAGCCACAAAACGGTCCCGTAAGAGTCACAAACGCCTTATACGGGATCAATATGACTCGTAGGAATCGACCGCATAGTCACGGGGCTCCCAGTTTGAGTGTACGACGTAAATTTGCAAAAAATTAGACTTCAGCATAAAAACATCCCATCGAAGGGTAAAAACATAAAATAAACACAAATCGGTCCCGTAAGAGTCACGAACTCCTCGCACGGGACCAACGTGACTCGTAAAAACCGACCGCGTAATCACGGGGCTCCCGGTTTGAGTGTACATCGTGAATTTGCAAAAAAATTAAACTTAAGCATAAAAACATGCCATCGAAGGGTGAAAACGTAAAACAACCATAAAATAGTTCGGTAAGAGGCACGAATGCCTCGCACGGGACCAATGTAACTCATAGGATCCGACTGCGTACTCCCGGGGCTCCCAGTTTGAGTGTACGACATAAATTTGCAAAAAAATAGACTTAGGCATAAAAATATCCCATCGAAGGGTGAAAACATAAAACAAACACAAAACGGTCCCGTAAGAGTCACGAACGCAACTCACGGGACCAATGTATCTCGTAGGAACCGATCGCGTAGTCACGGAGCCCCCGGTTTGAGTGTACGAGGTGAATTTTCAAAAAAATATTCTTAAGCATAAAAACATGCCATCAAAGTGTGAAAACGTAAAACAGCCACAAAATGGTCCCGTAAGAGGCGGGAATGCCTCGCAAGGCACCAATATGACCCGTGGGATCCGATCTCGTAGTCACGGTGATCCCGGTTTGAGTGTACGACATAAATTTACAACAAAATAGATTTAATCATAAAAACATGCCATCGAAGGGTGAAAATATAAAATAGCCACAAAACGGTCCAGTAAGAGTCACGAACACCTCGCACGGGACCAATGTGACTCGTAGGAACCGACCGCGTAGTCACGGGTCTTTTGATTTGAGTGTAAGACAAAATTTGCAAATAAATAGACTTAAGAATAAAAATCATGCCATCCAATGGTGAGAACGTAAAACAACCACAAAACGGTCCGGTAAGAGTCACGAGCACCTCGCACGACACCAATGTGTCTTATAGGATCTGACCGCGTAGTCACGGGGATCCAGGTCTGAGTGTACGACATAAATTCAAAAAAAATTAGACTAAAGCATAAAAATCATGCCATCGAAGGGTGAGGACGTAAAAAGCCACAAAACGGTCCCGTAAGAGTCACGAATGCCTCGTACGAGACCAATGTGACTCGTAGGAACCGACCGCATAATCATGGGCCTCCCGGTTTGAGTGTACGGCGTAAATTTTCAAAAAAATAGACTTAAACATAAAAACATGCCTTCTAGGGGTGAAAACGTAAAACAAAAACAAAACGGTCCCGTAAGAGTCACGAAAGCCTCGCACAGGACCATTGTGACTCGTAGGAATCGACCGCGTAGTCACAGGG
The DNA here is from genome assembly GCA_949130495.1 of Sambucus nigra. NCBI lineage: Eukaryota > Viridiplantae > Streptophyta > Magnoliopsida > Dipsacales > Adoxaceae > Sambucus > Sambucus nigra. The sequence goes on from OX422214.1 coordinate 429,327,766, forward strand.
CTCCAGGTTTGAGTGTACGACGTAAGTTTACAAAAAATTAGACTTAAGCATAAAAACATGCATCGAAGGGTGAAAATGTAAAACAAACACAAAATATTCCCGTAAGAGTCACGAACACCTCTCACGGGACCAATGTGGCTCGTAGGAACCGATCGCGTAGTCCCGGGGCTTCCGGTTTGAGTGTATGGCATAAATTTGGAAAAAAATATACTTGAGCATAAAAACATGCCATCGAAGTGAGAAAATGTAAAACAGACACAAAACGGTCCCGTAAGATTCACAAACGCCTCGTACGGGACCAATGTGACTCGTAGGAACCGACCGCGTAATCACGGGGTCCCGGTTTGAGTGTACGACGTAAATTTGTAAGAAATTAGACTTAAGCATAAAAACAAGCAATCAAAGGGTGAAAACGTAAAACAAACACAAAATGGTCCTGTAAGAGTCACGAGCATCTCGCACTCGACCAATGTGACTCGTAGGAACCGACCGCGTAGTCACGGGGATCCCGATTTGAGTGTACGATGTAAATTTGCAAAAAATATACTTAAGCATAAAAACATTCCATCAAAGGGTGAAAACATAAATAGCCACAAAACGGTCCAGAAAGAGTCACGAACGTCTAACAGGGGGACAATGTGACTTGTAGGAACCGATCGCGTAGTCACGGGGCTCCCGATTTGAGTGTATGACGTAAATCTGCAAAAAGTTAGACTTAAGCATAAAAACATGCCGTCGAAGGGTGAAAATGGAAAACAAACACAAAACGGTCCGGTAAGAGTCACGACCAACTCGCACGGGACTAATGTGACTCGTAGGGACCGATCGCGTAGTCACGACGCTCCCGGTTTGAGTGTAAGATGTAGATTTGAAAAAAGTTAGACTTAAGCAACAAAACATGCCATCGAATGGTGAAAACGTATAATAGCCACAAAACGGACCCGTAAGAGTCAAGAGCACCTCTCGCGGGACCAATATGACTCGTAGGAACCGACCGCATATTCACGGGTCTCCCGGTTTGCTGTACGACGTAAATTTGCAAAAAAATAAACTTAAGCGTAAAATCGTGCCATCGAAGGGTGAGAACGTAATACAACCACAAAATGGTCCCGTAAGAGGCAGAAACACCTCACACGGGACCAATGTGACTCGTAGGAACCGACCGCGTAGTCCCGGGGCTCCCTGTTTGAGTGTACGACATAAATTTGCAAAAAAATAGACTTAATCATAACAACATGCCATCGAAGGGTGAGAACATAAAACAAACACAAAGAGGTCCCGTAAGAGTCACGAACACCCTGCACGGGACCAATGTGACTCGTAGGAATCGATCGCGTAGTCCCGGGGATCCCGGTTTGAGTGTACGATGTAAATTTATAAAAAAATAGACTTAAACAATAAAACATGCCATCAAAGGGTTAGAAGGTAAAACAAACACAAAACAGTCTGGTAAGAGTCACGAACGCCTCACACGAGACCAATGTAACTCGTTAGAACTGACCGTGTAGTCACGGGGGCTCTCGATTTGAGTGTATGACGTAAATTTGTAAAAAGTTAGACTTAAGCATAAAAATATGCCATCGAAGGGTGAGAACATCAACAGCCACAAAACGGTCCCATAAGAGGCACGAACGCCTCGCACGGGACCAGTGAGACTCGTAGGAACCGACTGCGTAGTCACAGGGTCCTGATTTGAGTGTACGACGTGAATTTAAAAAAAATTAGACTTGAGCATAAAAACATGCCATCGAAGGGTGAGAACGTAATACAACCACAAAACGGTCCCATAAGAGGCACAAATGCCTCGCACGAGACCAATGTGACTCGTAGGAACCGATCGCGTAGTCCCGGGGCTCCCAGTTTGAGTGTACGACGTAAATTTATAAAAAATTAGACTTAAGCATAAAAACATGACATCGAAAGGTGAGAATGTAAAATAAACACAAAATGGTCCCGTAAGAGTCACGAACGCCTCGTACGTGATCAATGTGACTCGTAGGAACCGATCGCATAGTCACGGGGCTCCCGGTTTGAGTGTAAGACGTAAAATTAAAAAAAATCAGACTTAAATATCAAAACATGCCATCGAAGGGTTTAAAGGAAAAAAAACACAAAACGGTCCGGTAAGAGTCACGAACGCCTCGCACGGGACCAATGTAACTCGTTGGAACCGACCGCGTTGTCACAGGGCTCTCGGTTTGAGTGTACGACGTAAATTTGTAAAAAAGTAGACTTAAGCATAGAAACATGCCATCGAAGGGTGAAAATATAAAACAGTCACAAAATGATTCGGTAAGAGTCACGAATGCCTCGCACGGGACAAATGTGACTCGTAGTAACCGATCGCGTAGTCACGGGGATCCCAGTTTGACTGTACAACGTAAATTTTTAAAAAGTTATAACTAAGCATAAAAACATGCCATCGACGGGTGAAAACGTAAAACAAACACAAAAAGGTCCCGTAAGAGTCATGAACACCTCGCACGGGACCAATGTGACTCGTAGGAATCGATCGCGTAGTCACGGGTCTCCCGGTGTGAGTGTACGACGTAAATTTATAAAAAAATTAGAGTTAAGAATAAAAATCATGCAATCGAATGGTGAGAATGTAAAACAACCACAAAACGGTCCGCTAAGAGTCATGAACACCTCGAAAGGCACCAACGTGACTCGTAGGATCCGACCGCGTAGTCACGGGGCTCCAGGTCTGAGTATACGACATAAATTTGAAAAAATTAGACTTAAGCGTAATAACATACCATCGAATGGTGAGAATGTAAAACAACCTCAAATCGATCCATAAGAGTCACGAACGCCTCGCACGGGACCAACGTGACTCGTAGGAACCGACCCCGTAGTCACAGGGTTCCAGGTTTGAATGTACGACATAAATTTGAAAAAAATAGACTTCAGCATAAAAACATGCCATCGAAGGGTGAAAATGTAAAACAACAAAAAAATAGTCCCGTAAGAGGCACGAAGGCCTCGCACGGGACCAATGTGACTCGTAGGAACCGACCGCGTAGTCCCGGGGCTCCCAGTTTGAGTGTCCGACATAAATTTGCAAAAAAATAGATTTAAGCATAAAAACATCCCATCGAAGGGTGAAAACATAAAACAAACACAAAATGGTCCCGTAAGAGTCACGAACGCCACGCACGGGACCAATGTGACTCGTAGGAACCGACCGCGTAGTCACGGAGCTCCCGGTTTGAGTGTACGACGTGAATTTGCAAAAAATTATTCTTAAGCATAAAAACATGCCATCGAAGGGTGAAAACGTAAAACAGTCACAAAATGGTCCCGTAAGAGGCACGAACGCCTCACAAGGGACCAATGTGACCCGTGGGATCCGACCGCGTAGTCACGGGGATCCCGATTTGAGTGTACGACGTAAATTTGCAAAAAATAGATTTAAGCATAAAAACATGCCATCGAAGGGTGAAAATATAAAATAGCCACCAAACGGTCCAGTAGGAGTCACGAACACCTCGCACGGGACCAATGTGACTCGTAGGAATCGATCGCATAGTCACGAGTCTTCTGGTTTGAGTATACGACGAAATTTTCAAATAATTAGACTTAAGCATAAAAATCATGCCATCGAATGGTGAGAACGTAAAACAACCACAAAATGGTCTGGTAATAGTCACGAACACCTCCCACGACACCAATGTGACTTGTAGGATGTGACCGCATAGTCACGGTGCCCCAGGTCTGAGTGTACGACGTAAATTTGAAAAAAAATGGACTTAAACATAAAAATTATGCCATCGAAGGGTGAGAACGTAAAAAGCCACAAAACGGTCCCGTCAGAGTCACGAACGCCTCATACGGGACCAATATGACTCGTAGGAACCGATTGCGTAGTCATGGGGCTTCCGGTTTGAGTGTACGTCGTAAATTTGCAAAACAAATAGACTTAAACATAAAAACATGCCTTCTAAGGGTGACAACATAAAGCAAAAACAAAACGGTCCCGTAAAAGTCACGAAAGCCTCGCACAGGACCCATGTGACACGTAGGAATCGACCGCGTAGTCACGGGGATCCAGGTTTGAGTGTACGACGTAAATTTACAAAAAATTAGACTTAAGCATAAAAACATGCCATCGAAGGGTGAAAATGTAAAACAAACACAAAATATTCCCGTAAGAGTCACGGACACTCACACTCACACGGGACCAATGTGGCTCGTAGGAACCGATCGCGTAGTGCCGGGGCTCCCGGTTTGAGTGTACGACATAAATTTGGAAAAAATAGACTTGAGCATAAAAACATGCCATCGAAAGGAGAAAAAGTAAAACGGCCACAAAACGATCCCGTTAGATTCACAAACGCCTCGTACGGGACCAATGTGACTCGTAGGAACCGACCGCCTAGTCACGGGGCTCCCGTTTTGAGTGTACAACATAAATTTGTAAAAAATTAGACTTAAGCGTAAAAACATGCCATGGAAGGGTGAAAATGTAAAAGAAACACAAAATGGTCCGGTAAGAGTCATGAACACCTTGCACGGGACCAATGTGACTCGTAGGAATCGACCGCGTAGTCACGACCTCCCGATTTGAGTGTACGACGTAAATTTGTAAAAGTTAGAGTGGAGCATAAAAAAGATCCCATCGAAGGGTGAAAATATAAATCAACCACAAAACGGTCCCGTTAGAGTCACAAAGACCTCGCACGGGACCAATGTGACTCGTAGGAATCGATCGCGTAGTCACGGTTCTCTCGGTTTGAGTAAATTTACAAAAAAATAGACTCAAGCATAAAAACATGCCATCGAAGGGTGAAAATGTAAAACAAACACAAAACGGTTCACGGGGCTCCCGATTTGAGTGTACGACGTTAATTTAAAAAAATTAGAGTTAAGCATAAAAACATGCCACCGAAGGGTGAAAATGTAAAACAGCCACAAAATGGCCCCATAAGAGTCACGAACACCTCGCATGAGATGAAGGTAAGTCGTAGGAACCGGACACGTAGTCATCGCGCTCCCGGTTTAACTGTATGACGTAAATTTGCAAAAATTTAGTTTTAAGCATAAAAACATGCCATCGAAGGGTCAAAACGTAAAATAAACACAAAATAATCCCCTAAAAGTAACGAACACCTCGCACGGGACCAATGTGACTCGTAAGAACCGATCGCGTAGTCTCGAGGCTCCCGATTTAAGTGTACGACATATATTTGTAAAAAAATATACTTAATCATAAAGACATGCCATCGAAGGGTGAAAACGTAAAATAGCCAAAATATGGTCCCATAAGTGGCACGAACGCCTTGCACGGGACCAATGTGACTCGTAGGATCCGACCACGTAGTCACGGGGCTCCAAGTTTGAGTTTATGACGTAAATTTGTAAAAAATAGATTAACCATAAAAATATGCCATCGAAGGGTGAAAACGTAAAATAACCACAAAACGGTCCGGTAAGAGTCACGAACACCTCGCACGGGGCCAATGTGACTCGTAGGAACCGACCGCGTAGTCATGCGGCTCCCGGTTTGAGTGTACGATGAAATTTGTAAAAAATTAGACTTAAGCATAAAAATCATGCAATCAATTGGTGAGAATGTTAAAAAGTCACAAAACGGTCCGCTAAGAGTCACGAACACCTAATACGGCACCAATGTGACTCGTAGGATCCGACCGCGTAGTCACAGGGCTCCAGGTCTGAGTGTACGACATAAAATTAAAAAAATTAGACTTGAGCGTAAAATCATGCCATCGAATGGTGAGAACATAAAACAACCTAAAAACGATCCCGTAAGAGTCACGAACGCCTCGCACGGGACTAACATGACTAGTTGGAACCGACCCCGTAGCCACGGGGCTCCAGGTTTGAATGTACGACATAAATTTGAAAAAAATTAGACTTCAGCATAAAAACATGCCATCGAAGGGTGAGAACGTAAAAAGCCACAAAACGGTCCCGTAAGAGTCACGAACGCCTAATACGAGACCAATGTGACTCGAAGAAATCGACCGCGTAGTCACGGGGCTCCCAGTTTGAGTGTACGACGTAAATTTACAAAAAAATAGGCTTCAGCACAAAAACATCCCATCGAAGGGTGAAAACGTAAAAAACCCCAAAACGATCCCGTAAGAGTCACGAACACCTCGTACGGGACCAATGTGACTCGTAGGAACCGACCGCGTAATAAAGAGGCTCCTGGTTTGAGTGTAATACGTCAATTTCCCAAAAATCAAACGTAAGTATAAAAATATACCATCGAAGGGTGAAAGCGTAAAACAACCACAAAGTGGTCCCGTAAGAGGCACGAACGCCTCACAAAGGACCAATGTGACTCTTAGGAACCGACCGCGTAGTCCCGGGGCTCCCAGTTTAAGTGTATGACGTAAATTTGCAAAAAATTAGACTTAAGCATAAAAACATCCCATCGAAAGGTGAAAACATAAAACAAACACAAAACGGTCCCGTAAGAGTCACGAATGCCACGCACGGTACAATGTGACTCGTAGGAACTAATCGCGTATCCACGGAGCTCCCGGTTTGAGTGTACGACGTGAATTTGCAAAAAAATATTCTTAAGCATAAAAACATGCCATCGAAGGTGAAAACATAAAATAACCACAAAATGGTCCCGTAAGAGGCACGAACGCCTCGCAAGGGAGCAATGTGACTCGTGGGATCCGACCGCGTAGTCACGGGGATCCCGGTTTGAGTGTACGACCTAAATTTTCAAAAAAATAGATTTAAGCATAAAAACATGCCATCGAAGGGTGAAAACGTAAAATAGCCACAAAACAATCCAGTTAGAGTCACGAACACCTTGTAAGGGACCAATGTGACTTGTAGCAACCGACCGCGTAGTCACGGGTCTTCTGGTTTGAGTGTACGACGAAATTTGCAAAAAATTAGACTTAAGCATAAAAATCATGCCATCGAATGGTGAGAACGTAAAACAGCCATAAAACGGTCCCGTAAGAGTCACGAACAGCTCGCACGGGACCAATGAGACTCGTAGGAACCGAGTGCATAGTCACGGGACTTCCAGTTTGAGGGTACGACGTAAATTTGTAAAAAATAAGACGTAAGCATAAAAACATGCCATCCAAGAGTGAAAACGTAAAACAAACACAACACATAATGATAAGAGTCACGAACACCTCGTACGTTACCAATGTGACTCGTAGGAAGCGAGCGCGTAGTCACGGGGATCCCGATTTGAGTGTACGGCTTAAATTTGTAAAAAATTAAACTTAAGCATAAAAACATGCCATCAAAGGGTGAAAACGTAAAATAATCACAAAATGGTCCTGTAAGAGGCACGAACGCCTCGTACGGGACCAATGTTGAAGTAGTGGAATCCCCGGAATGTGATTTTCTCAATTAAATTCAAAGTTAATTACCTTTTATGTAAATCGATGCGGAAGCGTTGTAAAACAGGTGATGGTTTAACTTTCAAAACAACAACAACAAGTTTTAATTTCTCAAAACAAATTAAAACCCAATTCAAGTCTTAGAATTTGCCTAAGTCATAATTTTCATTTAAACAAAATTAGGCGAAACCAATTTTAGCAAATGACTTGAATTAAACAATTTTTACCCAATATTTAATTTAAGTCCCAAATTAAATGAGTGTGATAATTAAACCAAATTTTATCTTGAAATTATCCTAATCATGGATTCTAAATTAATGAGCAAGATAAAATAAACAATGTCACACTACGCTGAGATGTACGAGGAAAAACCCAAGACGGGAAACAACCTCGGACGGCCCTAGCCACAAGTCCACTAGATACGGAATTACAATTACAAGACAGATAGACTTACAACGACTGACTCGATCCCTCTCAAGCCTCGACGCTCCTTCTCGTAGAAACCTCTTCCTAGCGGACAACCTCGGAACACCACCGCGGTCTCGGAATCCACCGATGGGACTTTATATGGTCACCGTCACCCAAGCATGGAGCCTTTCTCCGTGTGGGTAGAATCTCAACAAAAATCTTCTTTGTGATGGGGTGTAGAAGCAAACCCGAAACGTCTCTTGAATTCGGTAGAGAAAACCGGTGCCAAAAACTCCAAGCAATTGATATAAATATAGAAACTTGGATAAACACAATTGGGTGTAAACTAGAGTGTGTATGAATTTTTCTTTGAAAGAATAACACTCAAAACATGATCTTTTTCCTTAAACAGATTTTGTCTCAAAATACTCTCTAGGAGTTTGTATGGTATGAAAAAGATTTTGTCTCAAAATACTCTCTAGGAGTTTGTATGGTATGAAAAAGATATCTTGGAAAATGTGTTTCCCGCACATAATAATGTATGAAAAAAGTTGGTTGAAAACTGCCAAATAACTGTTCCCGCTGGAATCTCGTTCGAACGAGACTTCTAACGAGCGACCAGCCTGGGCTCGTTAGAACCTCGTTAGATACCTCGTTAGAACGAGAACATTCATTCGAACGGCATATCGAACGACTGACCAGTTAGGGTCGTTGGCAAAACTCGTTCGAACGAAACTGGTTCGAACGACAAAACTCGTTCGAACGAAAAAACTTGTTCGAACGACATTTCTAACGAACGACCAGAAAGTTTGTAAAAATCGATTTTGGCCCAGAAACTTTTATATACTTATTTTAAAGTTCTATTTGATTCTTTCTGAAAATAAAATGCAGTTTTTATTACACCTAACACCCAATACAAATTGTTCCAAGCTCCTATATAAATATAATTACATTCATACCTTGGGAGCATGGAACCTTAGTTGATGACGTAGAAACGAGGCACACAAACCGGCATTTTGATGAAGCTTTAAATTCTTTGCCGCTACGTCTTCAACATACACTTCATAGGCTTGAGAATATTACAATTGAATACTATCCTATGAAAAAATGTTTTTGTCCGGAATTGAGCCAAAACTATATATGGACTCAATTGGAAATTTGTGTCCTTACAAATGTAACTCGTAGGAACCAACCGCGTAGTCACGGGGCTCCCGGTTTGAGTGTACGACATAAATGTACAAAAAATAGACTTAAGCATAAAAACATGCCATCGAAGGGTGAAAATGTAAAACAAACACAAAACGATCTCGTAAGAGTCACGAGCGCCTCGCACGGGACCAATGTGACTCGTTGGAACCGACCGCGTAGTCATGGGGCTCCTGGTTTGAGTGTACGACGTAAATTTTCGAAAAATTAAACTTAAGCATAAAAACATGCCATCGAAGGGTGAAAACCTAAAACTGCCAAAAAATGGTCCCGTAAGGGGCACGAACGCCTCGCACGGGTTCAATGTAACTCGTAGGAATCAACCGCGTAGTCACGGCCTCCCGATTTGAGTGTACGACGTAAATTTGTAAACGTTAGAGTGGAGCATAAAAAAGATGCCATCGAAGGGTGAAAATGTAAAACAACCACAAAACGGTCCCGTTAGAGTCACAAAGACCTCGAACGGGACCAATGTGACTCGTAGGAATCGGTCGCGTAGTCACGGGTCTCTCGGTTTGAGTGTATGACGTAAATTTACAAAAAATAGAATCAAGCATAAAAAAATGCCATCGAAGGGTGAAAATATAAAACAAACACAAAACGGTTCATGGGGCTCCCGATTTGAGTGTACGACGTCAATTTACAAAAAATTAGAGTTAAGCATAAAAACATGCCATCGAAGGGTGAAAATATAAAACAGCCACAAAATGGCCCCGTAAGAGTCACGAACACCTCGCACGAGACGAAGGTAAGTCGTGGGAACCGGCCACGTAGTCATCGCGCTCCAGGTTTAACTGTATGACGTAAATTTGCAAAAACTTCGTTTTAAGCATAAAAATATGCCATCGAAGGGTCAAAACGTAAAATAAACATAAAATAATCCCCTAAAAGTAATGAACACCTCGCACGGGACCAATGTGACTCGTAAGAACCGACCGCGTAGTCTCGAGGCTCCCGATTTGAGTGTACGGCATATATTTGCAAAAAAATATACTTAAGCATAAAGACATGCCATCGAAGGGTGAAAATGTAAAATAGCCAAAATATGGTCCCATAAGTGGCACGAACGCCTTGCACGGGACCAATGTGACTCGTAGGATCCGACCACGTAGTCACGGGGCTCCAAGTTTGAGTTTACGACGTAAATTTGCAAAAAAGTAGATTAACCATAAAAATATGCCATAGAAGGGTGAAAACGTAAAATAGCCACAAAACGGTCCGGTAAGAGTCACGAACACCTCGCACGGGGCCAATGTGACTCGTAGGAACCGACCGCGTAGTCATGGGGCTCCCGGTTTGAGTGTACGATGAAATTTGTAAAATATTAGACTTAAGCATAAAAATCATGCAATCAATTGGTGAGAATGTAAAACAACCACAAAACGGTCCGCTAAGAGTCACGAACACCTCACACGGCACCAATGTGACACGTAGGATCCGACCGCGTAGTCACAGGGCTCCAGATCTGAGTGTACGACATAAAATTAAAAAAATTAGACTTAAGCGTAAAATCATGCCATCGAATGGTGAGAACATAAAACAACCTGAAAATGATCCCGTAAGAGTCACGAACGCCTCGCACGGGACTAACATGACTAGTTGGAACCAACCCCGTAGCCACGGGGCTCCAGGTTTGAATGTACGACATAAATTTAAAAAAAATTAGACTTCAGCATAAAAACATGCCATCGAAGGGTGAGAACGTAAAAAGCCACAAAACGGTCCCGTAAGAGTCACGAACGCCTAATACGAGACCAATGTGACTCGAAGGAATCGACCGCGTAGTCACGGGGCTTCCAGTTTGAGTGTACGACGTAAATTTACAAAAAAATAGGCTTCAGCACAAAAAATCCCATCGAAGGGTGAAAACGTAAAAAACCACAAAACGGTCCCGTAAGTGTCACGAACACCTCGCACGGGACCAATGTGACTCGTAGGAACCGACCGCGTAATCAAGAGACTCCCGGTTTGAGTGTAATACGTCAATTTCCCAAAAATCAAACGTAAGTATAAAAATATACCATCGAAGGGTGAAAGCGTAAAACAGCCACAAAGTGGTCCCGTAAGAGGCACGAACGCCTCACAAGGGACCAATGTGACTCTTAGGAACCGACCGCGTAGTCCCGGGGCTCCCAGTTTAAGTGTATGACGTAAATTTGCAAAAAATTAGACTTAAGCATAAAAACATCCCATCGAAGGGTGAAAATATAAAAAAACACAAAACGATCCCGTAAGAGTCACGAACGCCACGCACGGGACAATGTGACTCGTAGGAACTAATCGCGTATCCACGGAGCTCCCGATTTGAGTGTACGACGTGAATTTGGAAAAAAATATTCTTAAGCATAAAAACATGCCATCGAAGGGTGAAAAAGTAAAACAACCACAAAATGGTCCCTTAAGAGGCACGAACGCCTCGCAAGGGACCAATGTGACTCGTGGGATCCGATCGCATAGTCACGGGGATACCGATTTGAGTGTACGACGTAAATTTTCAAAAAAATAGATTTAAGCATAAAAACATGCCATCGAAGGGTGAAAACGTAAAATAGCCACAAAACAGTCGAGTTAGAGTCACGAACACCTCGCAAGGGACCAATGTGACTTGTAGAAACCGATCGCGTAGTCACGGGTCTTCTAGTTTGAGTGTACGACGAAATTTGCCAAAAATTAGACTTAAGAATAAAAATCATGCCATCGAATGGTGAGAACGTAAAACATCCAAAAAACGGTCCGGTTAGAGTCACGACCACCCCGCACGACATCAATGTGGCTTTAGGATCCGACCGCTTAGTCACGGGGCTCCAGCTCTGAGTGTACGATATATATTTGAAAAAAATTAGACTTAAGCATAAAAATCATGCCATCGAAGGGTGAGAATGTAAAAATCCACAAACGGTCCCGTAAGAGTCACGAACGCCTCGTACGGGACCAATGTGACTCGTAGGAACTGATCGCGTAGTCATGGGGCTCCCGGTTTGAGTGTACTGCGTAAATTTAAAAAAAAAATAGACTTAAACATAAAAACATGCCTTCTAAGGGTGACAACGTAAAACAAACACAAAACGGTCACGTAAGAGTCACGAAAGCCTCGCATGGGACCAATGTGACTCGTAGGAATCGACCGCGTAGTCACGGAGCTCCAGGTTTGACTGTGCGACGTAAATTTACACAAAGTTAGATATAAGCATAAAAACATGCCATCGAAGGGTCAAAATGTAAAACAAACACAAAATGTCTCCGTAAGAGTCACGAACACCTCACACGGGACCAATGTGGCTCGTAGGAACCGATCGCATAGTCATGGGCTCCCGGTTTGAGTGTACGACGTAAATTTTAAAAATATTAGACTTGAGTATAAAAACATGCCACCGAAGGGTAAAAACGTAAAACAAACACTAAACTTTACCGTAAGAGTCACGAACACCTTGTACGGGACCAATGTGACTCGTAGGAACCGACCGTGTAGTCCCGAGGCTTCTAGTTTGAGTGTATGATGTAAATTTATAAAATAATAGACTTAAGCATAAACACATGCCATCGAAGGGTGAAAATGTAAAATAAACACAAAACGGTCCCGTAAGAGTCACGAACGCCTCACACGGGACAAATGTGACTCGTTGGAACCGATCGCGTAGTCACGGGGCTCCCGATTTGAGTGCACGACATAATTTTGCAAAAAATTAGACTTAAGCATAAAAACAAGCCATCGAAGGGTTAAAAACGTAAAACAAAGACAAAACGGTTAACAGGGCTCCCCGTTTGAGTGTACGACGTCAATTTGTAAAAAATTAGAGTTAAGCATAAAAACATGCCATCGAAGGGTGAAAACATAAAACACACACAAAACGGTCTCGTAAGAGTCGCGAATGCCTCGCACGGGACCAATGTGACTCGTAGGAACTGACTGCGTAATCACGGAGCTCTCGGTTTGAGTGTAAAACGTAAATTTGTAAAAAATTAGACTTAAGCATACAAATATGGCATCGAACGGTGAAAACATAAAAGAAACACAAAATGGTTCCGTAAGAGTCACGAACACCTCGCACGTGACCAATGTGACTCGTAGAAACCGACCGCGTAGTCATGGGGCTCCTGGTTTGACTATACGACGTAAATTTTAAAAATATTAGACTTAAGCATAAAAATATGCCACCGAAAGGTAAAAACGTAAAACAAATACAAAACGTTCCCGTAAGAGTTACGAACACCTCACACGGGACCAATGTGACTCGTAGGAGCCGACCGTGTAGTCCCGAGGCTCCCAGTTTGAGTGTATGATATAAATTTACAAAAAAATGGACTTAAGCAGAAAAACATGCCATCGAAGGGTGAAAATGTAAAAAAATACAAAACGGTCCCGTAAGAGTCACGAACGCCTTGTACGGAACCAATGTGACTCGTTGGAACCGATCGCGTAGTCACGAGGCTCCCGATTTGAGTGTACGATGTAAATTTGAAAAAAATTATACTTAATCATAAAAACAAGTCATCGAAGGGTGAATACGTAAAACAAAGACAAAGCGGTTAAGAGGGCTCCTGGTTTGAGTGTACGACGTCAATTAGCAAAAAATTAGAGTTAGGCATAAAAACATGTCATCGAAGGGTGAAAACATAAAACACACACAAAACGGTCCCGTAAGAGTCGCGAATGCCTCGCACGGGACCAATTTTACTCGTAGGAACCGACTGCGTAATCACGGGGCTCCCGATTTGAGTTACGACGTAAATTTGTAAAAGTTAGAGTGGAGCATAAAAAAGATGCCATCGAAGGTTTAAAACGTAAAACAGCCACAAAACGGTCCCGTAAGAGTCACGAAGACCTCGCACGGGACCAATGTGACTCCTAGGAACCAGCCGCGTAGTCACGGGTCTCTCGGTTTGAGTGTACGACGTAAATTTACAAAAAATTACACTTAAGCATAAAAACATGCCATCGAAGGGTGAAAATGTAAAATAAATACAAAACGGTTAACGGGGCTCCCAGTTTGAGTGTCCGACATCAATTTGCAAAAAAATTGAGTTAAGGATAAAAACATGCCATCGAAGGGTGAAAATGTAAAACAGCCACAAAACGGTCCCGTAAGAGTCACGAACACCTCGCACAAGATGAAGGTAAGTCGTAGGAACCGACCGCGTAGTCATCGCGCTCCCAATTTGAGTGTTTGATGTAAATTTGCAAAAACTTATATTTAAGCATAAAAACATGCCATCGAAGGGTGAAAACATAAAACAAACATAAAACGGTCCCGTAAAAGTCACGAACACCTCGCACGGGACCAATGTGACTCGTAAGAACCGACCGCGTAGTCCCGAGGCTCTCGGTTTGAGTGTACGATGTATATTTGCAAAAAATTAGACTTAAGCATAAAAACATGCCATCGAAGGGTGAAAACATAAAACAACCAAAAGATGGTCCCGTAAGAGGCACGAATGCCTCGCACGGGACCAATGTGACTCGTAGGATCCGACCGCGTAGTCACGGGGCTCTCAGTTTGAGTATACGACGTATATTTGCAAAAAATTAGATTAAGCATAAAAACATGCTATCGAAGAGTGAAAATGTAAAATAGCCACAAAACGGTCCGATAAGAGTCACGAACACCTCGCGCGGGGCCAATGTGACTCATAAGAACCGACCGCGTAGTCATGGGGCTTCCGGTTTGAGTGTACGACGAAATTTGCAATAAATTAGACTTAAGCATAAAATCATGCAATCGAATGGTGAGAATGTAAAACAACCACAAAATGGTCCGCTAAGAGTCACGAACACCTCGCACGACACCAATGTGACTCGTAGGACTGACCAGGTTGTCACGGGGCTCCAGGTCTGAGTGTACGACATAAATTTGAAAAAAATTAAACTTAAGCATAAAATCATGCCATAGAATGGCGAGGATGTAAAACAACCTCAAAACGATCCCGTAAGAGTCATGAACGCCTCGCATGGGACCAACGTGACTCGTAGGAACCGACCCCGTAGTCACGAGGCTCCAGGTTTAAATGTACGACATAAATTTGAAAAAAATTAGACTGCAGCATAAAAACATTCCATCGAAGGGTGAGAACATAAAAAGCTAAAAAACAGTCCCGTAAGAGTCACAAACGCCTCGTACGGGACCAATGTGACTCGTAGGAATTGACCGCATAGTCACAGGGCTCCCAGTTTGAGTGTACGACATTAATTTACAAAAAATAAACTTCAGCATAAAAACATCCCATGGAAGGGTGAAAATATAAAAAATAAAAAACGGTCCCATAAGAGTCACAAACGCCTCGCACGGGACCAATGTGACTCGTAGGAACCGATCGCGTAATCACGGGGCTCCCGGTTTGAGTGTACGACGTCAATTTGTAAAAAATTAAATTCAAGCATAAAAACATGCCATCGAAGGGTGAAAATGTTAAACAACCAGAAAATGGTCCCGTAAGAGGCACGAACGCCTCGCACGGGACCAATGTGACTCGTAGGAACCGACCGCGTAGTCCTGGGGCTCCCAGTTTGAGTGTAAGATGTAAATTTGCAAAAAATTAGACTTAAGCATAAAAACATCCCATCGAAGGGTGAAAACGTAAAACAAACAAAAATGGTCCCGTAAGAGTCACGAATGCCACGCACAGGACTAATATGACTCGTGGGAATCGGTCGCGTAGTCACGGGGCTCCCGGTTTGAGTGTACGACTTGAATTTGCACAAAAATATTCTTAAGCATAAAAACATGCCATCGAAGGGTGAAAATAGAAAATAGCCACAAAATGGTCCCGTAAGAGGCACGGACGCCTCGCAAGGGACCAATGTGACTCGTGGGATCCGACCGCGTAGTCACGGGGATCCCGGTTTGAGTGTACGACGTAAATTTGCAAAAAATAGATTTAAGCATACAAACATGCCATCGAAGGGTAAAAATGTAAAATAGCCACAAAACGGTCCAGTAAGAGTCACGAACACTGTGCACGGAACCAATGTGGCTCGTAGGAACCGACTGCCTAGTCACGGGTCTCCCGGTTATAGTGTACGACAAAATTTGCAAAGAAATGACTTAAGCATAAAAATCATGCCATCGAATGGTGAGAACGTAAAACAGGCACAAAACGGTCCGATAAGAGTCACGAACACCTCGCTCGAAACAAATGTGACTTGTAAGATCCGACCGCGTAGTCACGAGGCTCCAGGTCTGAGTGTACGACATAAATTTGAAAAAAATTAAATTCAAGCATAAAAACATGCCATCGAAGGGTGAGAACGTAAAAATCCACAAAATGGTCCCGTAAGAGTGACGAACGCCTCGTACGGGACCAATGTGACTCTTAGGAACCGACCTCGTAGTCATGGGGCTCCCGGTTTGAGTGTATGGCATAAATTTGAAAAAAAATAGACTAAAACATAATAATATGTCTTCTAAGGGTGACAACGTGAAACAAACACAAAACGGTCCCGTAGGAGTCACGAAAGCCTCGCAGGGGACCAATGTGACTCGTAGGAATCGACTGCGTAGTCACGGGGCTCCAGGTTTGAGTGTGCGATGTAAATTTACAAAAAGTTAGACTTAAGCATAAAAACATCCCATCGAAGGGTGAAAATATAAAACTAGCACAAAATGGTCCCGTAAGAGTCGCGAACACCTCACACGGGACCAATGTGACTCGTAGGAACCGACGACGTAGTCCCGGGGCTGCCGGTTTGAGTGTACGGCATAAATTTGCAAAAAATTAGACTTGAGCATAAAAACATGCCATTGAGGGTACAAAATATAAAACAACCACAAAATGGTCCCATAAGAGTCGCAAACGCCTCGCACGGGACCAATGTGACTCGTAGGAACAGACCCCGTAGTCATAGGGCTCCCGGTTTGAGTGTACGAAGTAAATTTGAAAAAAATTAGACTTAAACATCAAAACATGCCTTCTAAGGGTGAAAACGTAAAATAAACACAAAACGGTCCTGTAAGAGTCACGAACGCCTCGCACGGGACCAATGTAACTTGTAGGAATCAACCGCGTAGTCACGGGGCTCCAGGTTTGAGTGTACGAGGTAAATTTGCAAAAAATAGAGTTAAGCGTAAAATCATGCCATAGAATGGTGAGAACGTAAAACAATCACAAAACGGTACAGTAAGAGTCACGAACACCTCGCACGGGACCAATGTGACTCGTAAGAACTGACCGCGTAGTCTCGGGGCTCCCGATTTGAGTGTACGACGTATATTTGCAAAAAATTAGACTTAAGCATAAAAACATGCCATCGAAGGGTGAAAACGTAAAACAACCAAAAGATGGTCCCGTAAGAGGCACGAACGCCTCGCACGGGACTAATGTGATTCGTAGGATCCGACCGCGTAGTCACGGGACTCCCAGTTTGAGTGTAGATGTAAATTTTCAAAAAAATATATTAAGCAAAAAAATATGTCATTGAAGGGTGAAAACGTAAAATATACACAAAACGGGCTGGTAAGAGTCACGAACACCTCGCGCGGGGCCAATGTAACTCGTAGGAACCGACCGCGTAGTCACGGGGCTCCCGATTTGAGTGTATGACGTAAATTTGAAAAAATTAGACTTAAACATCAAAACATGCCTTCTAAGGGTGAAAACGTAAAATAAACACAAAACGGTCCTGTAAGAGTCACGAACGCCTCGCACGGGACCAATGTAACTCGTAGGAATCAACCGCGTAGTCATGGGGCTCCAGGTTGAGTGTGCGACGTAAATTTATAAAAAGTTAGACTCAAGCATAAAAATATGCCATCGAAGGATGAAAATGTAAAACAAGCACAAAACGTTCCGGTAAGAGTCACGAACATCTCACACGGGACCAATGTGACTCGTAAGAACCGACAGCGTAGTCCCGGGGTTCCTGATTTGAGTGTACGGCATAAATTTGCAAAAAATAGACTTGAGCATAAAAACTTGCCATTGAAGGGAGAAAACTTAAAACAACCACAAAACGGTCCCGTAAGAGTCCCAAACGCCTCGCATGAGACCAATGTGACTCGTAGGAATCGACCGCGTAGTCACGGGGATCCCGATTTGAGTGTATAGCGTAAATTTGTAAAAAATTAGGTTTAAGCATAAAAACAAGGCATCTAAGGGTGAAAATGGTAAAGAAACACAAAATAGTCCCATAAGATTCACGAACACCTCGCACGGGACCAAAGTGACTCGTAGGAACCCGTCGCGTAGTCAGGGAGATCCCGGTTTGAGTGTACGATGTAAATTTTAAAAATATTAGACTTGAGCATAAAAACATGCCACCGAAGGGTAAAAACGTAAAACAAATACAAAATGTTCCCGTAAGAGTCACGAACACCTCGCACGGGACCAATGTGACTTGTAGGAATCGACCGCGTAGTCCTGGGGTTCCCAGTTTGAGTGTATGACGTAAATTTGCAAAACAAAAGGACTTAAGCATAAAAATATGCCATCGAAGGGTGAAAAGTAAAACAAACAGAAAACGGTCCCGTAAGAGTCACGAACGCCTCGCAAGGGACCAATGTGACTCGTTGGAACCGACTGCGTAGTCACGGGGCTTCCGGCTTGAGTGCACGATGTAAATTTGTAAAAAAATAGACTTAAGAAAAAAAATAATCCATCGAAGGGTGAAAACGTAAAACAAACACAAAACGGTTCACGGGGATCCCGGTTTGAGAGCACGACGTCAATTTGCAAAAAAATAGAGTTAAGCACAAAAACTTGCCATCAAAGGGTGAAAATGTAAAAAATCCCCAAAACGGTCCCATAAGAGTCACGAACACGTCCTACGAGATGAAGGTAAGTCGTAGGAACTGGCCGCGTAGTCACCGCGCTCCCGATTTGAGTGTACGACGTAAATTTGCAAAAAGTTAGATTTAAGCATAAAAACATGCCATCGAAGGGTGAAATCGTAAAACAAACACAAAATGATCCTGTAACAGTCACGAACACCTCGTACGGGACCAATGTGACTCGTAGGAACCGACCGCGTAGTCTCTGGAATCCTGGTTTGAGTGTATGACGTAAATTTGAAAAAAATTAGAATTAAGCATAAAAACATGCCATCGAAGGGTGAAAACGTCAAACAACCACAAGATGGTCCCGTAAGAGGTACGAACGCCTCGCACGATAGCAATATGACTTGTAGGAACCGACTACGTAATCACGGTGCTCTCGGTTTGAGTGTACGACGTAAATTTTCAAAAAATTAGACTGGAGCATAAAAAAGATGCCATCGAAGGGTGAATGCGTAAAACAACCACAAAACAGTCCCGTAAGAGTCACGAACACCTCGCACGGGACCAATGTGACTCGTAGGAACCGGAAGTTTAGTCACGGATCTCTCAATTTGAGTGTACGACGTAAATTTACAAAAAAATAAACTTAAGCATAAAAACATGCCATCGAAGGGTGAAAACGTAAAACAAACACAAAACGGTTCACGGGGCTCCCAGTTTGAGTGTACGACGTCAATTTGCAAAAAATTAGAGTTAAGCATAAAATAATGCCATCGAAGGGTGAAAATGTAAAACAACCACAAAACGGTCCCGTAAGAGTCACGAACACCTCGCACGAGACAAAGGTATGTCGTAGGAACCGGTCGCGTAGTCACCGCGCTCCCGGTTTGAATGTACGACGTAAATTTGTAAACAGTTAGATTTAAGCATAAAAACATGCCATCGAAGGGTGAAATCATAAACATCCACAAAACGGTCCGGTAAGAGTCACGAACACATAGCACGGGACCAATGTGGCTCGTAGGAACCGACCGCGTAGTCTCGGGGCTCCCGATTTGAGTGTACGCTGTCAATTTGTAAAAAATAGACTTAAGCATAAAAACATGCCATCGAAGGGTGAAAACATAAAACAAACACAAAACATTCCCGTAAGAGTCACGAACCACTCGCACGGGACTAATGTGACTTATAGGAACCGACTGCATAGTCCCGGGGCTCCCAATTTGAGTATACGACGTAAATTTACAAAAAATTAGACTTAAGCATAAAAACATCGCATTAAAGGGTGAAAACGTAAAACAAACACAATACAGTCCCGTAAGAGTCCCGAACGCCTCGCATGGGACCAATTTGACTCGTAGGAACCGATTGCGTAGTCACAGGGCTCCCGGTTTCAGTGTACGACGTCAATTTGTCAAAAATTAGACTTAAGCATAAAAACATGCCATCGAAGGGTGAAAGCGTTAAACAAACACAAAATGGTCCCGTAAGAGTCACGAACGCCTCGCACGGGACCAATGACTCGTAGGAACCGACCGCGTAGTCACGGGGCTCCAGATTTGAGTGTATGACATAAATTTTGAAAAAATTAGACTAGAGCATAAAAAAGATGCCATCGACGGGAGAAAACGTCAAACATCCACAAAACAGTCCTGTAAGGGTCACGAACATATTGCATGGGACCAATGTGATTCGTAGGAACTGGCGGGGCAGTCACGGGTCTCCCGATTTGACTGTACGACGTAAATTTACAAAAAATTAGACTTAAGGATAAAAAATGCCATCGAATGGTGAAAAGGTAAAACAACCACAAAATGGTCCCGTAAGAGTCATGAACACCTTGCACTAGGCGAAGGTATGTCGTAGGAATCGACCGCTTAGTCACCGCGCTCCCGGTTTGAGTGTACGATGTAAATTTGCCCAAAATTAGACTTAAGCATAAAAACATGCCGTCGAAGGGTGAAAACGTAAAACAAACACAAAACGGTCCCGTTAGAGTCACGAACACTCGCACGGGACCAATGTGACTCGTAAGAACCAACCGCGTAGTCACGGGGCTCCCAATTTGAGTGTACGAGGTAAATTTGCAAAAAAATAGAGTTAAGCGTAAAATCATGCCATAGAATGGTGAGAACGTAAAACAATCACAAAACGGTACCGTAAGAGTCACGAACACCTCGCACGGGACCAATGTGACTTGTAGGAACCGATCGCGTAGTCACGGGGCTCCAGGTTTGATTGTACGACATAAATTTGAAAAAAATTAGACTTCAGCATAAAAATATGCCATCGAAGGGTGAGAATGTAAAAAGCCACAAAACGTTCCGTAAGAGTCATGAATGCCTCGTACGGGATCAATGTGACTCGTAGGAATCGACCGTATAGTCACGGGGCTCCCAGTTTGAGTATACGACGTAAATTTGAAAAAAATAGATTTAAACATAAAAGCATGCCATCGAAGGGTGAGACATAAAACAAACACAAAATGGTCCGATAAGAGTCATGAACACCTCGCACGGGATCAATGTAACTTATAGGAATCAACCGCGTAGTCACGGGGCTCCCGGTTTAAGTGTACGACGTAAATTTACAAAAAGTTAGACTTAAGCCTAAAAATATGCCATCGAAGGGTGAAAACGTAAAATAAACACAAAACGGCCCCGTAAGAGTCACGAACACCTCGCTCGGGACCAATGTGACTCGCAGGAACAGAACGCACAGTCACGAGGCTCCCGGTTTGAGTGTACGACGTAAATGTGTAAACAATTAGATTTGATCATAAAAACATGCCATCGACGGGTGAAAATGTAAAACAACCACAAAATGGTCCCGTAAGAGTCACGAATACCTCATACGGGACCGATGTGACTCATAGGAACCGACCACATAGGCACGGGGCTTCCGACTTAAGTGTACGATGTAAATTTGCAAAAAATTAGACTTAAGCATAAAAACATGCCATCTAAGGGTGAAAAGGTAAAACAAACACAACACATTCTGGTAAGTGTCACGAACACCTCGCACGGGACCAATGTCACTCGTAGGAACCGACCACGTAGTCACGGGGCTCCCGATTTGAGTGTACGACGTAAATTTGCAAAAAATAGACTTAAGCATAAAAGCATGCCATCGAAGGGTGAAAATGTAAAACATCCCCAAAATGGTCCCGTAAGAGGCATGAACGCCTAGAACGGGACCAATGTAACTCGTAGGAACCAACCGTGTAGTCACGGGGCTCCCGATTTGAGCGTACGACATAAATTTACAAAAAGTTAGACTTAAGCATAAAAACATGCCATCGAAGGGTGAAAACGTAAAATAAACACATAACGGTCCCGTAAGAGTAACGCACAACTCGCACGGGACCAATGTGACTCGTAGGGACCGATCGCGTAGTCACGGGACTCCCGATTTGAGTGCGCAACGTAAATTTGGAAAAAAATAGACTTAAGCATTAAGAGATTCCATCGAAGGGTGAAAACACAAAACAACCACAAAAAGGTCCCGTAAGAGGCACGAACGCCTGGCACGGGACCAATGTGACTCGTAGAATCCGAGCGCATAGTCACGGGGCTCCCGGTTTGAGTGTACAACGTAAATTTATAAAAAAATAGAGTTAACCATAAAAAACATGCCATCAAAGGGTGAAAATGTAAAATTTCCACAAAACGATCCGGTAAGAGTCATGAACGCCTCACACGGGACCAATGTGACTCGTAGAAACCGACCGCGTAGTCACGGAGCTCCCGGTTTTAGTTTGCGACGTAAATTTGTAAAAATGAAACTTAAGCATAAAAATCATGCCATCGAATGGTGAGAATGTAAAACAACTACAAAACAGTCTTGTAAGAGTCACGAACAGCTCGTACGACGTCAATGTGACTCGTAGGAACCAACCGCGTAGTCACGGGGATTCCGGTTTGAGTGTACGACATAAATTTGCAAAAAATTAGACTTAACTATAAAAACATGCCATCGAAGGATGAAAACGTAAAACAAACAAAAAACATTCCCGTAAGAGTCACGAACACCTTGCATGGGACCAATGTGACTCGTAGGAACCGACCTCGTAGTCCAGGGCTCACAATTTGAGTGTACGACGTAAATTTGTAAAAAATTAAACTTAAGTATAAAAACATGCCATCGAAGGGTGAAAACGTAAAACAAACACAAAACAATCCTGTAAGAGTCACGAACACCTCACTCGGGTCCAGTGTGACTCGCAGGAACCGATCGAGTAGTCACGGGGTTCCCGGTTCGAGTGTTCGACGTCAATTTGCAAAAAAATAGAGTTAATCATAAAAACATGCCATCGAAGTGTGAAAATATAAAACAAACACAAAACGGTCCCGTAAATGTCACGAACACCTCGAGCGGGACCAATGTGACCCGAACGAACCGGTCGCGTAGTAACGGGTCTCCCGGTTTGAATGTACGACGTAAATTAACAAAAAATTAGACTTAAGCATAAAAAATGCCATCGAAGGGTGAAAACGTAAAGTAGCCACAAACGGTCCCATGAGAGTCATGAACACCACGCACGAGATGAAGGTAAGTTGTAGGAACCGAGCGCGTAGTCACTGCACTCCCGGTTTGAGTATAGGATGTAAATTTGCATAAAGTTAGATTTAAGGATAAAAGCATGCCGTCAAAGGGTGAAAACGTAAAACAAATACAAAATGGTCCGGTAAGAGTCACAACCGCCTCGCACGGTACAAATGTGACTTGTAGGAACCAATCGCGTAGTCGCGGGGCTCCCGATTTGAGTGTACGACGTAAATTTGTAAAAAAATAGACTTAAGCGTAAAATCATGCCATCGAATGGTGAGAACATAAAATAACCTCAAAACGATCCCGTAAGAGTCACGAACGACTCGCACGGGACCAATGTGACTCGTAAGAACCGACCGCGTAGTCACGGGGCTCCCGATTTGAGTTTACGACGTCAATTTGAAAAAAAGTAGACTTAAACATAAAAACATGCCATCGAAGGGTAAAAACGTAAAACAAACATAAAACGGTCCGGTAAGAGTCACGAACAACTTGCACGGGATCAATGTAACTCGTAGGAACCAACCGCGTAGTCACGGGGCTCCCGGTTCGAGTGTACGACATAAATTTACAAAAAGTTAGACTTAAGAATAAAAACATGCCATCGAAGGGTGAAAACGTAAAACAAACACAAAACGGTCCCGTAAGAGTCATGAACACCTCGCACGGGACCAATGTGACTCGCAGGAACTGACCGCGTAGTCACGGGACACCCGATTTGATTGTACGACGTAAATTTGTAAAAAATTAGACTTGAGCATAAAAATATGCCATGGAAGGGTGAAAATGTAAAATCGCCCCAAAACGGTCCCGTAATAGTTACGAACGATTCGCACGGGACCAATGTGACTTGTAAGAATCGACCTCGTAGTCACGGGACTTCCGGTTTGAGTGTACGACGTAAATTTGAAAAAAAATAGACTTAAGCATAAAAACATGCCATCCAAGGGTGAAAATGTAAAAAAAACACAACACATTCCGGTAAGAGTTACGAACACCTCGCACGGAACCAATGTAACTTGTAGGAACCGACCGCGTAGTCACGGGATTCCCGGTTTGAGTGTACGATGTTAATTTATAAAAAGTTAGACTTAAGCATAAAAACATGGTATCGAAGGGTCAACACATAAATCAAACACAAAACGGTTCCGTTAGAGTTACGAACACCTCGCACGGGACCAATGTGACTCGAGTAACCGACCACGTAGTCACGGGGCTCACGGTTTGAGTGTACGACGTAAAATTGCAAAAAATTAGACTTGAGCATAAAAACATGCCATCGAAGGGTGAAAATGAAAAACAACCACAAAACGGTCCCGTAATAGTCACGAACACCTCGCACGGGACCAATGTGACTCGTAGGAACCGACCGCGTTATCACGGGACTTACGGTTTGAGTTCATGACGTAAATTTGCAAAAAATTAGACCTAAGCATAAAAACATGCCATCCAAGGGTGAAAACGTAAAACAAACACACCACATTCCGGTACGAGTCACGACCAATGTCACTCGTAGGAACCAGCCGCGTAGTCACGGGGATCCCAGTTTGAGTGTACGACGTAAATTTGCAAAAAATTAGCCTTAAGCATAAAAACATGCAGTCGAAGCGTGAAAATGTAAAACAACCACAAAATGGTCCCGAAAGAGGCACAAACGCGTCGTACGGGACCAATGTAACTCGTAGGAACCAACCGTGTAGTCACGGGGCTCCCGGTTTGAGTGTACGACATAAATTTATAAAAAGTTAGACTTAGGCATAAAAACATGCCATCGAAGGGTGAAAACGTAAAATGAACACAAAACGGTCCCGTAAGAGTCACGTACAACTCGCACGGGACCAATGTGACTCTTAGGAACCAACCACGTAGTCACGAGGCTCTCGATTTGAGTGCAAGACGTAAATTTGGAAAAACTTAGACTTTAGCATTAAAAGATGACATCGAAGGGTGAAAATGCAAAACAACCACAAAATGGTCCCGTAAGAGGCACGAACGCATCGCACGGGACCAATGTGACTCGTAGGATCCGACCGCGTATTGACGGGGCTCCCAATTTGAGTGTACAATCTAAATTTGCAAAAAATTAGATTTAAGCATAAAAATATGCCATCGAAGGGTGAAAATGTAAAATAGCAACAAAACGGTCCGATAAGGGTCACGAATGCCTCGGACGGGACCAATGTGACTCGTAGGAACTGACCGTGTAGTCACGGGGATCCCGATTTGAGTGTACGACATAAATTTGCAAAAAATTAGACTCAAGTATAAACACATGCCATCGAAGGGTGAAAACATAAAACAAACACGAAATGGTCCGATAAGAGTCACGAACACCTCTCACGGGACCAATGTGACTCGTAGGAACCGATCGCATAGTCACGGGGATCCCGGTTTGAGTGTACAACGTAAATTTTCAAAAAATTAGACTTAAGCATAAAAATATGCCATCGCAGGGTGAAAACGTAAAACAAACACAAAACGTTCCCGTATGAGTCTCGAACACTTTGCACGGGATCAATGTGACTCGTAGGAACCGATCGCGTAATCCCGGGGCACCCAGTTTGAGTGTACGGCATAAATTGGCAAAAAATTAGATTTAAGAAAAAAAACAAGCCATCAAAGGGTGAAAGCGTAAAACGAACACAAAACGATCCCATAATAGTCACGAACGCCTCGCACGGGACCAATGTGAATTGTTGGAACTAACCGGGTAGTCACGGGGCTTCCGAATTGAGTATACGATGTACAACTGAATAAAATTAGACTTAAGCATAAAAACATGCCATCGAAGGGTGAAAACGAAAAACAAACACAAATCGGTTCACGGGGATCCCGATTTGAGGGTACGATGTCAATTTGCAAAAAAATAGACTTGAGCATAAAAACATGCCATCGAAGGGTGAAAACATAAAACAAACACAAAATGGTCGATCAATTTAACTCGTAGGAACTAACCGCGTAGTCACGGGGCTCCTGATTTGAGTGTACGACGTAAATTTACAACAACTTAGACTTAAGCATAAAAACATGCCATCGAAGGGTGAAACGTAAAACAAACACAAAACGGTCCCGTAAAAGTCACAAACACTTTGTACGGGACCAATGTGACTTGCAAGAACTGACCGCGTAGTCACGGGGCTCCCGATTTGATTGTACGACGTAAATTTGCAAAAACTTAGACTTAAGCATACAAACATGCCATCGAAGGGTAAAAATGCAAAACAACCACAAAACGGTCTTGTAAGAGTTATGACCACCTCGCACGAGACCAATGTGACTAGTAGGAACCGATCGCGTAGTCACGGGGCTCCCAGTTTGAGTGAACGACGTAAATTTGGAAAAAATAGACTTAAGCATTAAAAGATGCCATCGAAGGGTGAAAACAAAAAAAAACACAAAATGGTCCTGCAAGAGGCACGAACGCCTCACACGAGACCAATGTGATTCGTAGGATCCGATCGCGTAGTCACGGGGCTCCCAGTTTGAGTTTACAACGTAAATTTGCAAAAAACTATATTTAAGCATAAAAGGATTCCATCGAAGGGTGAAAACGTAAAATAGCCACAAAACGGTCCGGTAAGAGACACGAACGCCTCACATAGGACCAATGTAACTCGTAGGAACCGACCGCGTAGTCACCAGGCTTCCGGTTTGAGTGTACGACGTAAATTTACAAAAATTAGAATTAAGCATAAAAATCAAGCCATCGAACGGTGAGAATGTAAAACAACCACAAAACGGTCCGGTAAGAGTCACGAACACCTCGCACGGCACCAGTGTGACTCGTAGAAACCGACCGCGTAGTCACGGGGCTCGAGGTTTGAGAGTAAGATGTAAATTTGCAAAAAATTAGATTGGATCATAGAAAAGATTTCATCGAAGGGTGGAAACATAAAACATCCATAAAATGGTCCCGTAAAGGTCACGAACACCTCGCACGGGACTAATGTGACTCGAAGGAACCGACCGGTAGTCACGGGCCTCCCGAATTGAGTATACGACGTAAATTTACAAAAAATAGACTTAAGTATAAAAAATGCCATCAAAGGGTGAAAATGTAAAACAACCGTAAAATGGTCCCGTAAGAGTCACGAACACCTCGCACGAGATGAAGGTAAGTCGTAGGAACCGACCGCGTAGTCACTACGCTCCCGACTTGAGTGTACAACGTAAATTTGCAAAAAGTTAGACTTAAGCATAAAAACACGCCGTCGAAGGGTGAAAATGTAAAATAAACACAAAACGGTCCCGTAAGAGTCACGAACACCTCGCACGGGACCAATGTGACTCGTAGGAACTGACCGCGTAGTCACGAGGGTCCTGGTTTGAGTGTACGATGTCAATATGCGAAAAATTAGAGTTGAGCATAAAAACATGCCATCGAAGTGTGAAATCGTAAAACAAACACAAAACGGTCCCGTAAGAGTCACGAATGCCTCACACGATACCAATGTGACTCGTAGGAACCGATAGCATCGTCACGGGGCTCCCGATTTGAGTGTACGACGTAAATTTGAAAAAACTAGACTTAAACATAAAAGCATGCCATTGAAGGGTGAAAACATAAAACAAACACAAAACGGTCCGGTAAGAGTCACGAACACCTCGCACGGGATCAATGTAACTCGTAGGAACCAACCGCGTAGTCACGGGGCTCCCGGTTTGAGTGTACGACATAAATTTACAAAAATTTAGACTTAAGCATAAAAACATGCGATCGAAGGGTGAAAACGTAAAACAAACACAAAACGGTCCTGTAAGAGTCACGAACACCTCGCTCGGGACCAATGTGACTCGTAGGAACCGACCGTATAGTCACGGGTTCTCGGTTTGAGTGTACGATGTAAATTTGCAAAAAATTAGACTTGAGCATAAAAATATGCCATCGAAGGGTGAAAATGTAAAACAACCACAAACTGGTCCCGTAAGAGTCACGAACACCTCGCACGGGACCAATGTGACTCATAGGAATTGACCACGTAGTCATGGAGCTTCCGGTTTAAGTGTACGATGTAAATTTGCAAAAAAATAGACTTAAGCAAAAAAAATGCCATCCAAGGGTGAAAACGTAAAACAAACACAACACATTCCGGTAAGAGTCACGAACACCTCGCACGGGACCAATGTCACTCGTAGGAAACGACCACGTAGTCACGGGGTTCCCGGTTTGAGTGTACGACGTAAATTTGCAAAAAAGTAGACGTAAGCATAAAAGCATGCCATCGAAGGGTGAAAACGTAAAACAACCACAAAATGGACCAGTAAGAGGCACGAATGCCTCGAACGGGACCAATGTAACTCGTAGGGACCAACCGTGTAGTCACGGGGATCTCGATTTGAGTGTACAAAATAAAATTAAAAATGTTAGACTTAAGTATAACAACAAGCCATTGAAGGGTGAAATCGTAAAATAGCCAAAAAGGTCTGGTAAGAGTCACGAACGCCTGACACAGGACCAATGTGACTCTTAAGAATCGATCGCGTAGTCACGGGGCTCCTGATTTTAGTGTACGCTGTAAATTTGTAACAACTAGACTTAAGCATAAAAATCATGCCATCGAATGGTGAGAATGTAAAACAATAACAAAACTGTCCGGTAAGAGTCACGAACAGCTCGCACGACATCAATGTAACTCGTAGGAACCGACTGCGTTGTCATCAGGATCCCGGTTTGAGTGTACGACGTAAATTTGCAAAAAATTATACTTAACCATAAAAACATGCCATCGAAGGGTTAAAACGTAAAACAAACACAAAACATTCCCGTAAGAGTCACGAACACTTTGCATGGTACCAATATGACTCGTAGGAACCGACCGCGTAGTCCCGGGGCTCCCAGTGTAAGTGTACGACGTAAATTTGTAAGAAAATAGACTTAAGCATAAAAACATGCCATCGAAGGGTGAAAACGTAAAATAAACATAAAACGAACACCTCGCATGGGACCAATGTGACTCGTAGGAAATGACCACGTAGTCACGAGGGTCCTGGTTTGAGTGTACGATGTCAATATGCGAAAAATTAGAGTTGAACATAAAAACATGCCATCGAAGTGTGAAATCGTAAAACAAACACAAAACGGTCCCGTAAGAGTCACGAATGCCTCACACGATACCAATGTGACTCGTAGGAACCGATAGCGTCGTCACGGGGCTACCGGTTTGAGTGTACGACGTAAACTTGCAAAAAAAATTAGACTGGAGCATGGTGAAAACGTAAAACATCCAAAAAACGGTCTCGTAAGGGTCACGAATACCTCGCACTTGACCAATGTGACCTGAACGAACCGATCGCGTAGCAACGGGTCTCGCGGTTTGTGTGTCGGACTTAAATTTACAAAAAATTAGACTTAAGCATAAAAAATGCCATCGAAGGGTGAAAACATAAAATAGCCACAAATGGTCCCGTAAGCGTCACGAATACCTCGCACGAGATGAAGGTAAGTCGTAGGAACCGACCGCGTAGTCACTGTGCTCCCGGTTTGAGTGTACGATGTAAATTTGAAAAAGGTTAGACTTAAGCATAAAAACATGCCGTCGAAGGGTAAAAATGTAAAACAAACACAAAACGGTCCAGTAAGAGTCAAGACCACCTCGTACGGGACTAATGTGACTCGTAGGACCCGACTGCGTAGTCACGGGGCTCCCGGTTTGAGTGTACGACATAAATTTGTAAAAAAATTGACTTAAGCATAAAATCATGACATCAAATTGTGAGAACATAAAACAACCTCTAAACGATCCCGTAAGAGTCACGAACGCCTCGCATGGGACCATTGTGACTCGTAGGAACCGACCGCGTAGTCATGGGGCTCCCGGTTCGAGGGTACGACATAAATTTTCAAAAAATTAGACTTAAGCTTAATAACATGCCATCGAAGGGTTAAAACGTAAAACAACGATAAAATGGTCCCGAAAGAGGCACGAACGGGTCGTACGGGACCAATGTAACTCGTAGGAACCAATCGCGTTGTCACGAGGCTCCCGATTTGAGTGTACGACATAAATTTGTAAAAAATTAGACTTGAGCATAAAAACATGCCATTGAAGGGTAAAACGTAAAATAAACACAAAACAGTCTCGTAAGAGTCACGCACAACTCGCACGGGACCAATGTGACTCGTAGGAACCGACCACGTAGTCACGGGGCTCTCGGTTTAAGTGCACGACGTAAATTTGGAAAAACTTAGACTTTAGAATTAAAAGATGCCATCGAAGGGTGAAAATGCAAAATAGCCATAAAATGGTACCATAAGAGGCACGAACGCCTCGCACGGGACCAATGTGACTCATAGGATCCGACGGCGTAGTCACGGGGCTCCAAGTTTGAGTGTACAACGTAAATTTGCAAAAAAATAGATTTAGGCATAAAAACATGCCATCGAAGGGTGAAAACGTAAAATAGCCATAAAATGATCCGGTAAGAGTCAGAATGCCTCGCATGGGACCAGTGTGACTCGTAGGAACCGACCGCGTAGTCACGGGGCTCTCGGTTTGAGTGTACGATGTAAAATTGCAAAAAATTAAAGTTAAGCGTAAAATCATGCCATCGAATAGTGAGAATGTAAAATAACCACAAAACGGTCCCATAAGGGTCATGAACACCTCGCACGGGACCAATGTGACTCGTAGGAACCGACCGCATAGTCACGGGGCTCCCGGTTTGAGTGTACGACGTCCATTTGAAAAAACTAAACTTAAACATAAAAGCATGCCATCAAAGGGTGAAAACATAAAACAAACACCAAACGGTCCGGTAAGAGTCCCAAACAGCTCGCACGGGATCAATGTAACTCATAGGAACCAACCGCGTAGTCACGAGGCTTCCGATTTGAGTGTACATTGTAAATTTACAAAAAGTTAGACTTAAGCATAAAAACATGCGATCGAAGGGTGAAAAAGTAAAACAGTCAACAAACGATCCTGTAAGAGTCACGAACACCTCGCTCGGGACTAATGTGACTCGCAGGAACCGACCGCGTAGTCACGGGACTCCCGGTTTGAGTGTACGACGTAAATTTGCAAAAAATTAGACTTGAGCATAAAAATATACCATCGAAGGGTGAAAATGTAAAACAGCCACAAAACGGTCCCATAAGAGTCACGAACACCTCGCATGGGACCAATGTGACTCATAGGAACTGACCACATAGTCACGGAGCTTCCGATTTAAGTGTACGATGTAAATTTGCAAAAAAAATAGACTTAAGCATAAAAGCATGCCATCCAAGGGTAAAAATGTAAAACAAACACAACACATTTCGATAAGAGTCACGAACACCTCGCACGGGACGAATGTCACTCTTATGGGACCGTTTGGTGTTTGTTTTACGTCTTACCTTCGATTTGAGTGTACGACATAAATTTGCAAAAAATTAGACTTAAGCATAAAAGCATGCCATCAAAGGTTGAAAACATAAAACAAATAGAAAACGGTCCGATAAGAGTCACGGCCACCTCGTAAGGGATCAATGTAACTCGTAGGAACCAATCGCTTAGTCACGGGGCTCCCGGTTTGAGTGTACGACGTAAATTTACAAAAGGTTAGACATGAGCATAAAAACATGCCATCGAAGGGTGAAAAGGTAAAAAAAACACGAAACAGTCCCGTAAAAGTCACGAACACCTCTCACGGGACCAATGTGACTCGTAGGAACCGAGCGCGTAGTCACGGGTCTTTTGGTTTGAGTGTACGACGAAATTTGCAAATAAATAGACTAAAGAATAAAAATCATGCCATCCAATGGTGAGAACATAAAACAACCACAAAACGGTCCGGTAAGAGTCACGAGCACCTCGTACGACACCAATGTGTCTTATAGGATCTGACCGCATAGTCACGGGGCTCCAGGTCTGAGTGTACGACATAAATTTAAAAAAAATTAGACTTAAGCATAAAAATCATGCCATTGAAGGGTGAGGACGTAAAAAGCCACAAAACGGTCCCGTAAGAGTCACGAATGCCTCGTATGAGACCAATGTGACTCGTAGGAACCGACCGCATAGTCATGGGGCTCCCAGTTTGAGTGTACGGCGTAAATTTTCAAAAAAATAGACTTAAACATAAAAACATGCCTTCTAGGGGTGACAACGTAAAACAAAAATAAAACGATCCCGTAAGAGTCACGAAAGCCTCGCACAGGACCAATGTGACTCATAGGAATCGACCGCGTAGTCACAGGGCTCCAAGTTTGAGTGTACGACGTAAGTTTACAAAAAATTAGACTTAAGCATAAAAACATGCATCGAAGGGTGAAAATGTAAAACAAACACAAAATATTCCCGTAAGAGTCACGAACACCTCTCACGGGACCAATGTGGCTCGTTGGAACCGATCGCGTAGTCCCGGGGCTTCCGGTTTGAGTGTATGGCATAAATTTGGAAAAAATTATACTTGAGCATAAAAACATGCCATCGAAGGGAGAAAATGTAAAACAGACACAAAACGGTCCCGTAAGATTCACAAACGCCTCGTACGAGACCAATGTGACTCGTAGGAACCGACCGCGTAATCACGGGGTCCCGATTTGAGTGTACGACGTAAATTTGTAAGATATTAGACTTAATCATAAAAACAAGCAATCAAAGGGTGCAAACGTAAAACAAACACAAAATGGTCCTGTAAGAGTCACGAGCATCTCGCACTCGACCAATGTGACTCGTAGGAACCGACCGCGTAGTCACGGGGATCCCGATTTGAGTGTACGATGTAAATTTACAAAAAATATACTT
Source organism: Sambucus nigra (assembly GCA_949130495.1). Classification (NCBI taxonomy): domain Eukaryota; kingdom Viridiplantae; phylum Streptophyta; class Magnoliopsida; order Dipsacales; family Adoxaceae; genus Sambucus; species Sambucus nigra. The sequence continues at coordinate 429,360,715 of OX422214.1, forward strand.
AAGCATAAAAACATTCCATCGAAGGGTGAAAACATAAAATAGCCCCAAAACGGTCCAGAAAGAGTCACGAACGTCTAACAGGGGGACAATGTGACTTGTAGGAACCGACCGCGTAGTCACGGGGCTCCCGATTTGAGTGTATGACGTAAATCTGCAAAAAGTTAGACTTAAGCATAAAAACATGCCGTCGAAGGGTGAAAATGAAAAACAAACACAAAACGGTCCGGTAAGAGTCACGACCAACTCGCACGGGACTAATGTGACTCGTAGGGACCGATCGCGTAGTCACGGCGCTCCCGGTTTGAGTGTAAGATGTAGATTTGAAAAAAGTTAGACTTAAGCAACAAAACATGCCATCGAAGGGTGAAAACGTATAATAGCCACAAAACGGACCCGTAAGAGTCAAGAGCACCTCTCGCGGGACCAATATGACTCGTAGGAACCGACCGCATATTCACGGGTCTCCCGATTTGCTGTACGACGTAAATTTGCAAAAAAAATAAACGTAAGCGTAAAATCGTGCCATCGAAGGGTGAGAACGTAATACAACCACAAAATGGTCCCGTAAGAGGCAGAAACACCTCACACGGGACCAATGTGACTCGTAGGAACCGACCGCGTAGTCCCGGGGCTCCCTGTTTGAGTGTACGACATAAATTTGCAAAAAAATAGACTTAATCATAACAACATGCCATCGAAGGGTGAGAACATAAAACAAACACAAAGAGGTCCCGTAAGAGTCACGAACACCCTGCACGGGACCAATGTGACTCGTAGGAATCGATCGCGTAGTCACGGAGATCCCGGTTTGAGTGTACGATGTAAATTTACAAAAAAAATAGACTTAAACAATAAAACATGACATCAAAGGGTTAGAAGGTAAAACAAACACAAAACAGTCTGGTAAGAGTCACGAACGCCTCACACGAGACCAATGTAACTCGTTAGAACTGACCGTGTAGTCACGGGGGCTCTCGATTTGAGTGTATGACGTAAATTTATAAAAAGTTAGACTTAAGCATAAAAATATGCCATCGAAGGGTGAGAACATCAACAGCCACAAAACGGTCCCATAAGAGGCACGAACGCCTCGCACGGGACCAGTGAGACTCGTAGGAACCGACTGCGTAGTCACAGGGTCCTGATTTGAGTGTACGACGTGAATTTAAAAAAAATTAGACTTGAGCATAAAAACATGCCATCGAAGGGTGAGAACGTAATACAACCACAAAACGGTCCCATAAGAGGCACAAATGCCTCGCACGAGACCAATGTGACTCGTAGGAACCGACCGCGTAGTCCCGGGGCTCCCAGTTTGGGTGTATGACGTAAATTTGCAAAAAATTAGACTTAAGCATAAAAACATGACATCGAAAGGTGAGAACGTAAAACAAACACAAAATGGTCCCGTAAGAGTCACGAACGCCTCGTACGCGATCAATGTGACTCGTAGGAACCGATCGCATAGTCACGGGGCTCCCGGTTTGAGTGTAAGACGTAAAATTAAAAAAAATCAGACTTAAATATCAATACATGCCATCGAAGGGTTTAAAGGAAAAACAAACACAAAACGGTCCGGTAAGAGTCACGAACGCCTCGCACGGGACCAATGTAACTCGTTGGAACCGACCGCGTTGTCACAGGGCTCTCGGTTTGAGTGTACGACGTAAATTTGTTAAAAAGTAGGCTTAAGCATAGAAACATGCCATCGAAGGGTGAAAATATAAAACAGTCACAAAATGGTTCGGTAAGAGTCACGAATGCCTCGCACGGGACAAATGTGACTCGTAGTAACCGATCGCGTAGTCACGGGGATCCCGGTTTGACTGTACAACGTAAATTTGTAAAAAGTTAGACCTAAGCATAAAAACATGCCATCGACGGGTGAAAACGTAAAACAAACACAAAAAGGTCCCGTAAGAGTCATGAACACCTCGCACGGGACCAATGTGACTCGTAGGAATCGATCGCGTAGTCACGGGTCTCCTGGTGTGAGTGTACGACGTAAATTTATAAAAAAATTAGACTTAAGAATAAAAAATCATGCAATCGAATGGTGAGAATGTTAAACAACCGCAAAACGGTCCGCTAAGAGTCATGAACACCTCGAAAGGCACCAACGTGACTCGTAGGATCCGACCGCGTAGTCACGGGGCTCCCGGTCTGAGTATACGACATAAATTTGAAAAAATTAGACTTAAGCGTAATATCATACCATCGAATGGTGAGAATGTAAAACAACCTCAAATCGATCCATAAGAGTCACGAACGCCTCGCACGGGACCAACGTGACTCGTAGGAACCGACCCCGTAGTCACAGGGTTCCAGGTTTGAATGTACGACATAAATTTGAAAAAATAGACTTCAACATAAAAACATGCCATCGAAGGGTGAAAACATAAAACAACAAAAAAATAGTCCCGTAAGAGGCACGAAGGCCTCGCACGGGACCAATGTGACTCGTAGGAACCGACCGCGTAGTCCCGGGGCTCCCAGTTTGAGTGTACGACATAAATTTGTAAAAAATTAGATTTAAGCATAAAAACATCCCATCGAAGGGTGAAAACATAAAACAAACACAAAATGGTCCCGTAAGAGTCACGAACGCCACGCACGGGACCAATGTGACTCGTAGGAACCGACCGCGTAGTCACGGAGCTCCCGATTTGAGTGTACGATGTGAATTTGCAAAAAATTATTCTTAAGCATAAAAACATGCCATCGAAGGGTGAAAACGTAAAACAGTCACAAAATGGTCCCGTAAGAGGAACGAACGCCTCACAAGGGACCAATGTGACCCGTGGGATCCGACCGCGTAGTCACGGGGATCCCGGTTTGAGTGTACGACGTAAATTTGCAAAAAATAGATTTAAGCATAAAAACATGCCATCGAAGGGTGAAAACGTAAAATAGCCACCAAACGGTCCAGTAGGAGTCACGAACACCTCGCACGGGACCAATGTGACTCGTAGGAACCGTCCGCATAGTCACGAGTCTTCTGGTTTGAGTATACGACGAAATTTTCAAATAAATAGACTTAAGCATAAAAATCATGCCATCGAATGGTGAGAACGTAAAACAGCCACAAAACGATTTGGTAATAGTCACGAACACCTCCCACGACACCAATGTGACTTGTAGGATCTGACCGCATAGTCACGGTGCCCCAGGTCTGAGTGTACGACGTAAATTTGAAAAAAAATTGACTTAAACATAAAAATTATGCCATCGAAGGGTGAGAATGTAAAAAGCCACAAAACGATCCCGTCAGAGTCACGAATGGCTCGTACGGGACCAATATGACTCGTAGGAACTGATCGCGTAGTCATGGGGCTCCCGGTTTGAGTGTACGTCGTAAATTTGCAAAACAAATAGACTTAAACATAAAAACATGCCTTCTAAGGGTGACAACATAAAGCAAAAACAAAACGGTCCCGTAAAAGTCACGAAAGCCTCGCACAGGACCCATGTGACACGTAGGAATCGACCGCGTAGTCACGGGGCTCCAGGTTTGAGTGTACGACGTAAATTTACAAAAAGTTAGACTTAAGCATAAAAACATGCCATCGAAGGGTGAAAATGTAAAACAAAAAGAAAAAATTCCCGTAAGAGTCACGAACACTCACACTCACACGGGACCAATGTGGCTCGAAGGAACCGACAGCGTAGTGCCGGGGCTCCCGGTTTGAGTGTACGACATAAATTTGGAAAAAATAGAGTTGAGCATAAAAACATGCCATCGAAAGGAGAAAAAGTAAAACGGCCACAAAACGATCCCGTTAGATTCACAAACGCCTCGTACGGGACCACTGTGACTCGTAGGAACCGACCGCCTAGTCACGGGGCTCCCGTTTTGAGTGTACAACATAAATTTGTAAAAAATTAGACTTAAGCGTAATGCCATGGAAGGGTGAAAATGTAAAAGAAACACAAAATGGTCTGGTAAGAGTCATGAACACCTTTCACGGGACCAATGTGACTCGTAGGAATCGACTGTGTAGTCACGGCCTCCCGATTTGAGTGTACGACGTAAATTTGTAAAAGTTAGAGTGGAGAATAAAAAAGATGCCATCGAAGGGTGAAAATATAAAACAACCACAAAACGGTCCCGTTAGAGTCATAAAGACCTCGAACGGGACCAATGTGACTCGTAGGAATCGATCGCGTAGTCACGGGTCTCTCGCTTTGAGTGTACGACGTAAATTTACAAAAAATAGACTCAAGCATAAAAACATGCCATCGAAGGGTGAAAATGTAAAACAAACACAAAAAGGTTCACGGGGCTCCCGATTTGAGTGTACGACGTCAATTTACAAAAATTAGAGTTAAGCATAAAAACATGCCATCGAAGGGTGAAAATGTAAAACAGCCACAAAATGGCCCCATAAGAGTCACGAACACCTCGCACAAGATTAAGGTAAGCCGTAGGAACCGGCCACGTGGTCATCACGCTCCCGGTTTAATTGTGTGACCCGTGGGATCCGACCGCGTAGTCCCAGGGCTCCAAGTTTGAGTTTACGACGTAAATTTGTAAAAAATAGATTAACCATAAAAATACGCCATCGAAGGGTGAAAACATAAAATAGCCACAAAACGGTCCGGTAAGAGTCACGAACACCTCGCACGGGGCCAATGTGACTCGTAGGAACCGACCCCGTAGTCATGGGGCTCCCGGTTTGAGTGTACGATGAAATTTCCAAAAAATTAGACTTAAGTATAAAAATCATGCAATACATTGGTGAGAATGTTAAACAGCCACAAAACGGTCCGCTAAGAGTCACGAACACCTCACACAACACCAATGTGACTTGTAGGATCCGACCGCGTAGTCACAGGGCTCCAGGTCTGAGTGTACGACATAAAATTAAAAAAATTAGACTTGAGCGTAAAATCATGCCATCGAATGGTGAGAACATAAAATAACCTGAAAACGATCCCGTAAGAGTCACGAACGCCTCGCACGGGACTAACATGACTAGTTGGAACCGACCCCGTAGCCACGGGGATCCAGGTTTGAATGTACGACATAAATTTGAAAAAAATTAGACTTCAGCATAAAAACATGCCATCGAAGGGTGATAACGTAAAAAGCCACAAAACGGTACCGTAAGAGTCACGAACGCCTAATACGAGACCAATGTAACTCGAAGGAATCGACCGCGTAGGGGAATTGGGATATGCTCAGGGCCTGTGTACTTGATTTGAAGGGGAATTGGGATGATCATTTACCATTAGTGGAGTTTGCCTATAATAATAGTCATCAAGCAACTATTCAAATGGCCCCATATGAAGCACTATACGGTAGAAGGCGTCATTCTCCTGCATGTTAGGTAGAAGTTGAAGAAAGAAAACTGTTGGGACCAGAATTGATTCAGATCACAACAGAGAAAGTGAAATTAATACAAGACCGACTTCGAATTGCTCAAAGCCGTCAAAAGAGTTATTTTGACAATCGATACCGACAGTTAGAATTTCAAAAAGGAGATTATGTGTTCTTACAAGTATCGCCTTCAAAGGGAGTAATACGATTCGGGAAGAAAGGGAAGTTGAGCCCAAGATACATAGGACCTTTTGAAATCCTTGAAAAGATAGGAGCTGTTGCGTAGAGAATAGCCTTACCACCTGAACTCTGTAGAGTACATAATGTGTTTCACGTATCAATGGTAAAGAAATATGTCCCAGATCCAACACATATCTTAAGTCACAAACCTCTTCAAGTTAGAGAAGACTTGTCATACATTGAGCATCCGGTAGAAATTTTGGACCATAAAGATCAAATATTACGGACCAAGATAATTCCACTGGTCAAAGTATTATGGCGAAATCATTCAGTTGAAGAAGCAACGTGGGAGCGGGAAGATGAAATAAAGGAGAGATATCCATACTTGTTTGTAAATTAATATGAGTCAAGTTTGGGGACCAAACTTTTCATAAGGAGGGTAGGATGTAATGACCCCACTTTTATGTGCTCATATGTATATAGTTTGTTTTTACACTCATGTGTTACTTACTATCTTATAAATGTTGTATTATTAGATATGTGATGTTATTGGCTATCAATATAACAAACCCCATTTTTAAATATGAAGATTCAATCATAAATAGTACGAAATCGAAGTCGTATGACATATCTTAAGGTATATAATAAGTTTTGGGGTAGAAAATATAATTTTATGAAACTTTAGGGACTAAAATAAAAATATAAAAAGGGCCATTTTGTAAATAAAATATTTTCAAGGACCTCAAATAAATATTGAAAATATATAGTGTGAAATTACCAAAATACCCTTCATGTGTGAAATGACCCTTATACCCTTATCATCTTTCCACCACGTGCTGGTCACCTCCACCTTACACATGTCATCTTCAGAGAGAAAGCTAAAACACTTGTCATCATTTAGTGATGTTAGACTGCAAGACCACCCCGGAATGCGACACCCAAACGATGACTTGCCACCGTAATGCTTGGTCACCTAGACACATGTCAACACCGTAATACACTTGGAAACCTATAAATAGGGCCTTAGGGTTCATTTGAAACTCACACCAATTCCTTGAGAATTATAGTAAGAAAGAGTGATAGAAAGCTTGGGAAATATCTTAAGAAGGAGTTCTATAATTTCGAAGAAAGAATTCATTTCGTAGGTATGATTTTATTTAAATGTTATAATTCATTTTTGTAGTTTTAATTTCGTATTTTATAGCTTTACTTAGTAGTTACGCTGATAAAATACACTAAAGACTTTACTAATCAAAACTTAAAATTTGAAAACAATCTAAATTGATTTTATTTTCAAAATATGTCAACTTGTTTGAAAAATTTATATACGCTTTTTAAAATGATTTTTGTAAGAAATTGCTCGTATTATGGAATCTCATTTAAGTAATTCCAAAGTCAGTCCCGGTGAAATTCTGTCTAGTTGAGATGGTATTTAAGTGGTGCCCCTGTGACCCTCCATCTCTACTGGGAATAAATCCGGAAATGTTCTGTCTAGATGAGATGGTATTTAAGTGGTACCCCTGTGACCCTCCATCTCTACTGGGAACCGGCTGATCAGGAAGAACTATGAATTGAAATTCTTTAAATGCGATGAATGAATATTAAAAATTGAGAAAAAGGGTTTTAGTAACCTTTTTCAGCAAGATATTTTAGGATTAAAACACAATATTTAGAATTGGGCTTTATTTAGAATACATAATTAAACATTTATTGTATTTATTAGATTAACGTGTGATCCAAGACTCAATATCTATATTTTCGAGCCTCTATTTTAGGTGAGTACTCTGACACTCCTTGTGCATTTTAATTATATGATATTATGCAAACTATGTATTTTGTGAAATGCTTTTATTCTCAAAATGCATCTGATACCGATGATTGATTCATTTGTGATATGTTTATATCTCTCCATATATACATACTGATTGAAATGAGTATTGAAAATGAGATTGATTATTGAAAATAAGATTCGGCCTAAGGGACCTCTTTACCGACTGACCTTCCCAGCTGGGTTATCGCTGGTGTGTCCTAAATAAGGCATTGTGACGAACTAGTTCTATTGACCCTCAACTACCGGGGTATAATACGGTAGAAGAATACGATATTAGAGTGTACTTGGCCATTAAAATGATATGATTGAAAGAAAAAGATATCACATTTGAATTATTGCATTCTTCTTATTCTGAGCTATCCAATTGTGATATATATACTATCATTTTAAAATATATATCTATATACTGCAAGTTCCTATCCATATATATATATGACTTCTCTTTTGACTTGAATAGGTATCTATATTCTGAAAACCTTGGAATGCCGGGAGATTAAATCTTATTCAGCTTTTAGCTGACGTTGTATAAATAACGTTTTTTCAGGAAATAATTAGACGGGAGGATGTAGTGTAGAAGGACTATGTTGAAGATCTAGTTTGAGGAGCTCTTTTGTTATAATTTTAAATATAACGTTTGTTTTTAGGAGATAGAGCATGTTTGGCTCTTTAGTAATAAGTTTTTAATTTTGGCATAAGTTGTAATCCGTTCATACTTTAATATATACGAAGTTCCCTTTTAGAAAGCTCTGATGACGTAATTCCATTTTTCAATAGTTTACGATTCATGACCATGTGAATGTATTTCCGTTGCATTTATTTTAAGAAATATTTTAAATCCATAACATTGAATGCCTTGGTGGCATGTCAAGACACTCATTCCCTACTACTATTGGGTTGGGGTCTTGACAGAGGTGGTATCAGAGCATAAGTTATGAACCCGTAGACTACTGAACATAGGTTTCGAACATTATAGATTTCTTGTTTCACTCCTTAGGAGATAGTATTAAATATCTGATTTATGTGATAACCTTCCCTATGTGTTATATTATTTATAACTGGTATTTTAATTTTCAATCTTGATATAGTATAGTAGATCTTACGTTTTACCATGACTGTAGAAAATGACCAAGAGAAGATCATCTATGGGAACTAGTGATTCGAGTATTGAAGGACTGGAAGGTGGATACAAGGCGATCGAAAGTCTAGCAAAGATTGTGGAGCATAAAGTAAATAATGGAGTACCAAGGAATCCTAAACTAAGTAAATGTACTATTGAACAGTTCAAGAAGTTGATTCCTCCATCTTTTAAAGGTACTCCTAACCCCACTGAAGCAGAAAGTTGGGTGATGCAAATAGAAAAGATACTCGATGTTCTTAAGTGTACTGATGAACAAAGAGTATCATTTGGATCGTTTATGTTAGAAGGTGAAGCCGAACATTGGTGGAGAATGACTAAGAGAATATACGAGGAAAGGAATAATCCCATAGGTTGGAATGATTTCCTAGTGATATTCTACGAGAAATACTTTCCTGAAATGGTACAAGACCAAAAAGCAGCCGACTTCATGAGTTTAGTTCAAGGAAATATGACGGTTAGTCAATACGAGGTGAAGTTTACCGAGTTATCCCGTTTTGCACCTCATGTTGTAATAACCGATACTTTAAGGGCCAAGAAGTTTGAACGTGGGTTAAGGTTGAACATTCGTAGTCGAATTTCCATCCTGAAGTTGACATCATATACTGACGTGGTGACTAGAGCAACGATAGCTGAGAAGGACAATGAAGAATATAATCAGATTAGAGAAGGGAAGAGGAAGTTTGGGGAACAAAGAGGAAGGAACCCCAATAATAAACCCTTTAGGACTATACCCAATATAGGGCGACCTTTTGTGAATAAACCCTTTAATGTTGATAGATGCCAACGATGTGGGAATATTCATAGAGGGCAACCATGTTAGCTGGAAACAGGAAATTGCTTTGGGTGTGGCCAAAAGGGACATAAAATGAGATATTGCCCTAACAAAGGGAAGGCACCAACAAAGACTTTTAATGACAATAAAGATCATGGCAGACAAGGTAGAATTTCTAATCTTTCTGATGCAAGGGCTTCTAATGAAGTAGTGTCAGGTATACTTTCTATATGTGCACAGCCTTTTCGAGTTTTAATAGATCCTGGTTCTACCCATTCATTTGTGTCTTTACGTTTTGTTAATCGCTTTCCTAATATTCCCGAACCCTTGAATCATAACATACACGTTTCTACTCCTTCTGGTGATTTATTGACGGGTACATTAGTATATAAATCTTGCCCTATAGATGTTAGTAGTCATAAACTATATGTCGATTTGATAGTTTTAGACATAAGAGATTTTGAAGTCATTTTGGGGATGGATTGGTTAACATCATATCATGCTAATGTAGATTGTTTTGAGAAGAGAGTTACTTTCAAAATTCCTAACCAACCAAAATTCAGTTTTGAAGGAATTGGCGTCCTATCTCCCATGTGTATTGTCTCTGCAATGCAAGCCTATAGTTTTCTTAAGAAAGGATGTCAAGGATTTCTTGCAAGTGTTATTGATTTGCAATTGAAGGATCCTAGTTTAGAAAAGATCCCTATAGCAAAACAATTTCCAGATGTTTTTCCGGATGATTTACCCAGTCTACCTCCTAGTAGAGAAATAGAGTTTACGATTGACCTTCTTCCTGGATCCATACCAATCTCAAAATCACCTTATCGCATGGCACCTTTAGAATTAAGGGAATTAAAAGTTCAATTACAAGATCTATTAGACAAGGGTTTTATTAGACCAAGTATATCCCCTTGGGGTGCTCCGGTGTTATTTGTTAAAAAGAAGGATGGGACGATGAGGTTATGTATAGATTATCGTGAACTGAACAAGGTAACCAGTAAGAATAAATACCCCTTACCTCGCATAGATGATTTGTTTGACCAACTACAAGGTGCGCAAGTATTTTCTAAGATTGACCTTAGGTCAGGATATCACCAATTGAAGATTAAGGAAGATGATATTTCAAAATCAGCTTTTCGTACTAGATATGGTCACTATGAATTTCTTGTGATGCCATTAGGACTTACTAATGCACCAACTGTTTTTATGGATATGATGAATAGAGTGTTTAGGAAATATTTGGATCAATGTGTGGTTATTTTCATTGATGACATCCTTATTTATTCCAAGAGTATTGAAGAACACGAGAAGCATTTAGAGATAGTATTACAAATCCTTAGGAAGGAGAAATTATATGCAAAATTAAAGAAGTGTGAGTTTTGGTTGCCTAGCGTTTCTTTTCTAGGACATGTCATTTCCAAAGAGGGACTGTCGGTTGACCCTCAAAAGATCGATGCTATACTAGATTGGCCTAGACCAACTAATGTAACAGAGATTCGTAGTTTCCTTGGATTAGCAGGTTATTATCGAAGATTTGTTGAAGGATTTTCTAGCATTGCCAAACCTCTATCCAGGTTAACACAAAAGAAGGTAAAATATGAATGGTCTGAGGAAGTTGAGAATAATTTCCAAGAACTTAAGAATCGATTAGTAACTGCCCCAATTTTGACTATTCCTTCAGGGACAGGAGGATTGGTGATTTACAGTGATGCTTCAAAAAATGGTTTGGGATGTGTGCTAATGCAAAATGGGAAAGTAGTAGCTTATGCCTCGAGACAATTAAAACCACATGAACAGAATTATCCAACCCATGACTTAGAATTAGATGCTATAATTTTTGCTCTTAAGATTTGGATACACTATTTATATGGTGAGACTTGTGAGATTTATACCGATCATAAGAGTTTGAAATATATATTTACTCAGAAAGAATTGAACATGAGACAAAGGAGGTGGTTAGAATTGATGAAGGATTATGATTTAAATATTCATTATCACCCAGGGAAAGCAAATCTAGTAGATGATGCTTTAAGTAGGAAGTCTACAACAAATTTAGCATGTCTCATTACAAATCAGGAACCTTTTTTTAGAGGATTAGAGAAGTATGGAAATAGATGTACGTATTTATAGCAAAGGAGGAATAATCACAACCTTACAAGTACAACCCACGTTGATGGAAAGGATCAAAATTGCACAAGTAAATGACCCACAACTGAAGAAGATCAGAGAAGAGGTTATTGAAGGGAAGAGATTTGAATTTGCGATACGGGATGATATATTGAGGTTTGGAAATAGAGTGTGTGCTCCACGTGATGCCCAACTAAAGAGACAAATTTTGGAGGAAACTCATTGTTCGAGATTTACATTTCATCCTGAAAATACCAAGATGTATAGAGATCTTCGAGAAGTGTTTTGGTGGAATAATATGAAAAGGGATATAGAAGAATTTGTATCTCACTGTTTGGTTTGTCAACAAGTAAAAGCTGAACATCAGAAACCATCAGGATTATTACAACCTCTACATATCCCTGAATGGAAATGGGAACATATTACCATGGATTTTGTGACAGGTTTACCAAGGAGTTCAAATGGTAATGATTCTATTTGGGTAATTATTGATAGGTTAACTAAATCTGCTCATTTTCTTGCCATTAAAATTACCCATTCATTAGAAAAGTTAGCCAAGTTATATGTGCGGGAAATTATTAGGCTTCATGGAACCCCAATTTCAATTATTTCTGATCGTGACCCTAGATTCGTTTCTCGCTTTTGGAAAAGCCTACAAGCAGCCATGGGAACAAAATTGAATTTCAGCACCGCTTTTCATCCTCAAAGAGATGGACAATCTGAGAGAACCATTCAAACCTTAGAGGATATGCTTAGGGCCTGTGTACTTGATTTGAAGGGGAATTGGGATGATCATTTACCATTAGTGGAGTTTGCCTATAATAATAGTCATCAAGCAACTATTCAAATGGCCCCATATGAAGCACTATACGGTAGAAGGTGTCGTTCTCCTGCATGTTGGGTAGAAGTTGGAGAAAGAAAACTGTTGGGACCAGAATTGATTCAGATCACAACAAAGAAAGTGAAATTAATATAAGACCGACTTCGAATTGCTCAAAGCCGTCAAAAGAGTTATTTTGACAGTCGACACCGATAGTTGGAATTTCAAAAAGGAGATTATATCTTCTTACGAGTATCGCCTTCAAAGGGAGTAATACGATTCGGGAAGAAAGGGAAGTTGAGCCCAAGATACATAGGACCTTTTGAAATCCTTGAAAAGATAGGAGCTGTTGCGTATAGAATAACCTTACCACCTGAACTCTCTAGTGTACATAATGTGTTTCACGTATCAATGGTAAAGAAATATGTCCCAGATCCAACACATATCTTAAGTCACAAACCTCTTCAAGTTAGAGAAGACTTGTCATACATTGAGCATCCGGTAGAAATTTTGGACCATAAAGATCAAATATTACGGACCAAGATAATTCCACTGGTCAAAGTATTATAGCGAAATCATTCAGTTGAAGAAGCAACGTGGGAGCGGGAAGATGAAATAAAGGAGAGATATCCATACTTGTTTGTAAATTAATATGAGTCAAGTTTGGGGACCAAACTTTTCATAAGGAGGGTAGGATGTACTGACCCCACTTTTATGTGCTCATATGTATATAGTTTGTTTTTACACTCATGTGTTACTTACTATCTTATAAATGTTGTATTATTAGATATGTGATGTTATTGGCTATCAATATAATAAACCCCATTTTTAAATATAAAGAATCAATCATAAATAGTATGAAATCGAAGTCGTATGACATATCTTAAGGTATATAATAAGTTTTGGGGTAGAAAATATAATTTTATGAAACATTAGGGACTAAAATAAAAATATAAAAGGGGCCATTTTGTAAATAAAATATTTTCAAGGACCTCAAATAAATATTGAAAATATATAGTGTGAAATTACCAAAATACCCTTCATGTGTGAAATGATCCTTATACCCTTATCACCTTTCCACCACGTGCTGGTCACCTCCACCTTACACATGTCATCTTCAGAGAGAAAGCTAAAACACTTGTCATCATTTAGTGATGTTAGACTGGAAGACCACCCCGGAATGCGACACCCAAACGATGACTTGCCACCGTAATGCTTGGTCACCTAGACACATGTCAACACCGTAATACACTTGGAAACCTATAAATAGGGCCTTAGGGTTCATTTGAAACTCACACCAATTCCTTGAGAATTATAGTAAGAAAGAGTGATAGAAAGCTTGGAAAATATCTTAAGAAGGAGTTCTATAATTTCGAAGAAAGAATTCATTTCGTAGGTATGATTTTATTTAAATGTTATAATTCATTTTTGTAGTTTTAATTTCGTATTTTATAGCTTTACTTAGTAGTTATGCTGGTAAAATACACTAAAGACTTTACTAATCAAAACTTAAATTTGAAAACAATCTAAATTGATTTTATTTTCAAAATATGTCAACTTGTTTGAAAAATTTATATACGCTTTTTAAAATGATTTTTGTAAGAAATTGCTCGTATTATGGAATCTCATTTAAGTAATTCCAAAGTCAGTCCCGGTGAAATTCTGTCTAGTTGAGATGGTATTTAAGTGGTGCCCCTGTGACCCTCCATCTCTACTGGGAATAAATCCGGAAATGTTCTGTCTAGATGAGATGGTATTTAAGTGGTACCCCTGTGACCCTCCATCTCTACTGGGAACCGACTGATCAGGAAGAACTATGAATTGAAATTCTTTAAATGCGATGAATGAATATTAAAAATTGAGAAAAAGGGTTTTAGTAACCTTTTTCAGCAAGATATTTTAGGATTAAAACACAATATTTAGAATTGGGCTTTATTTAGAATACATAATTAAACATTTATTGTATTTATTAGATTAACGTGTGATCCAAGACTCAATATCTATATTTTCGAGCCTCTATTTTAGGTGAGTACTCTGACACTCCTTGTGCATTTTAATTATATGATATTATGCAAACTATGTATTTTGTGAAATGCTTTTATTCTCAAAATGCATCTGATACCAATGATTGATTCATTTGTGATATGTTTATATCTCTCCATATAGACATACTGTTTGAAATGAGTATTGAAAATGAGATTGATTATTGAAAATAAGATTCGGCCTAAGGGACCTCTTTACTGACTGACCTTCCCAGCTGGGTTATCGCTGGTGTGTCCTAAATAAGGCATTGTGACGAACTAGTTCGATTGACCCTCAACTACCGGGGTATAATACGGTAGAAGAATACGATATTAGAGTGTACTTGGCCATTAAAATGATATGATTGAAAGAAAAAGATATCACATTTGAATTATTGCATTCTTCTTATTCTGAGCTATCCAATTGTGATATATATACTATCATTTTAAAATATATATCTATATATTGCAAGTTCCTATCCATATATGTATATGACTTCTCTTTTGACTTGAATAGGTATTTATATTCTGAAAACCTTGGAATGTCGGGAGATTAAATCTTATTCAGCTTTTAGCTGACGTTGTATAAATAACGATTTTTCAGGAAATAATTAGACGGGAGGATGTAGTATAGAAGGACTATGTTGAAGATCTAGTTTGAGGAGCTCTTTTGTTATAATTTTAAATATAACGTTTGTTTTTAGGAGATAGAGCATGTTTGGCTCTTTAGTAATAAGTTTTTAATTTTGGCATAAGTTGTAATCCGTTCATACTTTAATATATACGAAGTTCCCTTTTAGAAAGCTCTGATGACGTAATTCCATTTTTCAATAGTTTACGATTCATGACCATGTGAATGTATTTCCGTTGCATTTATTTTAAGAAATATTTTAAATCCATAACATTGAATGCCTTGGTGGCATGTCAAGACACTCATTCCCTACTACTATTGGGTTGGGGTCGTGACATTGAGTGTACGACGTAAATTTGCAAAAAATAGATTTAAGCATAAAAACATGCCATCGAAGGGTAAAAATGTAAAATAGCCACAAAACGGTCCAGTAAGAGTCACGAACACTGTGCACGGGATCAATGTGGCTCGTAGGAACCGACTGCCTAGTCACGGGTCTCCCGGTTATAGTGTACGACAAAATTTGCAAAGAAATGACTTAAGCGTAAAAATCATGCCATCGAATGGTGAAAACGTAAAATAGGCACAAAACGGTCCGATAAGAGTCACGAACACCTCGCTCGAAACCAATGTGACTTGTAAGATCCGACCGCGTAGTCACGAGGCTCCAAGTCTGAGTGTACGGCATAAATTTGAAAAAAAATCAAATTCAAGCATAAAAATATGCCATCGAAGGGTGAGAACGTAAAAATCCACAAAATGGTCCCGTAAGAGTGACGAACGCCTTGTACGGGACCAATGTGACTCTTAGGAACCGACCTCGTAGTCATGGGGCTCCCGGTTTGAGTGTATGGCGTAAATTTGAAAACAAAATAGACTAAAACATAATAATATGCCTTCTAAGGGTGACAACGTGAAACAAACACAAAACGGTCTCGTAGGAGTCACGAAAGCCTCGCAGGGGACCAATGTGACTCGTAGGAATCGACCGCGTAGTCACGAGGCTCCAGGTTTGAGTGTGCGATGTAAATTTACAAAAAGTTAGACTTAAGCATAAAAATATGCCATCGAAGGGTGAAAATATAAAACTAGCACAAAATGTTCCCGTAAGAGTCGCGAACACCTCACACGGCACCAATGTGACTCGTAGGAACCGACGACGTAGTCCCGGGGCTTCCGGTTTGAGTGTACGGCATAAATTTGCAAAAAATTAGACTTGAGCATAAAAACATGCCATTGAGCGTAAAAAATATAAAACAACCAAAAAATGGTCCCATAAGAGTCGCAAACGCCTCGCACGGGACCAATGTGACTCGTAGGAACAGACCCCGTAGTCATAGGGCTCCCCATTTGAGTGTACGAAGTAAATTTGTAAAAAATTAGACTTAAGCAAAAAAGTATGGCATCGAAGGGTGAAAATGATAAAGAAACACAAAAGGGTCCAGTAAGAGTCACGAATACCTCGCACGAGACGAAGGTAAGTCGTAGGAACCGGTCGCGTAGTCATAGCGCTCACGGTTTGAGTGTACGGCGTAAATTTGCAAAAACTTAGATTTAAGCATAAAAACATGCCATCGAATGGTGAAAACGTAAAAGAAACACAAAACGGTCCTGTAAAAGTCACGAACACCTCGCACGGGGCCAATGTGACTCGTAAGAACTGATCGCGTAGTCTCGGGGCTCCCGATTTGAGTGTACGACGTATATTTGCAAAAAATTAGACTTAAGCATAAAAACATGCCATCGAAGCGTGAAAATGTAAAACAACCAAAAGATGGTCCC
The DNA here is from genome assembly GCA_949130495.1 of Sambucus nigra. Classification (NCBI taxonomy): domain Eukaryota; kingdom Viridiplantae; phylum Streptophyta; class Magnoliopsida; order Dipsacales; family Adoxaceae; genus Sambucus; species Sambucus nigra. The sequence continues at coordinate 429,377,337 of OX422214.1, forward strand.
GTAAGAGGCACGAACGCCTCGCACGGGACTAATGTGAGTTGTAGGATCCGACCGCGTAGTCACGGGGCTCCAGTTTGAGTGTACGATGTAAATTTTCAAAAAAATATATTAAGAAAAAAAACATGTCATTGAAGGGTGAAAGCATAAAATATACACAAAACGGGCTGGTAAGAGTCACGAACACCTCACGCGGGGCCAATGTAACTCGTAGGAACCGACCGCGTAGTCATGGGGCTCCCGATTTGAGTGTATGACGTAAATTTGAAAAAAATTAGACTTAAACATCAAAACATGCCTTCTAAGGGTGAAAACGTAAAATAAACACAAAACGGTCCTGTAAGAGTCACGAACGCCTCGCACGGGACCAATGTAACTCGTAGGAATCAACCGCGTAGTCAAGGGGCTACAGGTTTGAGTGTGCGACGTAAATTTATAAAAAGTTAGACTCAAGCATAAAAACATGCCATCGAAGGATGAAAATGTAAAACAAGCACAAAACGTTCCGGTAAGAGTCACGAACATCTCACACGGGACCAATGTGACTCGTAAGAACCGACAACGCAGTCCCGGGGTTCCTGATTTGAGTGTACGACATAAATTTGCAAAAAATAGACTTGAGCATAAAAACTTGCCATTGAAGGGAGAAAACTTAAAACAGCCACAAAACGGTCCCGTAAGAGTCCCAAACGCCTCGCATGAGACCAATGTGACTCGTAGAAACCGACCGTGTAGTCACGGGGATCCCGATTTGAGTGTACAGCGTAAATTTGCAAAAAATTAGGTTTAAGCATAAAAACAAGGCATCTAAGGGTGAAAATGTTAAAGAAACACAAAATAGTCCCGTAAGATTCACGAACATCTCGCACGGGACCAAAGTGACTCGTAGGAACCCGTCGCGTAGTCATGGAGCTCCCGGTTTGAGTGTACGATGTAAATTTTAAAAATATTAGACTTGAGCATAAAAACATGCTACCGAAGGGTAAAAACATAAAACAAATATAAAATGTTCCCGTAAGAGTCACGAACATCTCGCACGGGACCAATGTGACTTGTAGGAACCGACCGCGTAGTCCTGGGGTTCCCAGTTTGAGTGTATGACGTAAATTTGCAAAACAAAATGATTTAAGCATAAAAATATGCCATCGAAGGGTGAAGAGTAAAACAAACACAAAACGGTCCCGTAAGAGTCACGAACGCCTCGCAAGGGACCAATGTGACTCGTTGGAACCGACTGCGTAGTCACGGGGCTTCCGGCTTGAGTGCACGACGTAAATTTGTAAAAAATGAGACTTAAGCAAAAAAATAATCCATCGAAGGGTGAAAACGTAAAATAAACACAAAACGGTTCACGGGGATCTCGGTTTGAGTGCACGATGTCAATTTGCAAAAAAATAGAGTTAAGCACAAAAACTTGCCATCAAAGGGTGAAAATGTAAAAAAGCCACAAAACGGTCCCATAAGAGTCACGAACACCTCGTACGAGACGAAGGTAAGTCGTAGGAACTGGCCGCGTAGTCACCGCGCTCCCGATTTGAGTGTACGGCGTAAATTTGCAAAAATTTAGATTTAAGCATAAAAACATGCCATCGAAGGGTGAAATCGTAAAACAAACACAAAATGATCCTGTAACAGTCACGAACACCTCGTACGGGACCAATGTGACTCGTAGGAACCGACCGCGTAGTCTCTGGGCTCCTGGTTTGAGTGTATGACGTAAATTTGAAAAAAATTAGAATTAAGCATAAAAACATGCCATCGAAGGGTGAAAACGTCAAACAACCACAAGATGGTCCCGTAAGAGGTACGAACGCCTCGCACGATAGCAGTATGACTTGTAGGAACCGACTATGTAATCACGGTGCTCTCGGTTTGAGTGTACGACGTAAATTTGCAAAAAATTAGACTAGAGCATAAAAAAGATGCCATCGAAGGGTGAATGCGTAAAACAACCACAAAACAGTCCCGTAAGAGTCACGAACACCTCGCACGGGACCAATGTGACTCGTAGGAACCGGAAGTGTAGTCACGGATCTCTCAATTTGAGTGTACGACGTAAATTTACAAAAAAATAAACTTAAGCATAAAAACATGCCATCGAAGGGTGAAAACGTAAAACAAACACAAAACGGTTCACGGGGCTCCCAGTTTGAGTGTACGACGTCAATTTGCAAAAAATTAGAGTTAAGCATAAAAGAATGCCATCGAAGGGTGAAAATGTAAAACAATCACAAAACGGTCCCGTAAGAGTCACGAACACCTCGCACGAGACGAAGGTATGTCGTAGGAACCGGTCGCGTAGTCACCGCGCTCCCGGTTTGAATGTACGACATAAATTTGTAAACAGTTAGATTTAAGTATAAAAACATGCCATCGAAGGGTGAAATCATAAACAGCCACAAAACGGTTCGGTAAGAGTCACGAACACCTCGCACGGGACTAATGTGGCTCGTAGGAACCGACCGCGTAGTCTCGGGGCTCCCGGTTTGAGTGTACGACGTCAATTTGCAAAAAATAGACTTAAGCATAAAAACATGCCATCGAAGGGTGAAAACATAAAACAACTACAAAACATTCCCGTAAGAGTCACGAACCACTCGCACGGGACTAATGTGACTTATAGGAACCGACTGCATAGTCCCGGGGCTCCCAGTTTGAGTATACGGCGTAAATTTGCAAAAAATTAGACTTAAGCATAAAAACATCGCATTAAAGGGTGAAAACGTAAAACAAACACAATACAGTCCCGTAAGAGTCCCGAACGCCTCGCATGGGACCAATTTGACTCGTAGGAACCGACTGCGTAGTCACAGGGCTCCCGGTTTCAGTGTACGACGACAATTTTCCAAAAATTAGACTTAAGCATAAAAACATGCCATCGAAGGGTGAAAGCGTTAAACAAACACAAAATGGTCCCGTAAGAGTCACGAACGCCTCGCACGGGACCAATGACTCGTAGGAACCGACCGCATAGTCACGGGGCTCTAGATTTGAGTGTATGACATAAATTTTGAAAAAATTAGACTGGAGCATAAAAAAGATGCCATCGACGGGCAAAAACGTCAAACAGCCACAAAACAGTCCCGTAAGGGTCACGAACATATTGCATGGGACCAATGTGATTCGTAGGAACTGGCCGCGCAGTCACGGGTCTCCCGATTTGACTGTACGACGTAAATTTACAAAAAAATAGACTTAAGGATAAAAAATGCCATCGAATGGTGAAAAGGTAAAACAACCACAAAATGGTCCCGTAAGAGTCATGAACACCTTGCACTAGGCGAAGGTATGTCGTAGGAATCGACCGCTTAGTCACTGCGCTCCCGGTTTGAGTGTACGATGTAAATTTGCCCAAAATTAGACTTAAGCATAAAAATATGCCGTCGAAGGGTGAAAACGTAAAATAAACACAAAACGGTCCCGTTAGAGTCACGAACACTCCCACGGGACCAATGTGACTCGTAAGAGCCGACCGCGTAGTCACGGGGCTCTCGATTTGAGTGTACGACGTAAATTTACAAAAAATTAGACTTAAGTGTTAAATCATGCCATCTAATGGTGAGAACGTAAAATAACAACAAAACTGAAAACGTAAAACAAACACAACACATTCCGTAAGAGTCAAGAACACCTCGCACAGGGCCAATGTCACTCGTAGGAACTGACCGCGTAGTCACGGGGATCCCGGTTTGAGTGTACGACGTAAATTTGTAAAAAATTAAACGTAAGCATAAAACAACCACAAAACGGTCCTGTAAGAGTCACGAACACCTCGCACGAGACGAAGGTCAATCGTAGGAACCGACCACATAGTCACTGCGCTCCCGAATTTAGTGTACAACGTAAATTTCCAAAAAGTTGGACTTAAGCATAAAAACATGTCGTTGAAGGGTGAAAACGTAAAACAAACACAAAACGGTCCCGTCAGAGTCACGAACACCTCGCACAGGACCAATGTGACTCGTAGGAACCAACCGCGTAGTCACAGGGCTCCCGGTTTGAGTGTACGAGGTAAATTTGCAAAAAAATATAGTTAAGCGTAAAATCATGCCATAGAATGGTGAGAACGTAAAACAATCACAAAACGGTACCGTAAGAGTCACGAACACCTCGCACGGGACCAATGTGACTTGTAGGAACCGATCGCGTAGTCACGGGGCTCCAGGTTTGAATGTACGACATAAATTTGAAAAAAAATAGACTTCAGCATAAAAATATGCCATCGAAGGGTGAGAATGTAAAAAGCCACAAAATGTTCCGTAAGAGTCATGAATGCCTCGTACGGGATCAATGTGACTCGTAGGAATCGACCGTGTAGTCACGGGGCTCCCAGTTTGAGTATAGGACGTAAATTTGAAAAAAATAGATTTAAACAAAAAAGCATGCCATCGAAGGGTGAGACATAAAACAAACACAAAATGGTCCGATAAGAGTCACGAACACCTCGCACGGGATCAATGTAACTTATAGGAACCAACCGCGTAGTCACGGGGCTCCCGGTTTGAGTGTACGGCGTAAATTTACAAAAAGTTTGACTTAAGCATAAAAATATGCCATCGAAGGGTGAAAACATAAAATAAACACAAAACGGCCCCGTAAGAGTCACGAACACCTCGCTCGGGACCAATGTGACTCGCTGGAACCGACCGCACAGTCACGAGGCTCCCGGTTTGAGTGTACGACGTAAATGTGTAAACAATTATATTTGATCATAAAAACATGCCATTGACGGGTGAAAATGTAAAACAACCACAAAATGGTCCCGTAAGAGTCACGAACACCTAACACGGGACCGATGTGACTCATAGGAACCGACCACATAGGCACGGGGCTTCCGACTGAAGTGTACGATGTAAATTTGCAAAAAATTAGACTTAAGCATAAAAACATGCCATCTAAAGGTGAAAACGTAAGACAAACACAACACATTCTGGTAAGTGTCACGAACACCTCGCACAGGACCAATGTCACTCGTAGGAACCGACCACGTAGTCACGGGGCTCCCGATTTGAGTGTACGACATAAATTTGCAAAAAATAGACTTAAGCATAAAAGCATGCCATCGAAGGGTGAAAATGTAAAACAGCCCCAAAATGGTCCCGTAAGAGGCACGAACGCCTCGAACGGGACCAATGTAACTCGTAGGAACCAACCGTGTAGTCACGGGGCTCCCGATTTGAGTGTACGGCATAAATTTACAAAAAGTTAGACTTAAGCATAAAAACATGCCATCGAAGGGTGAAAACGTAAAATAAACACATAACGGTCCCGTAAGAGTAACGCACAACTCTCACGGGACCAATGTGACTAGTAGGGACCGATCGCGTAGTCACGGGACTCCCGATTTGAGTGCGCAACGTAAATTTGGAAAAAAATAGATTTAAGCATTAAGAGATGACATCGAAGGGTGAAAACACAAAACAACCACAAAATGGTCCCGTAAGAGGCACAAACGCCTGGCACGGGATCAATGTGACTCGTAGAATCCGAGGGCATAGTCACGGGGCTCCCGGTTTGAGTGTACAACGTAAGTTTATAAAAAAATAGAGTTAACCATAAAAACATGCCATCAAAGGGTGAAAACGTAAAATTGCCACAAAACGATTCGGTAAGAGTCATGAACTCCTCACACGGGACAAATGTGACTCGTTGGAACCGACCGCGTAGTCACGGAGCTCCCGGTTTTAGTGTGCGACGTAAATTTGTAAAAATGAAACTTAAGCATAAAAATCATGCCATCGAATGGTGAGAATGTAAAACAACTACAAAACAGTCTTGTAAGAGTCACGAACAGCTCGTACGACATCAATGTGACTCGTAGGAACCAACCGCGTAGTCACGGGGATTCCGGTTTGAGTGTACGACATAAATTTGCAAAAAATTAGACTTAACTATGAAAACAAGCCATCGAAGGATGAAAACATAAAACAAACAAAAAACATTCCCGTAAGAGTCACGAACACCTTGCATGGGACCAATGTGACTCGTAGGAACCGACCTCGTAGTCCAGGGGCTCACAATTTGAGTGTATGACGTAAATTTGTAAAAAATTAAACTTAAGTATAAAAATATGCCATCAAAGGGTGAAAACGTAAAACAAACACAAAACAATCCTGTAAGAGTCACGAACACCTCGCTCGGGTCCAATGTGACTCGCAGGAACCGATCGAGTAGTCACGGGGTTCCCGGTTCGAGTGTTTGACGTCAATTTACAAAAAAATAGAGTTAATCATAAAAACATGCCATCGAAGTGTGAAAACATTAAACAAACACAAAACGGTCCCATAAATGTCACGAACACCTCGAGCGGGACCAATGTGACCCGAACGAACCGGTCGCGTAGTAACGGGTCTCCCGGTTTGAATGTACGACGTAAATTAACAAAAATTTAGACTTAAGCATAAAAAATGCCATCGAAGGGTGAAAACGTAAAGTAGCCCCAAACGGTCCCGTGAGAGTCACGAACACCACGCACGAGATGAAGGTAAGTTATAGGAACCGAGCGCGTAGTCACTGCACTCCCGGTTTGAGTACAGGATGTAAATTTGCAAAAAGTTAGATTTATGGATAAAAACATGCCGTCGAAGGGCGAAAACGTAAAACATATACAAAATGGTCCTGTAAGAGTCACAACCACCTCGCACGGTACAAATGTGACTCGTAGGAACCAATCGCGTAGTCACGGGGCTCCCGATTTGAGTGTACGACGTAAATTTGTAAAAAAATAGACTTAAGCGTAAAATCATGCCATCGAATGGTGAGAACGTAAAACAACCTCAAAACAATCCCGTAAGAGTCATGAACGCCTCGCACGGGACCAATGTGACTCGTAAGAACCGACCGCGTAGTCACGGGGCTCCCGGTTTGAGTTTACGACGTCAATTTGAAAAAAAGTAGACTTAAACATAAAAACATGCCATCGAAGGGTAAAAACGTAAAACAAACATAAAACGGTCCGGTAAGAGTCACGAACAACTTGCACGGGATCAATGTAACTCGTAGGAACCAACCGCGTAGTCAGGGGGCTCCCAATTCGAGTGTACGACATAAATTTACAAAAAGTTAGACTTAAGAATAAAAACATGCCATCGAAGGGTGAAAACGTAAAACAAACACAAAACGGTCCCGTAAGAGTCATGAACACCTCGCACGGGACCAATGTGACTCGCAGAAACTGACCGCGTAGTCACGGGACACCCGATTTGATTGTACGACGTAAATTTGTAAAAAATTAGACTTGAGCATAAAAATATGCCATGGAAGGGTGAAAATGTAAAATCGCCCCAAAACGGTCCCATAATAGTTACGAACGATTCTCACGGGACCAATGTGACTTGTAGGAATCGACCTCGTAGTCACGGGACTTCCGGTTTGAGTGTACGAAGTAAATTTGAAAAAAAATAGACTTAAGCATAAAAACATGCCATCCAAGGGTGAAAATGTAAAAAAAACACAACACATTCCGGTAAGAGTTACGAACACCTCGCACGGAACCAATGTAACTTGTAGGAACCGACCGCGTAGTCACGGGATTCCCGGTTTGAGTGTACGTCGTTAATTTATAAAAAGTTAGACTTAAGCATAAAAACATGGTATCGAAGGGTCAACACATAAATCAAACACAAAACGGTCCCGTTAGAGTTACGAACACCTCGCACGGGACCAATGTGACTCGAGGAACCGACCACGTAGTCACGGGGCTCACGGTTTGAGTGTACGACGTAAAATTGCAAAAAATTAGACTTGAGCATAAAAACATGCCATCGAAGGGTGAAAATTAAAAACAACCATAAAACGGTCCCGTAAGAGTCACGAACACCTCGCACGGGACCAATGTGACTCGTAGGAACCGACCGCGTTATCACGGGACTTACGGTTTGAGTTCATGACGTAAATTTGTAAGAAATTAGACCTAAGCATTAAAACATTCCATCCAAGGGTGAAAACGTAAAACAAACACACCACATTCCGGTACGAGTCACGACAAATGTCACTCGTAGGAACCGGCCGCGTAGTCACGGGGATCCCAGTTTGAGTGTACGACGTAAATTTGCAAAAAATTAGCCTTAAGCATAAAAACATGCCGTCGAAGGGTGAAAATGTAAAACAACCACAAAATGGTCCCGAAAGAGGTACAAACGCGTCGTACGGGACCAATGTAACTCGTAGGAACCAACCGTGGAGTCACGTAGCTCCCGGTTTGAGTGTACGACATAAATTTATAAAAAGTTAGACTTAGGCATAAAAACATGCCATCGAAGGGTGAAAACGTAAAATGAACACAAAATGGTCCCGTAAGAGTCACGTACAACTCGCACGGGACCAATGTGACTCTTAGGAACCAACCACGTAGTCACGAGGCTCTTGGTTTGAGTGCACGACGTAAATTTGGAAACTTAGACTTTAGCATTAAAAGATGCCATCGAAGGGTGAAAATGCAAAACAGCCACAAAATGGTCCCGTAAGAGGCACGAACGCATCGCACGGGACCAATGTGACTCGTAGGATCTGACCGCGTATTCACGGGGCTCCCGATTTGAGTGTACAATCTAAATTTGCAAAAAATTAGGTTTAAGCATAAAAACATGCCATCGAAGGGAGAAAACGTAAAATAGCAACAAAACGGTCCGATAAGAGTCACGAACGCCTCGGACGGGACCAATGTGACTCGTAGGAACTGACCGCGTAGTCACGGGGATCCCGATTTGAGTGTACGACATAAATTTGCAAAAAATTAGACTTAAGTATAAACACATGCCATCGAAGGGTGAGAACATAAAACAAACACGAAATGGTCCGATAAGAGTCACGAACACCTCCCACGGGACCAATGTGACTCGTAGGAACCGATCGCATAGTCACGGGGATCCCGGTTTGAGTGTACAACGTAAATTTTCAAAAAATTAGACTTAAGCATAAAAATATGCCATCGCAGGGTGAAAATGTAAAATAAACACAAAACGTTCCCGTATGAGTCTCGAACGCTATGCACGGGATCAATGTGACTCATTGGAACCGATCGCGTAATCCCGGGGCTCCCAGTTTGAGTGTACGACATAAATTGGCAAAAAATTAGATTTAAGCAAAAAAACAAGCCATCGAAGGGTGAAAGCGTAAAACGAACACAAAACGATCCCATAATTGTCACGAACGCCTCGCACGGGACCAATGTGAATTGTTGGAACTAACTGGGTAGTCACGGGGCTGCCGAATTGAGTATACGATGTACATTTGAATAAAATTAGACTTAAGCATAAAAACATGCCATCGAAGGGTGAAAACGAAAAACAAACACAAATCGGTTCACGGGGATCCCGATTTGAGGGTACGATGTCAATTTGCAAAAAAATAGACTTGAGCATAAAAACATGCCATCGAAGGGTGAAAACATAAAACAAACACAAAATGGTCCCGTAAGAGTCACAAACACCTCGCACTGGATCAATTTAACTCGTAGGAACTAACCGCATAGTCACGGGGCTCCTGATTTGAGTGTACGACGTAAATTTACAACAATTTAGACTTAAGCATAAAAACATACCATCGAAGGGTAAAAACGTAAAACAAACACAAAACGGTCTCGTAAAAGTCACAAACACTTTGTACGGGACCAATGTGACTTGCAAGAACCGACCGCGTAGTCACGGGGCTCCCGGTTTGATTGTACGACGTAAATTTGCAAAAACCTAGACTTAAGCATACAAACATGCCATCGAAGGGTAAAAATGAAAAACAACCACAAAACGGTCTTGTAAGAGTTACGACCACCTCGCACGGGACCAATGTGACTAGTAGGAACCGACCGCGTAGTCACGGGGCTCCCAGTTTGAGTGAACGACGTAAATTTGGAAAAAATAGACTTAAGCATTAAAAGATGACATCGAAGGGTGAAAACAAAAAAAACACAAAATGGTCCTGCAAGAGGCACGAACGCCTCACACTAGACCAATGTGATTCGTAGGATCCGATCGCGTAGTCACGGGGCTCCCGGTTTGAGTGTATAACGTAAATTTGCAAAAAAGTATATTTAAGCATAAAAGCATTCCATCGAAGGGTGAAAACGTAAAATAGCCACAAAACGGTTCGGTAAGAGACACGAACGCCTCGCATAGGACCAATGTAACTCGTAGGAACCGACCGCGTAGTCACGAGGCTTCCGGTTTGAGTGTACGACATAAATTTACAAAAATTAGGATTAAGCATAAAAATCAAGCCATCGAACGGTGAGAATGTAAAACAACCACAAAACGGTCCGGTAAGAGTCACGAACACCTCGCACGGCACCAATGTGACTCGTAAAAACCGACCGCGTAGTCACGGGGCTCGAGGTTTGAGAGTACGATGTAAATTTGCAAAAAAATAGATTGGAGCATAGAAAAGATTTCATCGAAGGGTGGAAACATAAAACAGCCATAAAATGGTCCCGTAAAGGTCACGAACACCTCGCACGGGACTAATGTGACTCGAAGGAACCGACCGGTAGTCACGGGCCTCCCGAATTGAGTATACGACGTAAATTTACAAAAAATAGACTTAAGTATAAAAAAGGCCATCGAAGGGTGAAAATGTAAAACAACCGCAAAATGGTTCCGTAAGAGTCACGAACACCTCGCACGAGATGAAGGTAAGTCGTAGGAACCGACCGCGTAGTCACTGCGCTCCCGACTTGAGTGTACAACGTAAATTTGCAAAAAGTTAGACTTAAGAATAAAAACACGCCGTCGAAGGGTGAAAATGTAAAATAAACACAAAACGGTCCCGTAAGAGTCACGAACACCTCGCACGGGACCAATGTGACTCGTAGGAACCGACCGCGTAGTCACGGGGCTCCCGGTTTGAGTGTACGACATAAATTTGTAAAAAAATTGACTTAAGCATAAAATCATGCCATCGAATTGTGAGAACATAAAGCAACCTCTAAACGATCCCGTAAGAGTCACGAACGCCTCGCATGGGACCATTGTGACTCGTAGGAACCGACCGCGTAGTCGTGGGGCTCCCGGTTCGAGTGTACGACATCAATTTTCAAAAAATTAGACTTAAGCTTAATAACATGCCATCGAAGGGTGAAAACATAAAACAACGACAAAATGGTCCTGAAAGAGGCACGAACGCGTCGTACGGGACCAATGTAACTCGTAGGAACCAACCGCGTTGTCACGAGGCTCCCGATTTGAGTCTACGACATAAATTTGTAAAAAATTAGACTTGAGAATAAAAACATGCCATTGAAGGGTGAAAACGTAAAATAAACACAAAACAGTCTCGTAAGAGTCACACACAACTCGCACGGGACCAATGTGACTCGTAGGAACCGACCACGTAGTCACGGGCTCTCGGTTTAAGTGCACGACGTAAATTTGGAAAAACTTAGACTTTAGAATTAAAAGATGCCATCGAAGGGTGAAAATGCAAAATAGCCATAAAATGGTACCGTAAGAGGCACGAACGCCTCGCACGGGACCAATGTGACTCATAGGATCCGACGACGTAGTCACGGGGCTCCAAGTTTGAGTGTACAACGTAAATTTGCAAAAAAATAGATTTAAGCATAAAAACATGCCATCGAAGGGTGAAAACGTAAAATAGCCATAAAACGATCCGGTAAGAGTCAGGAATGCCTCGCATGGGACCAGTGTGACTCGTAGGAACCGACCGCGTAGTCACGGGGCTCTCGGCTTGAGTGTACGACGTAAATTTGCAAAAAATTAAAGTTAAGTGTAAAATCATGCCATCGAATAGTGAGAATGTAAAATAACCACAAAACGGTCCCGTAAGGGTCATGAACACCTCGCACGGGACCAATGTGACTCGTAGGAACCGACCGCATAGTCACGGGGTTCCCGGTTTGAGTGTACGACGTACATTTGAAAAAACTAGACTTAAACATAAAAGCATGCCATTAAAGGGTGAAAACATAAAACAAACACCAAACGGTCCGGTAAGAGTCACGAACAGCTCGCACGGGATCAATGTAACTCATAGGAACCAACCGCGTAGTCACGGGGCTTCCGGTTTGAGTGTACAACGTAAATTTACAAAAAGTTAGACTTAAGCATAAAAACATGCGATCGAAGGGTGAAAAAGTAAAACAATCACAAAACGGTCCCGTAAGAGTCACGAACACCTCGCTCGGGACTAATGTGACTCGCAGGAACCGACCGCGTAGTCACGGGACTCCCGGTTTGAGTGTACGACGTAAATTTGCCAAAAATTAGGCTTGAGCATAAAAATATACCATCGAAGGGTGAAAATGTAAAATAACCACAAAACGGTGCCATAAGAGTCACGAACACCTCGCATGGGACCAATGTGACTAATAGGAACTGACCACATAGTCACGGAGCTTCCGATTTAAGTGTACGATGTAAATTTGCAAAAAAATAGACTTAAGCATAAAAAACATGCCATCCAAGGGTAAAAATGTAAAACAAACACAACACATTCCGGTAAGAGTCACGAACACCTCGCACGGGATGAATGTCACTCGTAGGAACCGACCACGTAGTCACGGGGCTCCCCATTTGAGTGTACGACATAAATTTCCAAAAAATTAGACTTAAGCATAAAAGCATGCCATCGAAGGTTGAAAACATAAAACAAATAGAAAACGGTCCGGTAAGAGTCACGACCACCTCGTAAGGGATCACTGTAACTCGTAGGAACCAATCGCTTCGTCACGGGGCTCCCGGTTTGAGTGTACGACGTAAATTTACAAAAGGTTAGACATGAGCATAAAAACATGCCATCGAAGGGTAAAAAGGTAAAACAAACACGAAATAGTCCCGTAAAAGTCACGAACACCTCTCACGGGACCAATGTGACTCGTAGGAACCGATCGCGTAGTCACGGGGCTCCCGATTCGAGTGTATGACGTAAATTTGCAAAAAAATAGACTTAAGCATAATAACATGCCATCGAAAGGTAAAACGTAAACCAACCACATAATGGTCCCGAAAGAGGCACGAACGCGTCCTACGGGACCAATGTAACTCGTAGGAACCAATCACGTAGTCACGGGGCTCCCAATTTGAGTCTACGACATAAATTTACCAAAAGTTAGACTTAAGCATAAAAACATGCCATCAAAGGGTGAAAATATAAAATAAACACAAAACGGTCCCGTAAGAGTCACGACCACCTCGCACGGGACCAATGTGACTCGTAGGAACCGATCGCGTAGTCACGGGGCTCCCGGTTTGAGTGTACGACATAAATTTGTAAAAAGTTAGAATTAAGCATAAAAACATGGCATCGAAGAGTTAAAACATAAAACAAACACAAAATGGCCCCGTAAGAGTCACGAACACCTCGTACGGGACCAATGTGACTCGAGGAACCGACCGCTTAGTCATGGGGCTCCCGATTTGAGTGTACGATGTAAATTTGTAAAAAATTAGACTTGAGCATAAAAACATGCCATCGAAGGGTGAAAACATAAAACAGCCATAAAACGGTCCCGTAAGAGTCACGAACACCTTGTACGGGACCAATGTGACTCGTAGGAGCCGATCGCGTAGTCACGCGGCTCCCGGTTTGAGTGTATGACGTAAATTTACAAAAAAATAGACTTAAGCATAAAAATATGCCATCTAAGGGTGAAAACGTAAAAAAATACAAAACGATCCGATAAGAGTCACGAACACCTCCCACGGGACCAATGTGACTCGTAGGAACCGATCGCATAGTTACGGGGATCCCAATTTGAGTGTACGACCTAAATTTGAAAAAAATTAGGCTTAAGCATAAAAACATGCCATCGAAGAGTGGAAACGTAAAACAAACACAAAACGTTCCTGTATGAATCTCGAACACCTCGCACGGGACCAATGTGAATCGTAGGAACCGACCGCGTAGTGTCGGGGCTCCCGGTTTGAGTGTACGACGTAAATTTGCAAAAAATTAGTGTTAAGCATAAAATCATGGCATCGAATGGTGAGAACGTAAAATAACCACAAAATGGATCGTAAGAGTCACGAACGCCTCACACGGGTCCAATGTGACTAGTCGGAACAGATCGCGTAGTCACAGGGCTCCCGGTTTGAGTGTACGACGTAAATTTGAAAAAAATTAGACTTAAACATAAAAACATGCCATCGAAGGGGAAAAACATAAAATAAACACAAAATGGTCCGGTAAGAGTCACGAACACCTCGCACGGGATCAATGTAACTCGTTGGAACCAACCGCGTAGTCACGGGTCTCCCGCTTTGAGTGTATGACGTAAATTTATAAAAATTTATACTGAAGCATAAAAACATGATATCGAAGGGTGAAAAAGTAAAACAAACACAAAACGGTCCCGTAAGAGTCACGAACACCTCGCTCGGGACAAATGTGACTCGCACAAACCGACCGCGTAGTCATCGAGCTTCCGGTTTGAGTGTACGACGTAAATTTGCAAAAAAATAGAATTGAGAATAAAAGGATGCCATCGAAGGGTGAAAACGTAAAATAGCCACAAAACGATCCCGTATGAGTCACGAACACCTCAGACGAGAACAATATTACTCATAGGAACCGACCGTATAGTCATGGGGATCCCGATGTGAGTGTATGACATAAGTTTACAAAAAGTTAGACTTAAGCATAAAAACATGACATCGAAGGGTGAAAATGTAAAACTAACACAAATTGGTCCCGTAAGAGTCACGCACAACTCGCACGGGACCAAAGTGCCTCGTAGGAACCGATCGCGTAGTCATGGGGATCTCGGTTTGAGTGCACGATGTAAATTTGGAAAAAAAATGGACTTAGGCATTAAAAGATGACATTGAAGGGTGAAAACGCAAAACAACCATAAAATGGCCCCATAAAAGGCACGGACGCCTCGCATGGTACAAATGTGACTCGTGGAATCCGACCGCGTAGTCACGGGGCTCCCGATTTGAGTGTACAACGTAAATTTAGAAAAAATACATTTAAGCATAAAAACATGCCATCGAAGGGTGAAAACGTAAAATATCCACAAAACGGTTCAGTAAGAGTCACGAACACCTCTCACGGGACCAATGTGACTTGTAGGAACCGATCGTGTAGACACGGGGTCCCGATTTTAGTGTACGACGTAAATTTGTAAAAATTAGACTTAAGCATAAAAATCATTCCATCGAATGGGAATGGTGAGAATGTAAAACAACCACAAAACGGATCGATAAGAGTCACGAACACCTCGCACGGCATCAATGTGACTCGTAAAAACCGACAGCGTAGTCACGAAGATCCCGGTTTGAGTGTACGACGTAAATTTGTAAAAATTTAGACTTAACCATAAAAACATGCCATCGCAGGGTGAAAACGTAAAACAAACACAAAATGTTCCCGTAATAGTCACAAACATCTTGCACGGGACCAATATGACTCGTCGAAATCGACCGCGTAGTCCCGGGGCTCCTAGTTTGAGTGTACGACGTAAATTTACAAAAATTAGACTTAAGCAAAAAACTTGCCATCGAAGGGAGAAAACGTAAAACAAACACAAAATGCTCCTGTAAGAGTCACGAACGCCTCGCACGGGACCAATGTGACTCGTAGGAACCGACTGTGTAGTCACAAGGCTCCAGATTTAAGTGTGCGACGTAAATTTGCAAAAAATTAGACTGAAGCATAAAAAAGATGCCATGGAAGGGTGAAAACAGAAACAACCACAAAATGGTCCCGTAAGGATCACGAACACCACGCACTGGACCAATGTGACTCGAAAGAACCGGCCACGTAGCAACGGGTCTCCCGGTTGAGTGTACGATGTAAAATTACAAAAAATTGGACTTAAGCATAAAAATTTCCATCGAAGAGTGAAATCGTAAAACAGCCACAACGGTCCCGTGAGAGTCACGAACACCTCGCATGAGACGAAGGTAAGTCGTAGGAACCAACCGCATAGTCACTGCGCTCCCGATCTGAGTGTACGACATAAACTTGCAAAAAGTTAGAGTTAAACGTAAAATCATGCCATAGAATGGTGAGAACGTAAAACAACTACAAAACGGTCCCGTAAGAGTCACGAACGCCTCGCACGGGACCAATGTGACTCGTAGGAACCGACCGCGTAGTCACGGGGCTCTCGATTTTAGTGTACGATGTAAATTTACAAAATATAGGCTTAAGCATAAAAATCAAGCCATCGAATGGTAAGAATGTAAAGCAACCACAAAATAGTCCGGTAAGAGTCATGAACACCTCGCACGGCACCAATGTGACTCATAGAAACTTACCGTGTAGTCACGGGGCTCCAGGTTTGGGAGTACGATGTAAATTTGAAAAAAAATAGATTGGAGCATAAAAAAGATGCCATCGAAGGGTGAAAACATAAAACTGCCACAAAATGGTCCTGTAAAGGTCACGAACACCTCGCACGAGACTAATATGACTCGAAGGAGCCGGTCGGGTAGTCACGGGTCTCCCGAATTGAGTATACGACGTAAATTTACAAAAAAATAGACTTAAGCATAAAAAATGCCATTGAAGGGTAAAAACGTAAAACAACCACAAAACGGTCCCGTTTGAGTCACGAACACCTCGCACGAGACGAAGGTAAGTCGTAGGAACCAACCACGTAGTCACTGCGCTCCCGATTTGAGTATACAACGTAAATTTGCAAAAAGTTAGACATAAGCATAAAAACATGCCGTCGAAGGGTGAAAACGTAAAACAAACACAAAACCGTCCAGTAAGAGTCACGAATACCTCGCACAGGACCAATGTGACTCGTAGGAACTGACCGCGTAGTCACGGGGCTCTCGATTTGAGTGTACGACATAAACTTGCAAAAAATTAGAGTTAAGCGTAAAATCATTCCGTCGAATGGTGAGAACGTAAAACAACCAGAAAACGGTCCCATAAGAGTCACGAACGCCTGGCACGGGACCAATGTGACTCGTAGGAACAGACCGCGTAGTCACGGGGCTCCTGGTTTGAGTGTACGACGTAAATATGAAAAAAATAGTCTTAAACATAAAAGCTTACCATCGAAGGGTGAAAACATAAAACAAACAAAAAACGGTCCGATAAGAGTCACGAACACCTGACACGGGATCAATGCTACTCGTAGGAACCAACCGCGTAGTCACAGGGCTCCAGTTTGAGTGTATGGCGTAAATTTACAAAAAGTTAGTCTTAAGCATAAAAACATGCCATCGAAGAGTGAAAACATAAAACAAAGACAAGACGGTCCAGTAAGAGTCACGAACACCTCGCTCGGGACCAATGTGACTCGCAGGAACCGATCGTGTAGTCACGGGGCTCCCGGTTTGAGTGTATGACGTAAATTTGCTAAAAATTAAACTTGAGCATAAAAACATGCCATCGAAGGATGAAAACGTAAAACAACCACAAAACGGTCCGGTAAGAGTCACCAATACCTTGCACGAGACCAATGTGAGTCACAGGAACCGACCACATAGTCACGGGGCTTCCGGTTTAAGTGCAAGATGTAAATTTGCAAAGAATTAGACTTAAGCATAAAAACATACCATCCAAGGGTGAAAACGTAAAATAAACACAAAACATTCCGGTAAGAGTCACGAACACGTCGCACGGGTCCAATGTCACTCGTAGGAACCGACCATGTAGTCACAGGGTTCTCGATTTGAGAGTACGATGTAAATTTGTAAAAAATTAGACTTAAGCATAAAAGCATGCCATCGAAGGGTGAAAACGTAACACAAGCACAAAATGGTTCCGTAAGAGGCACGAACGCCTCGAACGGGACCAATGTAACTTGTAGGAATCGTGTAGTCATGGGGCTCCCGATTTGAGTGTACGACATAAATTTCAAAAAATTTAGACTTAAGCATAAAAACATGCCATCGAAGGGTGAAAATGTAAAATAAATACATAACAATCCCATAAGAGTCACGCACAACTCGCACGGGACCAATGTGACTCGTAAGAACCGACTGCATAGTCACGGGGCTCCCGGTTTGAGTGCACGACGTAAATTTAGAAAAAATGGACTTAAGCATTAAAAGATGCCATCAAGGGGTGAAAACACAAAACAACCACAAAATGGTCCCGTATGAGGCACGGACACCTCGCACGGGACCAATGTGACTCGTAGAATCCAACAGCGTAGTCATGGAGCTCCCGGTTTGAGTGTACAACGTAAATTTATAAAAAAATAGATTTAAGCATAAAAACATGCGATCGAAGGGTGAAAACATAAAATAGCCACAAAACGGTCTGATAAGAGTCACGAACGCCTTGGACAGGACCAATGTGACTCGTAGGAACCGACTGCGTAGTCACGGGGTTCCCGATTTTAGTGTACGGTGTAAATTTGTAAAAATTAGACTTAAACATAAAAATCATGCCATCGAATGGTGAGAATGTAAAACAACTATAAAACGGTCCGGTAAGAGTAACGAACAGCTCAAACGACGTTAATGTGACTCGTAGGAACCGATCGCGTAGTCACGGGGATCCTAGTTTGAGTGTATGACGTAAATTTGCAAAAAAATAGACTTAACCATAAAAACATGCCATCGAAAGGTGAGAACGTAAAATAAACACAAAACATTCTTGTAAGAGTCACGAACACCTTGCATGGGACGAATGTGACTCGTAGGAACCGACCACATAGTCCCGAGGCTCCCAGTTTGAGTGTACGACGTAAATTTGTAGAAAATTAGACTTAAGCATAAAAACATGCTATCGAAGGGTGAAAACGTAAAACAAACACAAAACGGACCCATAAGAGCCACGAACTCCTTGCACGGGACCAATGTGACTCGCAGGAAACGACCGCGTAGTCACGGGGCTCCTGGTTTGAGTGTACAACGTCAATTTGTAAAAAAATAGAGTTTAGAATAAAAATATGCAATCGAAGGGTGAAAATGTAAAACAAACACAAAACGGTCCCGTAAGAGTCACGAACGCCTCACACGGGACCAATGTGACTCGTAGGAACCGATAGTGTAGTCACGGGTCTCCCGGTTTGAGTGTAAGACGTAAATTTGCAAAAAATTAGACTGGAGCATTAAAAAGATGCCATCGAAGGGTAAAAACATAAAATAGCCACAAAACAGTCTCGTAAGGGCCACAAACACCTCGCACGGGACCAATGTGACCTGAACGAACCGTCCACGTAGTAACGGGTCTCCCAGTTTGAGTGTACGACGTAAATTTACAAAAAATTAGACTTAAGCTTAAAAAATGCCATCGAAGAGTGAAAACATAAATAAGCCACAAACGGTTCCGTGAGAGTCACGAACACCTCGCATGAGACGAATGTAAGTCGTAGGAACCGATCGCGTAGTCACTGCGCTTCAGGTTTGAGTGTACGATGTAAGTTTGCAAAAAGTTAGACTTAAGCATAAAAACATGCCGTTGAAGGGTGAAAACATAAAACAAACACAAAACGGTTCGGTAAGAGTCACGACCACCTCGCACGGGACTAATGTGACTCGTAGGAACTGACTGCTTAGTCACGAGGCTCCCAGTTTGAGTGTACGACATAAATTTATAAAAAATTAGACTTAAGCGTAAAATCATGGCACCGAATGGTGAGAATGTAAAACAACCTCAAAGAGATCCCGTAAGAGTCACGAACGCCTCGCACGGGACCAATGTGATTCGTAGGAATCGATTGCATAGTTACGAGGCTCCCGATTTGAGTGTACGACGTAAATTTACAAAAAGTTAGACTTAAGCATAAAAACATGCCATCGAAGGGTGAAATCATAAAACAAACACAAAATGGTCCCGTAAGAGTCACGAACACCTCGCTCGGGACCAATGTGACTCGCAGGAACTGACCGCGTAGTCACAGGGCTCCCGGTTTGAGTGTACGACGTAAATTTATAAAAAGATAGACTTAAGCATAAAAACATGCCATCGAAGGGTGAAAATGTAAAACAAACACAAAACGGTCCCGTAAGAGTCATGAACACCTCGCACGGGACCAATGTGACTTGCCGGAACCGACCGCGTAGTCACGGGGCTCGCAATTTGAGTGTACGATGTAAATTTGTAAAAAATTAGACTTGAGCATAAAAACATGCCATCGAAGGGTGAAAATGTAAAACAACCCCAAAACGGTTCCGTAAGAGTCATGAACACTTCGCACGGGACCAATGTGACTCGTAAGAACCGACCGCTTAGTCACGGGACTTTCGATTTGAGTGTACGACGTAAATTTGCACAAAATTAGACTTAAGCATAAAAATATGCCATCCAAGGGTAAAAATGTAAAACAAACACAACACGTTCCGATAAGAGTCACGAACACCTCACACGGAACCAATGTAACTCGTAGGAACCGTCTGCATAGTCACGGGGCTCCCGATTCGAGTGTATGACGTAAATTTCCAAAAAATTAGACTTAAGCATAATAACATGCCATCGAAGAGTGAAAACGCAAAACAACCACAAAATGGTCCTGAAAGAGGCACGAACGCGTTCTACGGGACCAATGTAACTCGTAGGTACCAACCACATAGTCACGGGGCTCCCGATTTGAGTCTACGACATAAATTTACACAAAGTTAGACTTAGGCATAAAAACATGCCATTGAAGGGTGTAAATGTAAAATAAACACAAAATGCTCCTGTAAGAGTCACGCACAACTCGAACGGGGCCAATGTGACTCGTAGGAACTGACCACGTAGTTACGGGGCTCTCGGTTTGAGTGCACGACGTAAATTTGGAAAAAGTTAGACTTTAGCATTAAAAGATGCCATCAAAGGGTGAAAACGTAAAACAACCACAAAATGGTCCCGTTAGAGGCACGAACGCCTCGTACAGGACCAATGTGACTCGTAGGATCTGATCGCGTAGTCACGGGGCTCCCGATTTTAGTGTACAACGTAAATTTGCAAAAAAATAGATTTAAGCATAAAAACATGCCATCGAAGGGTGAAAATGTAAAATAGCAATAAAACGGTCCGATAAGGGTCACGAACGCCTCGCACGGGACCAATGTGACTCGTAGGAACTGACCGCGTAGTCACGGGGCTCCCGATTTGAGTGTACGACGTAAATTTGCAAAAATTAGACTTAAGCATAAAAATCATGACATCGAAGGGTGAGAACATAAAACAACCAGAAAACGGTCCGGTAAGAGTCACGAACACCTCACACGGCACCAATGTAAGTCGTAGGAACCGATCGCGTAGTCACGGGGATCCAAGTTTGAGTGTACGACGTAAATTTGAAAAAAAATTAGACTTAAGCATAAAAACAAGCCATCGAAGGGTGAGAACGTAAAACAACCTCAAAACGATCCCGTAAGAGTCAAGAACACCTCGCATGGGACCAATGTGACTCGCAGGACTCGATCACATAGTCATGGGGCTCCCGGTTTGAGTGTACGATGTAAATTTGCAAAAATTTAGACTTAATCCTAAAAACATGTCATCGAAGGATGAAAATATAGAAGAAACACAAAACAGTCTCGTAAGAGTCACGAACACCTCGCACGGGACCAATGTGACCCGTAGAAATCGATCGCGTAGTCACGGGGCTCCCGAATTGAGTGTACAACGTAAATTTGTAAAAAAATAGACTTAAGCGTAAAATCATGCCCTCGAATGGTGAGAACGTGAAATAACCACAAAACGGTCCCATAAAAGTAATGAAGGCCTCGCACGGGACCAATGTGACTCGTTGGATCCGACCGCGTAGTCACGGGGCTCCCGATTCGAGTGTACGACATAAATTTGAAAAAAATAGACTTAAGCATTAAAACATGCCATCGAAGGGTGAGAACGTAAAAATACACAAAATGGTCTTGCAAGAGGCACGGACGCCTCGTACAAGACCAATGTGACTCGTAGAAACCGATCGCGTAGTCACGGGGCTCCCGATTTGAGTGTACGACGTAAATTTGAAAAAAAATAGACTTAAACATAAAAACATGCCATCAAAGGGTGAAAGCGTAACACAAACACAAAAAGGTCTGGTAAGAGTCACGAACACCTCGTAAGGGATCAATGTAACTCGTAGGAACCAACCGCGTAGTCACGGGGATCTCGATTTGTGTGTACGACGTAAATTTAAAAAAAGTTAGACTTGACCATAAAAACATGCCATCGAAGGGTGAAAATGTAAAATAAACACATAACGGTCCCGTAAGAGTAACGAACAACTCGCACGGGACCAATGTGACTCGTAGGGACCGACCGCGTAGTCACGGGACTCCCGATTTGAGTGCACAACGTATATTTGGAAAAAAGACTTAATCATTAAGAGATGCCATCGAAGGGTGAAAGCGTAAAACAAACACCACAAATTCCGGTAAGAGTCACGAACACCTCGCACGGGACCAATTTCACACGTTGGAAACGATCAAGTAGTCACGGGGCTCCCGATTCGAGTGTAGGACGTAAAGTTGTAAAAAAATAGACCTAAGCCTAAAAACATGCCATCGAAGGGTGAAAACGTAAAACAACAACAAAATGGTCCCAGAAGAAGCACGAACGCCTTGCACGGGACAAATATAACTCGTAGGAACCCACCGTGTAGTCATCGGGCTTTCGGTTTGACTGTACGACGTAAATTTGCAAAAAATTAGACTTAAGCGTAAAAATATGCCAACCAAGGGTGAAAATGTAAAACATACATAAAACGGTCCGATAAGAGTCACGAACACCTCAAACGGGACCAATGTGACTCGTAAGAATCGACCGGGTAGTCACGGGGATCCCGATTTGAGTGTACGACGTAAATTTGTAAAAAATTAGAGTTAAGCATAAAAACATGCCATCGAAGGGTGAAAACGTAAAACAAAGACAAAATGGTCCCGTAAGAGTCACGAACGCCTCACACGGGACCAATCTGACTCGTAGTAACCGACCGCGTAGTCACGGGGTGCTGCCGGTTTGAGTGTACGTCGTCAATTTGAAAAAAATTAAACTTAAGCATAAAAACATGCAATCGAAGGGTGAAAACGTAAAACAAACACAACACATTCTGATAAGAGTCACGAACACCACGCACGGGACCAATGTGACTCGTAAGAATCGATCATGTAATCACGGGGCTCCCGATTTGAGTGCACGACGTAAATTTGCAAAAAATTAGACTTAATCATAAAAACATGCCATCTAAGGGTGAAAATGTTAAATAACCACATAATTGTCCCGTACGAGGCACGAAAGCCTCGTACGGGAACAATGTAACTCGTAGGAACCAACCACGTAGTCACGGGCTCCAGGTTTGAATGTATGACATAAATTTACAAAAAGTTAGACTTAAGCATAAAAATAGGCCATCGAATGGTGAAAACGCAAAACAACCACAAAATGGTCCTGTAAGAGTCACGAACGCCTCGTACGGGACCAATGTGACTCGTATGAACCGACCGCGTAGTCATGGGGCCCTTAGTTTGAGTGTACGATATTGTAGGAGGGTAGTGAGACTGGGGTCTATGAATAACTGGAAAGGGTGAGGCGTGACCCACTCCAATGGACGCTGCCTGCAAGGTCTTCAAGGTCTCCTGGTGCAACTTCTGAAGAAAACTTCTCCTTCTGGTAACAATGGAACTCAAGCTTCGACTCACTCCCTGCAAGAAGATGAACTTTCACAGCAAAAATAGTAATTTTCTCAAGGGAAACACCTAAGAGTGATGGCTGTCAGTAGGGAGTGAAGGAACAAGGCACTCAGCACTAAGAGAATGAGCAGGGAGAGAATACTCAGGTAGGTCTGGTGATATTTTAGCAGAGTAACAGTGTAATTTCTATTGTCTCTCTTTTTGACCTTGCCCAGAGGTCGATTTATACTGGGGCGTTAGGGGTCAGTGGCAATTTTTGGGCGCCAAAATTGAGAGAGTTGGTGGGGAACAATGTCTACCATTTGTCCCTACCTGTAGGCAGCCTGCCTGTCCCCTCTGCAGGCGCCACCTGGCGCCGACCAAAACTCAAAAAGCACATATATCCCTTAGTGGAGACAAAATATCAGATTTGGTAGTTATCTTTTGAAACGGTAACTTGTGGTGCAATTTTGCAAATCTTGAGAGAGGAGATCTTAACGGATCATCTCCCCTAAAAGTGTTATTTTTCTTGAGAGGGACCTCGAGGACCCCCTCTTCTGGAAAAGTCATTTTCTTATAAAGAGTTTATGTTTCTTGTGAGTAGCCAGCTCTTTGGCTGCTCACTTCACTTGTGACTACGTGTGCAGTGTGTGTAGTCTCGAGTGACTTCTGGGTCTCCCTACTAGTATTCTCTCAATCCTATAGTGCTAAGTGGTTGAGCTTGCTCAACATACCTTGTCCCTCAGCCGCCAAGCCATAACTCCGAGGAGGTCCCAACGCGCCTGTTCGAGCCCTGCTTGCTCGACTAGGCAGCCTATACAAGAAAGTAAAGTGTTAGTGCTGTTGTTCATTTAGAGACTGATGTTTCATGATGGGGGGTTGTTCGCGATAGTTACTCCCTCAATATGAGTTTCGGTCAAAAACCCCTGTAGCATCACTTCTCGAATAACATTTCTGCAGTGACCCTTGCAGTGGCGCTGAGTCTTGCAGTGACGCGGACTCTCTCAACTGTCATTACTGCAGTGGCCCTTGAAGCGGCGCTGACACTTGAAACGGCGCCGACCCTTATGGCGGTGCGGACCCTTGCATCGACGCTGGTATTTGAAGTGGCACCGACACTTGCAGTGGCGTCGACACGTGAAGCGGTGCCGACGCTTGAAACGGCGTTGACGCTTGAAGTGGCGCTGACACTTGAAGTGCCGCTGAGGCTTGAAACGGCGTTGACGTTTGAAGCAGCGCTGATACTTGAGGTAGCGCTGACGCTTGAAGCAGTCGCTCATACCTGGGGCGGCGCCGACCCTTATCGCGGCGCCGACGCTCAAAGCGGCGTCGACTCTTGAAGTAGCGCTGATACTTGGGGTAGCGCTGACGCTTGAAGTGGCGCTGACGCTTGAAGTGGCGCTGACACTTGAAGCGGTTGCTGATACCAGAGGCGGCGCCGACCCTTGTCACGACGCCGACACTTGAAGCGGTGCTGACGCTTGAAGCGGCGCTGACGCTTGAAGCAGTCGCTGATACCTGAGGCGGCGCCGACCCTTGTCGCGGCGCCGACACTTACAGCGGCGCTGATGCTTGAAGCGGTCGCTGATACCTGAGGCGGCGCCGACCCTTGTCGCGACGCCGACATTTGAAGCGGCGCTGACGCTTGAAGCGGGGCTGATACGTGAGGCGGCGCCGACCCTTGTCGCGGCGCCGACACTCGAAGTGGCGCCGACGCTTGAAGTGGCACTGACGCTTGAATCGGCACTGACATGTGAGGCGGCGCCCACCTTTGTCGCGATGCCGACGCTCGAAGTGACGCCGATGCTCGACGTAGCGCTGATGTTTGAAGTGGCGCTGGCACTTGAAGCGGTCGCTGATACCTGAGGCGGCGCCGACCCTTGTTGCGGCGCCAACACTTGAAGTGGCGCTGACGCTTGAAGCGGCCCTGACGCTTGAGGCGGCGCCGACCCTTGTCGTGGCGTCGACGCTTGAAGTGGCGCTGACGCTTGAAGTGGCGCTGATACTTGAGGTAGCGCTGACACTTGAGGTGGCGTAGAGACTTGCCGCGGCGCTGACACTTGCGGTGGCGCTGGCCCTTGCAGCGGCGTAGAGACTTGACGCGGCGCTGACACTTGCGGTGGCGCTGTCCCTTGCAGCGGCATAGAGACTTGCCGCGACGCCGACACTTGCAGCGGCGCAGACACATGAAGCGATGTCGGCCCTTGCGGTGGCGCTGACGGCGCCGACCCTTGCAGCAGCGTAGAGACTTGCCGCGGAGCTGACACTTGCGGTGGCGCAGGCACTTGCAGCGGCGCCGACACTTGCGATGGCTTTTGGACTTCTGGGTGACCCTCGCGGGTACCTCTCGGATGTCATTAATAAAAAAGCATTTTTATTTTATTTTTCTTTTTTTTATTGATAAACACGTATCTACATTAGCCCCTCGTGCAAAGATTTTTTGGTTGGGTAGACTAAAAAAACTTTGTACGCTATAAATCTGATTTCAACAATTATGTACACATTTATATATATTTTCTGAGGCACCCTTGAATCATTAACTGCGATGTCCCTTTATCCGAGGTTTTTAATTTTTTTGAGAACCCACGCGTCAGTGTGGGAACTGTCATCTCATCATTTGGGAAAAAAAGGTCATCAACTTTTTGCCTTCCTGCACGTTTTCCCATTTTGGTTCAAAAAACATAAGCCCCTTTTCTTGGGATCCTTCATCTTCTTCAATAAAAAAAAACATAAGGCACTTTTGGGTTTGTAGTGAGAGAGAGTGAGAAAGGGATTTTTAGAACACCATAGCCACCCATCTCATCATTTTTGCTCTAACTTTTCCAACTACCATAGCCTCTCATCCATGGATTCTAAACCAAAGAATGCCTCTCCAAATGTAAGCAACTCTAAAACCCCCAATATTCTAAGCTCTATACCTTCTTCATCAATCGTTTCCAACGATTCTATGGCCGAAACTTCTATTGTCGGCGATCCCTCGTCCCGTCCGACCAGCGGCGTCGGTGTTTCATCCGCTATACCCGCCTTCTCAAATTTTGCGTCGAGAACCCTCGAGGGTTCCTCGCCCTCCGCGTCGGCGTACGCGACCTTCTGTTTGGGTTCCTCTGCGACGAGGGGTGTCTCGTCCGAGGCTTTGCTGGCGGCGGGGGATATCTCGACTGTAGAAGGTATGCGCGAGGGACACGGTGTCTCGACAGGGGCTTTACTGCCGGCGGGGGGTATCTCAACTATTCGGGTTCTGCGCGAGGGACACGGTGTCTCGACCGAGGCTTTACTGCCGACGGGGGGTATCTCGACTATGCGCGAGGAACACGGTGTCTCGCCCGATCTGGGCGCGAGTTTGAGTTTCTTGGTTGGGACGGCTGCCAGCAAGGGTTCTTCGTCAGTAGGTCCCCCATCCGAGGGTCTCTCGCCCCGTTCAAGACCTCGCGATGCTGATATTTTTCGGCGAGACACATCCTGCTCCATTCGAGACCTTGCGTGTTCGGGGCCAGCGCCTCAGATCTCCTCGCCTCCTATATCTGCGTATGAGGGCCTCTCGCCCATGACGATCTTTTTTAGAAGTTTTCCGCATGAGGGGGTCGCGATGAAGTTCTCCGATGTGTCCTCTACAGGTGTCTTAACGCGCCATAGCTCTGGCAGCGGTTCCTCGCGCGCTGGCGCGAATATGGGGAATACTTCCTTGTGTCCCGTAGCTGGGGGTCTCTCGCTCAATCCGTTGTTGGCGTCTGGGGGCGTCTCGACCTTGGGTGTCTCGGCACCCATGATCTTTTTGGAAGTTTATCCAGTTGGTTTGGATAAGGGTATCTCGGATTTTTCTGGCGCCGACAGTGGTTCCTCGCGCGTTGAGCTAGGCGCGGGGAGTTCTTTGTCTATTGAAGATGAGTTTGGAGGAAGGGGGTCTCGACAGGTATTAGTGCGGACGCCAGCATTTCGCCCTCGGGTGTCTCGATGCCTTTGACTGTTTCTGAAATGGGTATTTCAGCTTATGGCAGCATAGTGACCTCTCGTCAGCAGTCGGGGGCCTCGAGACTTGGTCTCACGTCCACGGGTCTCTCGTTCGTGGAAGGGGGTGTCTCGACATTTTGTCACCTCGGGGGTTCCGTGACCTAGGGTGTCTCGCCGACTATTGGTGTTACGGAGAGCATGCTACTGACCAGGGGCTCTTCATATGATTTTGCTGGGGTTTCTCTACTTCTTTTTTTTGCGACAGGGGACCCCGAGGGTCCCTCGCTCGGAGTCCCCACTAGGGTGAGTTCTTTTCTTGAGTCAATGGCTCTGGGTGGTTCATCAGCTACGCCAACTTCTTCTCAGGCATGAAAGGACTATATGCGCATTCGTCAAGGACGAGACTTTGGTATTTATCGTCGTGCTCCTTTTTTTGGTCCTGCTGACAGTTTCATGATTTCACTTTCTGATTTTGGGGAAAAATTTTCGGGTGCTGTTCTCGAATGTTCTCATGCGGGGTTAACTGAGTCTGCTGATCTTCCTACTATTTCTCCGGATTCCATTCTCCGAGTCCGAGTTGACCGCGGTGACTTTCCTTATTCCAACGTTGAAGTTAAAACCCCGGGTGGACCCACAGAGGAGTGGGCCAGCTGGGTCGATTATGTTCTGAGCGTTCCTCATTATGTGGCTATTCTTAGGGAGGTGGGACTCTTCACCGCCGTCAGCAGCCTGAAGTCCTGCACCATATTTAAACATGGTTCTTCGCTCAATCTCTTATTGTCTCGGTGGAGTATGGAGTCTCACACCTTTGTCACGGGCTGGGGGGAATTTACCATTACCCTAGAAGATATATGTGAGTTGTACGCCCTTCCTTTCTTTGGGCAGCAGGTCTTTTCTGATGACTGCGAGGACTCCCTAGAGCAGGAGCTGGTGGGGGAGTTACGGTCATCTCTCGGAGAGTGATCGAGGTATGTGGCCATAAATATAACTGGTCATTCCAAGCATTCCTTTGCCAAATGGCAAAGATACTGGTTCAGAGACTTTGAGTAGTTGCAAAAGGGGGAGACTTCTCGTGCAGCCCCCAGATCCCAGGATGGTCCTAAGCTTCACTCTCCAGCACATTTAGTCACTTTCCTCGTTACGTTCCTGACTCGATTCCTTCTACCAGGTAAGCCTGAAGATTGTCCTCGTGAACTTCTTTTTAGATTGGCTGTACGATTGTCTCGCGGTAGGTCGGTACCCATGGATGCCCTGACCTTGGGTTCTCTTTACACCTGGATAGACCGAGCACACATAGATGTAGAGAGGTCCTGCGGTCGATATGATGTTGCTAATCATGTCAACGCCCCTCTCTTGATGGCCTTTTTGTTTGAGCATTTCCCCCACTTTACTTCAGGGGCACACGCTTGTCATAGCGACGCTGCGAGACTTCTTCGGTGTCATAAGAAAACTCCCAAGCAGTCTCTGGGAATGTTGATTGATGATATCAAAGAGTTTCAGTTTTGGTCTTACACCAGGCGCCCTGGGGGTACTTTCAGCTGGTTTCTTTCCCCGGCGACGGCGGGACCTTCTATTGCCCTTCAGCAGTGGGGTCGGTTTCCACGTGTCCTCATATTAATGTGGTGACGATGCTCTTACCGTGTCACCTTCCTTCTTGGATCGAGTTAGGTCCGCGTGCTGAATCTTATCATTCCGAGAGGGCAAGACGACAGTTTGGCTATGATCAGGGCGTTCACACTCCTCCTCTTCCTACCTACAGCAGTCATTCTAAGGCATCCTCAGAGGCGTGTGCTAGCTTTACCCTTCAGGGATTATTCCACAGAGTCAGTGGTTTGGGTGGTCTCTATGTGCCTCCCTGCGATTATCATCCTTCATTCATTTCGTTTTGGTTCCTTCTTTGGCAGCAACAGGTTCGTCTTATCCAAGAATGCGTAGTTGGCCCTCCTCATGAGACTAACCCCATTAAATATATCCGAGCTCAGTTTTTGGTCAGGCGGACGCAGAAAGATCCTTGGTTTCTCAGCACCACCTCTACGCCACCTTTGGAGCAGGCCATCCCTATTTTAGTGAAACCTCTCATTGACGAATCACTTCCTCCTCCGTCGACTGAGCTTCCCCCTGTGAAGTCTAAAAGCCAACCAAAAAGCAGAGGGAAGGCGGGCACCTCTACTACCAGCAAAAGGAAACACCCTGACGCCGATGTCTCCAATTTTGTTCTTGCTACTACTGCTTCTCCTCCTTCTTCTCCTGTGAGGACCCGGGCTACGAAGAAAAAGAAAGGAGATGGCGCTGGCATAGCTTCTTCCTCTACGGTGGATCAAGAGTCCAATACTGGCAACCTTGGTGCAGGGGGGACTTCCCAAGTAGTGAAAGGGAAAGGTTACTCCTCACCGAGCCTTACTTCCCAGGGGACGCGGGTCGCATCTATTCCTATTGCAGAAGGTACTATATCACAACATCCTTTACTTAGTGGAACCAGTTCTCACGGAGTTCCTTCATCTCCCTCCCCTTCATTGGAAGAGGAACTAGTTGATTATGGAAGCACCCCTTCCTATGACGACCATAGTTCTTCTTCGGGTGATATGGGCGGCCTGGGTTTCCATATCGAAAGCACTACTGACACTTATGCTTTGTTATCAGTCTCCAGAGAGTCTTCTAGCGATGATAAGGCCTCCCGTTCTCCTGGGGGGGGTCAGCCCCACCCATCTCCCTTATAGCCAGACTACGCGCCCTGTTACTGTAAGCGTTCTCCCTTTACTTGTCTATATTTTTTTTGCATATGATTTTCTTTCTTCCCCTCATTATATATATATATATATATTTCATTCAAAGCATTCTGTTATATTTGTGCAGGCCATTTCCGTAGAGGCAAGTAGTTCTCCTCTTCCCCCACTACGACCGACGCCCTTTCAGCGGGAGAGGAACTCCATGCTCATTTCCTCCCGAGGCCTGTTTAGAGAGGTTTGTTGTCTCCTTAATTCATTTAACATTTGTTGTAATTTATTCATCTTCTAACTGCCTTTTGGTTGCGTACACTGTCATTTCCTCGCAGCTTTCGTCCGTGAACTTTACTGTCACCAGGACCACCCCTGTGGCTTCCCCTTCTCCTCAGGTATGCTTTGCTATTTTAAAAACTTTCATTGCGCCATTTTCTTTTTTACTTCTTCCTTTTATTTACCCATTTATCATGCGTAGAGAGTTGTGTCTTCGGGCGTTGCCACACCATCTTCTCTTGTCTCGGCGGTGGGCACTTCTACAGTTGTGCCCCTGGGCTCCTCTTCATCTGAGGTACGTATATTTTTTTTTACCTTTGAATATTTGTTTCCTCTTAACAGGAGTCCTAATGGCTCTTGGACTTTCTTCTCAGGGAGGGGCTCCTCCCTTAGCTGGCGTTATCACCCCGGGTTTATCCTCTTCGGGGAGAATTTATATCCCTAGGGTCCGCGTATCTATGGACAGTAGACCTTTGGTTCAGGCGATTTCTCGTGGCCCAATATTTACTGTGGCCTCAACCAGTGAGCCCACACTTCAGGTCAGTCCTTTCTGTTGAAGCAATGGGATCTCCTTTTCCTCGAACATGTAATAAACAACGTATTTTCATTCTTTGCAGGCTATCAGTACAGCCCCTACTGCGCCGACCGTCTTTTTTCGCGCTTCCCCCTTGGATGGGGTTCAGGTATTCTTTTATTTTCTTAGTTCTATTTTCTTATCTGTCTAGCCTGTACTTATCATATCCCTCTTTTACTTTGTCGCAGTTATCCCTTGGTGCTGTCTCGAGTGCGGCTCCTGCCACTGCCGTTTCAGCAGCCCCTATACATGGGCTGGTTTGTCCTGTTGTTGCGCCTCTTCAAGTAGCTATCTCTACGGTGCCCTTTTGAGGAGCTTCCCTCACCTTCTTTTTAATTGAGGTATTTATCGTTCATGGAATAACTGATTTGTTACCTGTCGCCCTTTCTTGTCACTCGCAGCCTCACCTACCTCTCGCGGCCTCTGTCGCTGAGATTGTTCTTCCGGAGGTGCCTGAGGTTGAGTTAGCTTCTTCGGAAGCATTGGTTGCCGAGGCAACCCCTTCTGTAGCATCGATCAGTGTGGTTGCCCCTACGGGAGTCCCTGCTCCTCCTTCTATGATCGTTACGGAGGGTGTTGTTCAGGTGCCGTGTATAAGAGTATCTACTTTCCTCCTTCTTGCGTATACTGTGCAAGCATTCTCATTTCACCCTTGTCTCATTATTTCCAGGTGCATGAGAGTACTCCGATGACTATGGAGTCTGGAAGTGGGGACGCTGCGAGAGAGGTATTAGACTGGCATACCTCCTCCTTTTACTATTCCCCTATTTTCTTCTTGCATATACTGTGAAAGAATTCTCATTTTACCCTTGTCTCATTGTTTCCAGGTGCATGAGAGTACTCCGATGACTGTGGAGTCTGGCAGTGGGGCAGCTGTGAGAGAGGTATTAGACTGGCATACCCCCTCTTTTTACTATTCCCCTCTTTTCTTCTTGCGTATACTGTGCAAGCATTCCCATTTCACCCTTGTCTCATTGTTTCCAGGTGCATGAGAGTACTCCGGTGACTGTGGAGTCTGGCAATGGGGCAACTGCGAGAGAGGTATTAGACTGGCATACCCCCCCTTTTTTTACTGTTCCCCTACTTTCTTCTTGCGTATACTGTGCAAGCATTCTCATTTTACCCTTGTCTCATTATTTTTAGGTGTATGAGGATACTCCGATAACTGTGGAGACTGGTAGTGGGGCAACTGTGGAGGGAGATCACAGTTCTGATTTCACTCCTTTAGTCGGTGACGCTGATTCTGGTGGGGAGTCTTCTTTTCTTCCTTCTGAGGCGGGGTCTCGCCACTCCGAGGGCGATGATGAAGACGAGGATGCTGCGACTATTTCTAGTAGGCTATGGCGTGAGGAGTTACCAGGCCGCTTTAGGGTACATGAGCGTCAGCTCTTGGATCTCATCTTGGAGCACCATCCCGAGACGTTCACTTCTCAGAGTATACTCCAGGTTGACAGTCTTACGGCCTTCAACCTGAGGGCTCTTGCAAACCATATTCATGAGTTCTTGGCTACCTCCCCTGCTAAGCTGACTAGCTCTTCTATCTTGCTATTCTTGGATGCTCTCCGCGACTTACAGCAGTTCTATCATTTTCATTTGGATTGGCTTGACGCAGGGGTTCTCCCCTTTCTGAGTGTTCCTTTCTGAAAGATAGTGAGGTTTCACACTTCCCGACAGTCCAGGGTTGAGCAACGACACGCTGAGGCTACGAGGATCCGGAATCAGATCGCCCTGCTGCAGGTGAAGCTTGCCAGACTCGAGTTTGGCGATGAGGAGGATGAGGCTAAATTCGTCAGGTTGGAGGAAGAGTTTCTGCGGGAGGCTGGTCCGTCATATGTTGGCGCCATCGCGCGTGATGATTTATTTTTTGTGGTTTCTAGCCGATAGGCTACTTCTTGCTTTGTAGTTCTCAGAATTCTATGTGTACATCACTTATCATTCCTGTATGAGACACTTTGTTTCTTCTGCACTTTCTTTTTCTTTTGTTCTCCCTTTATGATGTGGGTGTTCTTTTTATGTGCCTTGCTCTAATTTTCTGTGAGCATTTAGTCTATTGGTGGCTACCCCATATACTGCGGGGTATTTGCATTAATATGAAAAGTTATGTATTATCATATTGTATATATTTTTGAAAATGCACCTCTTGTAGTTGTGAGGTGTTGGCATGTGACTTTCTTGGGTAGCCCCTCCTGTCTGTGGGGTAATTCCTGCACATTACTGCTTATAGTCGTAGAGGCTAGGTTAGAGAGGAGGGTGACTCCTGCCCCTTTCCGGAAGCCTGATTTTATTATAAAAAACTGTATTAATTTATGTCTGGGGGACTTTGCTCAGTATACTTTCTCTTAGGATGGACCTACCTCCCAAGTGTAGTGAGCAAAGTTCCTGATCTTTTTTTTTGTACTCTCTTCTAACTTAATAGGGAGTGCATATGTATGTATAAATGAGCAAGCAGAGAAAATGTCAACAATGATCAAAAGTGTTGCTATTTCATTTCTTTACCTCTGTGTGCTGTTTACAGTGTAGTATTGCTCTAAAAAAAATTTACAAAAAAACTTTTCTAGTATAGGAGCAATCCTTGACATCCATTACAGACATGCAAAACACAAACAAAACTTGTTAGTTGTTACTAAGCATAGTACCTCTTCAGCCACTTGCAGTTGATGGACTGGAGGCAATCACTCTCTGGTTCTGATATTTGGCATTAGCCCGACTTCCCCACTCCTCTGACAACAAAAGGGCCTTCCCAGTCAGGTTTGAATTTTGATGCCGACATGCTACGGAGATGGTGAGTTGATGCTCACAGGACTAGATATCCCACCTGGAATTCCCTAGGCTTAACCAAGTTTTCGTAGGCCCTGGACAGTTGCTGAGTGTAGACTTTGAAATTCTCTCTCGCCTTGTTTCTGTGCTCGTCCAGCGCCTCCAGTTGCACATGCCTTGGGTCTGGGATGAGCCCATTGCTAAGAGAAATTCTGGCTGAAGGTACCGCCAGTTCTACTGGTAGGACAGCTTCGGTCCCATATACTAGAGAGAAAGGAGTGAACCTTGTTGGCTTTCTTTTCGAAGTACGGTAGGCCCATGACACCATAGGCAACTTCTCATCCCATGCTCCCGGCATGTCTTCTATCATTTTCTTCAAAATATTTATCAGGGTCTTATTAGTAGCTTCTGCTTGGCCATTGCCCTTGGGGTAGGATATGATTGAGCTATTATGCACAATCTTATACTTGTCCGTGAGGAGGGACATCTCTCTGCACACAAATTGCTTCCCATTATCCGTTAGGATCACTTTGGGTATACCAAACCTACATATAATATACTCCTTTATAAACTGGGTTACCACTTGGGCAGTGACTCTCCTTAAAGGAATGGCCTCCTCCCACTTGGTGTACAATTCTGTAGCCACAATGATAAAAGCCTTGCCGTGAGATGTTGGGGCGATCTTACCCACCAGGTCGAACGCCCATGTGTGGAAGGGATAGGGGGTTGCTAAGCTTTTTAGGCTGACGGAGGGAGCGTGCACCATGTTTCCATGCACCTGGCATGCTCTACACTTTTTCACATATCCAATGGAGTCAGCCTCCATGGTCGGCCAGTAGTATCCCAGCGTCATCACTTGATCATACAACTTGGCGCCTCCCATGTGGGAGGGCTCATGAGCTTCTTTCAGTACCCTTTCCACTTCCTCTTTGGCTACGCACCTTAGCACCTTCTCATTGTACCCTTTCCTATATAACTCTCCTTTGACCAAGTAGAAACGTGCTATCCTTTTTCTAAGGTAAATTTCATCCGCTCTCTCTGCGGGCAGCTCCCTATCTTTTAGATATGCTAGGTACGGCTGTCTCCAATCTTCGAAGGCTTCCACGAAGTTAGCCTCCGTCCACTGGTCAAAATTAGCTTGGCACTTTAAACAACTTTGTTGCAAGCGGGCTGCTTCTACGCTCATGGCGGGCCAAAAGTACCCGCTTCGCTGCAATCATCTGTACAGGGGGATATCCGTATCTCCACAGTGCTTCTGGTGCATTTCTATTAACCTCTCCTTGGCTTCTTGCTCCCCTACGCACCTTGCCAGGAACCCCCCGAGACTCTTGAAGTAGGGAGTTCCCTGCAACACATAATAGTTGGCTAACTCTAATATTTTCATTGTCCCTTCCCTGGTTTCAAGTTGCTTCCCCACCAGACGCCTCCAATCTTCCGGCTCGTTACTTGGGAATAAGGACCTTACGGTAGTAGGTACCGTTCTCCGCCTCACTGTGATGGTTGCTTCTGACTCTTCCATGTCCAACTTTTGTGCTATGGTGGCCAGCGCGTCAGGGTGCCTGTTCATCATTCGCGCCTGCCTCTCCACAGTTACTTCCAAGAACTGTCCCAGCAGTCGTTGGATGATGTGTCTGTACGGCGCTAAGTTGGCATGTTTAAGGGAAAACTCTCCATTGACCTGCCTTACGACCAGATTGGAGTCTCCTCGTATACACAGTACCCTGATCCCTCTTCTGAGTGCTTCTAACATCCCTAGAATGAGGGCTTCATACTCAACTTCGTTATTTGAGCATTTAAAATATAACTTGAAAGAGAGGGTAATCTTCTCCTTCCCATCTGACAGTATGACACCTGCCCCACCTCTTCCTTGAGCACTGGAACCATCAAACTCCATAAACCACTTCTTCACCTCCTCCGCCATGCATGCTTGGAAACTTTCTCCGGGTAGCTCTTCACTAGGCGGTTCGAAAACCCCACTCGGGAAGTGGGCCAGCAGATCTGCTAACGCCTGGCTCTTAATGGATTTAGGAACTACGCATTTTAGATCATATTCTGACAAGATCAAAAACCACCTTGCCGCTCATCCCACGAGTATAGTCCGCGCGAGGAGGTACTTGATGGGATCACACTTGGTGACTATGTGAACGGTGAAGGCTAGAAGATAGTGTCTCAACTTCTGGGCTACAAATACCAGCGCCAGGCAGTGCCTCTCAACGCTGGTGTATCTCGATTCTGTTCCGGATATTACTCTTGACAGGTAGTAGACCGGCTTTTCCACTCCTTCCTTATCTTGCGCCAAGAGGGCCCCTATCGACCTCTCTGTAGAAGTGAGGTAGAGCAGCAGCGGCGCTCCGGCTTCGGGGGGAATCATCGTGAACAGAGAGGCTAGGATTTCTTTAATCTTCTCGAACGCACTCTCTTGCCTCTCTCCCCAAACCCACTTGGCTTTATCTTTTAGTAGAGGTGCGAACGGATGAGTTACTTCTGCCAACACAGGTATAAACCTACGCAGGTAGGATACCTTTCCTAGGAAGCTCTTAAGTTGTCTCTGACTCTTGGGCGGTGGCATCATCACAATGGATTTCATCTTCTCCGCATCCACTTGCACCCCTTGTCTATTTACCACAAAACCTAAGAATTTCCCTGCAGTAACCCCAAAGGCGCACTTTGAGGGGTTCATTCTCATCTTATACCGACGACACCTTTCGAATACTCTCCTAAGATCCTGAATATGCTTGTTTTCCTTCCTAGACTTCACCACCAGATCATCCACATAGAATTATAGTATATCATGAAACAAGTCATAAAAAATTGCCATCATGGTCCGCTGGTATGTGGCTCCAGCGTTCTTCAATCCGAAGGGCATGACTGTATAGTGAAAGTTCCCTAACAGTGTGCGAAAGGCAGTCTTCTCTGCGTCGGCGGGGTCCATTTTAATCTGGTTATATCCAACATACCCGTCCATGAAGCTATACATCTCATGTCCCGCGGTGGAATCCACTAATCTGTCTATGCTGGGTAGTGGGAATTCATCCTTAGGACACACCCTGTTCAAGTCGCGAAAGTCTACACAGATTCTGATTTGGGTCTTGTCTTTCTTTGCCACTAGCACTATGCTGGACAGCCATATGGGGTGCTGAATAGGCTTGATGAACCCTGCCGCTAGCAACTTCTCCACCTCAGCTTTTATTTTGAAATCAAGGTCTGCTTTATATGTGCGTGTGGCTTGCCTTACCGGAAGGGCGTTGGGAAGGATGTTCAATCTATGAGAGCTCACTTCTGCGTCTATTCCTGGCATCTTCGTGTACTTCCAAGCAAATACATCAGTGAACTCCTTAAGTAGCTCAATGAGCTCTTCCTTCTGCTTCGGTTCCAGGCACTTGGAAATTAGAATGGGTCTACTCTCACCCTCTTCTAACCCCAACTTGATTTCCTCTAATTCCTGCAGCTGCTCTCTGGGTCCGTCTTGCATGCACTCCGGCGCCTCTTCTGGTTCTTCAACATGCTCAACAATATGGGATTCATCAACAATAAAACACTCGGGCGTCGGGTCGATGCTCTCATCCCAGAACATCGCCCGCGCAGACCGTTATAAACGGTAGATGACTTTTCCATTGGGCAAAACCACTTTCTTGCAAGTTCGAGGAGGTCT
This sequence comes from Sambucus nigra, assembly GCA_949130495.1. Taxonomy (NCBI): domain Eukaryota; kingdom Viridiplantae; phylum Streptophyta; class Magnoliopsida; order Dipsacales; family Adoxaceae; genus Sambucus; species Sambucus nigra. Next base: position 429,414,726 of record OX422214.1, read on the forward strand.
AGCTACCTCCTCTACCTTCCTCTTGCCTTTTTCTATGTGGGGGATTATCCTCTCCCCTAGACGGTCATGAACGGATTTTTTCTGCGGGACCCTTCCCTCTGCTGCCTTGATTCTTGCTAGCTTTCTTGTAGAGACCTTTCTTTCCTCGTCCAACTCGGTGTAAAAGGCCGCATCTACCAGGTGGGCCTCCTCAACGGCGAAGGGTCTCTGCGTGGCCTTGATCACTATCTCTGTACCTCTAATATTTGCCTTCGCGCACTGATGGTAGGTGGAAGGCACTACGCCATGAGTGTGCATCCATACCCTTCCAATGAGTTATTGGTAGCTGGTGTCAGCGTTAATAACATGAAATTTGATGTGGGAGGTGAAATTTCCCAACTTAATTCCCACATTCACGTATCCAATTGACTGCATTCCGGCGTTGTCGAATTCGGAAATTACTAGCGGTACCGGAACCACCTTCTCCTGGTCAATTCCCATTTCATATAATGTACTAATGGGCATGATATTAATAGATGCTCCTCCATCCATCAACGCCCTAGGAAATGAGACTCCATTAATTATGGCTGTGATGTACAACGGGCGGTTGTGGAAGTAGGGCACCACCCTATCCTCTTCTGAAAACACCACTTCAGAGGTATACTTCTTAATCATCCTTCCGATTGGCCCCTGCCAATTTAGCGAAGGGTCTCCCTGCTGCTGCACTGCCTCCAAGACTTTCCTCATGATGAACACCCTCGTGTCGTACTTCACCCCTATCTGGTCGAAAAACCACTTGAACTTGGGTCTCCTCGCTATGGCCTCACATTCAGAATCTAAGTCTACCTCGTACGTCTGGGCACTGCAAACATACTCCGCTTCAGAAGTCCCTCCCTCGTCTAGAGCGAGGATGACGTCTACCTCGCCTTCTGAGAGAGCGACTTCCTCAACTTCCCCACTCCCACTTTCATGCTCCGGAGTGAAGAACCACTCCTCTTGCTTTCTTTCTAGCTGGAGTCTGCTCAGTGACAGATTTTCTAACTCCTAGCATAACTGCTCGCCACTCTCCCTCTTCATAAGACTTCTCGTAGCTTCTTCGTCGTAGGCAACTACCATGTTGGCGGTTCCAAAGTGATGCGTAGGAAGTGGGTTCTCGTTAACGTCCACAGGGGGTATCTGCAAGGTACCGCTGGCCATCTGCTCACCAATGATCCTTCTCAAGTAGTAACAATCCTTGGTAGAGTGCTGCACTCGTTGGTGCAATTCGCAGTACTTCGGATTGGCCTTATCAGCTGCAGTGGGGGTCTCTCCTTTTAGGTGGGGAGGTCCTGCTACGCCTTCTCGCACCAAGGTGCGGTAACAATCCATGGCCTCCGCTACGCTGCACGGTAGTGGCGGCGGGGCATCTTCCCCAAATTTTATCTTGTTGCCGGGACTGTCAGTCTTGGCCCCGGAGCCTCCCTTCTTCCCTTTGTTACTCCCGTCCACATAGTTAACCGCTTGCCTCCTCGCAACTTGAAACCTCCCGGGAGTCAGTGGAACTTGTGTCCTCCAACCCGGGGCTCTCGGTTTGATTATCATAGCTATGTTGCTGGCGGCCCTGGTGAATTCTCTGAAAGTTCCATCTCTAGTTTCGTTGATCAAGTGCAGCTTGTACTCTTCCAAGAGTCCTTCCACGCATACCTGAAGCAACCTGGCCTCCGCCACGTCCTCGTGAACATCTAAGGCCCTCTCGCGAAATTGCTTGATGTAGTGCATCAACTCTTCTCCTGGCTTCTGGACCTCTTGCGCCAGGTGCCTCAGTGTAAATTCATCCTCCGCTACAAAAAACTTCTGAAGGAACTGCCTGTGCATCTCTTCCCAAGTAGGGATGCTGTTAGGCGCCAAGTGGGAATACCATGTATAAGCTTTCCCCGTGAGAGTTTTAGAGAACTCCCTCAACCTCAGGTTCTTATCGCCAGCGTGTACTCCCAGGTACTCGACGAACCTCTTCACGTGCTCTATAGGGTTCTCCCCCTACCACCAAACTTGATAAATTTTGGTTGAATATACCCCTCAGGGTATGGCTTCTCACTTACTTCCTGGGGATAGGGGTCTTGTAACTCCTCGTATAGGTGGGAACCCTCTCTTTGAGTGGAGGAAAGGAGCTTCCTCACTTCTTCCATAGTAACAGTCTTATAGGGTGACTCCTCCAAACATGTGCTTTTAGGAGCTGGAGAACCTATCGGCGCCAGGACCTGCTCCGGCGCCGCCTTCCGAGACAAATCATCTCTGCCGGAATCGTAATAGGAGTGACTACCCCTCCGGAAGGGGCAGCAGCAGGTGTCACACAACCTTGACCCAAGTTTGATAGATCTATGTTGTTTTTCTTTAAAAAGTCAAAAAACATTGCCATAAGGTTCATACCTGCCATTGGAGCCACTGCCGGCAAACTGGTCTGACCTCCCTGAGGCGCTGGCGCCTTGGCTCCGATCACCACCACTTCTTCCTGAGTAGTCTGGTCACTGTGAGCTCCATTACCAGACGGAATGTCTTCAAAAACTAACTGCTTAGAGACATTGAAACCTTATTTGTCCATGGAAATGAGGATACCTCCCCAGCGGAGTCGCCAAATGTAGGAGGGTAGGGAGACTGGGGTCAATGAATAACTGGAAAGGGTGAGGCGTGACCCACTCCAATGGACGCTGCCTGCAAGGTCTTCAAGGTCTCCTGGTGCAACTTCTGAAGAAAACTTCTCCTTCTGGTAACAATGGAACTCAAGCTTCAACTCACTCCCTGCAAGAAGATGAACTTTCACAGCAAAAATAGTAATTTTCTCAAGGGAAACACCTAAGAGTGATGGCTGTCAGTGGGGAGTGAAGGAACAAGGCACTCAGCACTAAGAGAATGAGCAGGGAGAGAATACTCAGGTAGGTCTGGTGATATTTTAGCAGAGTAACAGTGTAATTTCTATTGTCTTTCTTTTTGAACTTGCCCAGAGGTCTATTTATACTGGGGCGTTAGGGGTCAGTGGCAATTTTTGGGCTCCAAAATTGAGAGAGTTGGTGGGGAACAATGTCTACCATTTGTCCCTACCTGTAGGCAGCCTGCCTGTCCCCTCTGTAGGCGCCACCTGGCGCCGACCAAAACTCAAAAAGCACATATGTCCCCTAGTGGAGACAAAATATCAGATTTGGTAGTTATCTTTTGAAACGGTAACTTGTGGTGGAATTTTGCAAATCTTGAGAGAGGAGACCTTAAGGGCTCATCTCCTCTAAAAGTGTTATTTTTCTTGAGAGGGACCTCGAGGACCCCCTCTTCTGGAAAAGTCATTTTCTTGTAAAGAGTTTATGTTTCTTGTGAGTAGCCAGCTCTTTAGCTGCTCACTTCACTTGTGACTAAGTGTGCAGTGTGTGTAGTCTCGAGTGACTTCTGGGTCTCCCTACTAGTATTCTCTCAATCCTATAGTGCTAAGTGGTTGAGCTTGCTCAACATACCTTGTCCCTCAGTCGCCAAGCCATAACTCCGAGGAGGTCCCAACGCGCCTGTTCGAGCCTTGCTTGCTCGACTAGGCAGCCTGTACAAGAAAGCAAAGTGTTAGTGCTGTTGTTCATTTAGAGACTGATGTTTCATGATGGGGGGTTGTTCGCGATAGTTACTCCCTCAATATGAGTTTATGTCAAAAACCCCTGTAGCAGCACTTCTCCAATAACATTTCTGCAGTGACCCTTGCAGTGGCGCTGAGTCTTGCAGTGACGCCGACTCTCTCAACTGTCATTACTGCAGTGGCCCTTGAAGAGGCGCTGGCACTTGAAACGGCACCGACCCTTGCGGCGGTGCGGACCCTTGCATCGGCGCTGGTATTTGAAGTGGCGCCGACACTTGCAGTGGCGTCAACACGTGAAGCGGTGCCGACGCTTGAAACGGCGTTGACGCTGACACTTGAAGTGGCGCTGAGGCTTGAAACGGCGTTGACGTTTGAAGCAGCGCTGATACTTGAGGTAGCGCTGACGCTTAAAGCGATCGCTCATACCTGGGGCGGCGCCGACCCTTGTCGCGGCGCCGACGCTCAAAGCGGCATCGACGCTTGAAGTGGCGCTGATACTTGGGGTAGCATTGACGCTTGAAGTGGCGCTGACACTTGAAGCGGTCGCTGATACCAGAGGCGGCGCCGACCCTTGTCGCGGCGCCGACCCTTGTCGCGGCGCCGACACTTGAAGCGGTGCTGACGCTTGAAGCAGTCGCTGATACCTGAGGCGGCGCCGACCCTTGTCGCGGCGTCGACACTTACAGCGGCGCTGATGCTTGAAGCGACGCTGACGCTTGAAGCAGTCGCTGTTACCTGAGGAGGCGCCGACCCTTGTCGCGACGCTGACACTTGAAGTGGCGCTGACACTTGAAGCGGTCGCTGATACCTGAGGCGGCGCCGACCCTTATCGCGACGCCAACATTTGAAGCGGCGCTGACGCTTGAAGCGGCGCTGATACGTGAGGCGGCGCCGACCCTTGTCGCGGCGCCGACACTCGAAGTCGCGCCGACGCTCGAAGTGGCACTGACGGTTGAATCGGCGCTGACATGTGAGGCGGCGCCCACCTTTGTCGCGGTGCCGACGCTCGAAGTGACGCCGATGCTCGAAGTAGCGCTGATGTTTGAAGTGGCGCTGGCACTTGAAGCGGTCGATGATACCTGAGGCGGCGCCGACACTTGAAGTGGCGCTGACGCTTGAGGCGGCGCCGACCCTTGTCGTGGCGTCGACGCTCGAAGCGGCGCTGACGCTTGAAGTGGCGCTGATACTTGAGGTAGCGCTGACACTTGAGGTAGCGCTGACCCTTGCGGTGGCGTAGAGATTTGTCGCGACACTGACACTTGCGGTGGCGCTGGCCCTTGCAGCGGCATAGAGACTTGACGGGGCGCTGACACTTGCGGTGACGCTGGCCCTTGCAGCGGCATAGAGACTTGCCGCGACGCCGACACTTGCAGCGGCGCAGACACATGAAGCGATGCCAGCCCTTGCGGCGGCGCTGACGGCGCCGACCCTTGCAGCGGCGTGGAGACTTGCCGCGGCGCTGACACTTGCGGTGGCGTAGGTACTTGCAGCGGCGCCGGCACTTGTGATGGCTTTTGGACTTCTGGGTGACCCTCGCGGGTACCTCTCGGATGTTATTAATAAAAAAGCATTTTTATTTTATTTTGGTTTTTTTTTATTGATAAACACCTATCTACAGATATTAAGAGTCACGAACGCAAAAAGCTATAAAACGGTCCTGTAAGAGTCACGAACGTCTCGTACGGGACAAATGTTACTCGTAGGAACCGATAGCGTAGTCATGGGACACCCGGTTTGAGTGTATTAATAAATGGTCTGGTATGAGTTACGAACACCTCGTACGGGACCAATGTAACTCGTAGTAACCGACCGTGTAGTCATGGGGCTCCCTGTTTGAGTGTACGGCGTAAATTTACAAAAAGTTAGACTTTAGCATAAAAGCATGCCATCGAGGGGTGAAAACATAAAACAAACGCAAAACGGTCCCGTAAGAGTCACAAACGCCTCACACGGGACCAATGTGACTCGTAGTAACCGACCGCGTAGTCACGCGGGGCTACCGATTTGAGTGTACATCGTCAATTTGTAAAAAATTAGACTTAAGCATAAAAACATGCAATTGAAGGGTGAAAACGTAAAACAAACACAACACATTCTGATAAGATTCACGAACACCACGCACGGGACCAATGTGACTCGTAGGAATCGATCGTGTAATTACGGGGCTATCGATTTGAGTGCATGACGTAAATTTGCAAAAACATAGACTTAAGCATAAAAACATGCAATCTAAGGGTGAACATGTTAAATAACCACAAAATTATCCCGTAAGAGGCACGAACGCCTCGTACGGGACCACTGTAACTCGTAGGAACGAACCGCGTAGTCACGGGGCTCCAGGTTTGAGTGTACGACATAAATTTACAAAAAGTTAGACTTAAGCATAAAAACATGCCATCGAATGGTGAAAACGCAAAGCAGCCACAAAATGGTCCTGTAAGAGTCACGAACGCTTCGTACGGGACCAATGTGACTCGTAGGAACTGACCGCGTAGTCATGGGGCTCTCGGTTTGAGTGTACGACATTAATTTGAAAAAAAATTAGACTTAAGCATAAAAACATCCAGCGAAGGGTGAGAACGCAAAAAGCTATAAAACGGTCCTGTAAGAGTTACGAACGCCTCGTACGGGACCAATGTAACTCGTAAGAACCGACAACGTAGTCATGGGACACCCGGTTTTAGTGTATGAATAAATGGTCCGGTATGAGTTACGAACACCTCGTACGGGTCCAATGTAACTCGTAGGAACTGATCGTGTAGTCATGGGCCTCCCGGTTTGAGTGTACGACGTAAAATTACAAAAAGTTAGACTTCAGCATAAAAACATGCCATCGAAGGGTGAAAATGTAAAACAACCACAAAACGGTCCCGTAAGAGTCATGAACACCTCGTACAGGACCAATGTGACTTGTAGGAACCGACCGCGTAGTCACGAGGCTTCCGGTTTGAGTGTACGACGTAAATTTGCCAAAAATTAGACTTAAGCATAAAAACATGCCATCTAAGGGTGAAAATGTAAAACAAACACAAAACGGTCCGTTAAGAGTCACGAACACCTCACACGGGACCAATGTGAATCGTAGGAACCGACCGCGTAGTCACGGGGATCTCGGTTTGAGTGTACGGCGTAAATTTGTAAAAAAATTGACTTAAGCATAAAAACATGCCATCGAAGGGTGAAAACATTAAACAAACACAAAACGTTCCCACAAGAGTCACGAACACCTCGCACGGGACCAATGTGACTAGTAAGAACCGACCGCGTAGTCCCGGGGATCCCAGTTTGAGTGTACGGAGTAAATTTGCAAAAAAATAGACTTAAGCGTAAAAACTTACCATCGAAGGATGAAAACATAAAACAAACACAAAATGGTCCCGTAAGAGTCATGAACGCCTTGCACGGGAACAATGTGACTCGTAGGAACCGACCGCGTAGTCATGGAGCTCCCGGTTTGAGTGTAAGACGTCAATTTAAAAAAAATTAGACTTAAGCGTAAAAACATGCCATCGAAGGGTGAAAATGCAAAACAAACACAAAACGGTCCAGTACGATTCACGAACGCCTCGCATGGTACCAATGTGACTCGTAGGAATTGACCGCGTAGTCACGATGCTCCCGGTTTGAGTGTACGACATAAATTTGCAAAAAATTAGACTGGAGTATAAAAAAGATGCCATCGAAGGGTAAAAATGTAAAACAACCACAAAATGGTCCTGTAAGGGTCACGAACACCTCGCACGGGACCAATGCGACTCTAAGTAACCGATCGTGTAGTCTTGGGGCTTCTGATTTGAGTGTACGGCGTAGATTTGCAAAAAATTAGACTTCAGCATAAAAACACGCCATCGAAGGGTGAAACCGTAAAACAAATACAAAACGGTCCTGTAAGAGTCACGAACGCCTCGCACGAGATCAATGTGACTCGTAGGAACCGACTGCGTAGTCACGGGGGGGGGCTTCCGATTTGAGTGTACGACGTCAATTTACAAAAAAATAGACTTAAGCATAAAAAATGCAATCAAAGGGTAAAAACGTAAAACAACCATAAAATGGTCCCGTAAGAGGCACGAACACCTCGTACGGGACCGATGTAACTCGTAGGAACCAATTACGTAGTGACGTGGCTCCTGGTTTGAGTGTACGACATAAATTTACAAAAAGTTAGACTTAAGCATAAAAACGAGCCATGAAAGGTGAAAACCTAAAACAAACACAAAACGGTCCCGTAAGAGTCTCGTACAACTCGCACGGGACCATTGTGAATCGTAGGATCCGACCGCATAGTCATGGGGCTCCCGGTTTGAGTGTACCACGTAAATTTACAAAAAATTAGATTTAAGCATAAAAATATGCCATCGAAAATGTAAAATATCCACAAAATGGTCCGGTTAAAGTCACGAACGACTTGCACGGGACCAATGTGACTCATAGGAACCGACCGCGTCGGTGTACGACGTAAATTTGTAAAAAATTAGACTTAACCATAAACATCAGGCCATCGAATTGTGAGAACGTAAAACAACCACACAACGAGCCGGTAAGAGGCACGAACACCTCGCACGACACCAATGTGACTCGTAGGAACCGACCGAGTTGTCATGGGGCTCCAGGTTTGAGTGTACGACGTAAATTTGAAAAAAATTATACTTAAGCATAAAAACATGCCATCGAAGGGTGAGAATGTATAACAGCTACAAAACGATCCTGTAAGAGTCACGAACGCCTCGTACAGGACCAACATAACTCGTAGGAACCGATCGCGTAGTCATGGGGCTCCCGGTTTAAGTGTACGACGTTAATTTGAAAAATATTAGACTTAAGCATAAAAACATGCCATCGAAGGGTGCGAACGAAAAAAGCCACAAAACGGTCCCGTAAGAGTCACGGACGACTCATACGGGACCAATGTGACTCGTAGGAACCAACCGTGTAGTCATGGGTCTTTCAGTTTGAGCGTACGACAAAATGGTCCGGTAAAAGTTACGAACACCTCGCACAGGACCAATGTAACTCGTAGGAACTGATTGCGTAGTCATGGGGCTCCCAGTTTGAGTGTATGAAGTAAATTTACAAAAAGTTAGACTTAAGCATAAAAACATGGCATTGAAGGGTGAAAACGTAAAACAAATACAAAACGGTCCCGTAAGATCACGAACACCTCGCACGGGACCAATGTGACTCGCAGGAACCGATCGCGTAGTCAAGGGGCTCCCGATTTGGGAGTACGACGTAAATCTGCAAAAAGTTAGACTTAAGCATAAAAACATGCCGTCGAAGGGTGAAAATGTAAAATAAACACAAAACGGTCCCATAAGAGACACGAACACCTCGCACGGGACGAATGTGACTCGTAGGAACCGACCGTGTAGTCAAGGGACTTACGGTTTGAGTGTACGACGTAAATTTGTAAAAAACTACACTTAAGAATACACACATGTCATCTAAGGGTGAGAACGTAAAACAAACACACAACATTCCGGTAAGAGTCACGAACACCTCGCACAGGATCAATGCCACTCGTAGGAACCGACCGCGTAGTCACGGGGCACCCGGTTTGATTATACGACGTAAATTTGCAAAAATTAGACTTAAGCATCAAACCATGCCATCGAAGGGTGAAAACGCAAAACAACCACAAAACGGTCCCGTAAGAGTCACGACCACCTCGTACGGGACCAGTGTGACTCGTAGAAGCCGACTGCGTAGTCACGGGGCTCCCGGTTTAAGTGTACGCCATAAATTTAAAAGAAAATAGACTTAAGCATAAAATCATGCCATCAAATGGTGAGAACGAAAACAACCTCAAAACGATCCCGTTAGAGTCCTAAACGCCTCGCACGGGACCAATGTGACTCGTAGGAACCGACCGCGTAGTCATGGGGCTCCCTGTTTGAGTGTATGACGTAAATTTACAAAAGTTAGGCTTTAGCATAAAAACATGCCATCGAAGGGTGAAAATGTAAAATAGCCACAAAACTGTCCGATAAGAGACACGAACGCCTCGCATGGGACCAATGTAACTCGTAATAACTGACCGTGTAGTCACGGGGCTTCCGGTTTGAGTGTACGACGTAAATTTACAAAAATTAGGCTTAAGCATAAAAATCAAGCCATCGGATGATGAGAACGTAAAACAACCACAAAACGGTCTGGCAAGAGTCACGAACACCTCGCACGGCACTAATGTGACTCATAGGAACCGACCGCGTAGTCACGGGGCTCCTTGTTAAAGAGTACGATGTAAATATGAAAAAAACTAGATTGGAGCATATAAAAGATGACATCGAAGGGTGAAGATGTAAAATAACCACAAAACGGTCCCGTAAAGGTCACAAACACCTCGCACGGGACCAATGTGACTCGAAGAAACCAGTCGGATAGTCACGGGTCTCCCGGTTTGAGTATACGACGTAAATTTATAAAAAAATAGACTTAAGCATAAAAAATGCCATCGAAGGGTGAAAACGTAAAACAACCACAAAACGGTCCCGTACGAGTCACGAGCACCTCGCACGAGATGAAGGTAAGTTGTAGGAACCGACCGCGTAGTCACTGCGCTCTCGATTTGAGTGTACAACATAAATTTGCAAAAAGTTAGACTTAAGCATAAAAACATTCCGTCGAAGGGTGAAAACGTAAAACAAACACAAAACCGTCCCGTAAGAGTCACGAACACCTCGCACGGGACCAATGTGACTCATAGGAACCGACTGCGTAGTCACGGGGCTCCCGGTTTGAGTGTACGATGTAAATTTGCAAAGAATAGAGTTAAGCGTAAAATCACGCCATCGAATGGTGAGAACATAAACCAACCACAAAACGGTCCCGTAAGAGTCACGAATGCCTCGCACGGGACCAATGTGACTCGTAGGAACTGACCGCGTAGTCACGGGGCTCCAGGTTTGTGTGTACGGTGTAAATTTACCAAAAGATAAACTTAAGCATAAAAATATGCCATCGAAGGTTGAAAACATAAAACAAACACAAAACGGTCCCGTAAGAGTCACGAACACCTTGCTCGGGACCAATGTGACTCGCAGTAACCGACCACATAGTCACGTGGCTCCCGATTTGAGTGTACGACGTAAATTTGCAAAAAATTAAACTTGAGCATAAAAACAGCCATCGAAGGTTGAAAACGTAAAACAGCCACAAAATGGTCCCGTAAGAGTCACGAACACCTTGCACGGGACCAATGTGACTCATAGGAACTGACCACATAGTCACGGGGCTTCCGGTTTAAGTGTATGATGTAAATTTACATAAAATTAGACTTAAGCATAAAAACATGCCATCTAAGGGTGAAACGTAAAAAAAACACAACACATTTCGGTGAGAGTCACGAACACCTCGCACGGGACCAATGTCACTCGTAGGAACCGACCACGTAGTCACGGGGCTCCCGGTTTGAGTGTACGACGTAAATTAGCAAAAAATTAGAATTAAGCATAAAAGCATGCTATCAAAGGGTGAAAATGTAAAACAGCCACAAAATTGTCCCGTAAAAGTCACGAACGCCTCGAACGGGACCAATGTAACTCATAGGAACCAATCGTGTAGTCACGGGGCTCTCGATTTGAGTGTACGACCTAAATTTCAGAAAAGTTAGACTTGAGCATAAAAACATGCCATCGAAGGGTAAAAACGTAAAATAAATACATAACGGTCCCGTAAGAGTCATGCACAACTCGCACAAGATGATTGTGACATGTTGGAACCGACCGCGTAGTCATGGGGCTCCCGGTTCGAGTGCACGACGTAAATTTAGAAAAAAAATGGACTTAAGCATTAAAAGATGCCATTGAAGGGTGAAAAAACAGAACAACAACTAAATGGTCCCATAAGAGGCACAGACGCCTCACAAGGAACCAATGTGACTCGGGAATCCGACTGCGTAGTATTGGGGCTCCCGATTTGAGTGTACAACGTAAATTTACAAAAAAATAGATTTAAGCATTAAAACATGCCATCAAAGAGTGAAAACGTAAAATAGCCACAAAACGGTCCAATAAGAGTCATGAACGCCTCGCACGGGACCAATGTGACTCGTAAGAACCGACCGCATAGTCAAGGGGCTCCCGAATTTGGTGCACGACGTAAATTTGTAAAAATTAGACTTAAGAATAAAAATAATGCCATCGAATGGTGAGAATGTAAAACAACTACAAAATGGTCCGGTAAGAGTCACGAATTGCTCACACGACATCAATGTGACTCGTAGGAACCGACTGCATAGTCACGGGGATCCTGGTTTGAGTGTACGACGTAAATTTACAAAAAACTAGACTTAACTATAAAAATATGCCATCGAAGGGTGAAAACATAAAACAAACACAAAACATTCCCGTAAGAGTCATGAACACCTTGCATGGGACGAATGTGACTCGTAGGAACCGACCGCGTAGTCCCGCGGATCCTAGTTTGAGTGTACGACGTAAATTTGCAAAAAATTAGACTTAAGCATAAAAACATGCCATCGATGGGTGAAAATGTAAAACAGCCACAAAATGGTCCCGTAAGAGGCACGAATGCCTCGTACAGGACCAATATAACTCGTACGAACCAACCGCGTAGTCACGGGGCTCCCGGTTTGAGTCTACGACGTAAATTTGCAAAAAATTAGACTTAACCATAAAAACATGTCATCGAAGGGTGAAAACGTAAAATAAACAGAAAACATTCCCGTTAGAGTCACGAACACCTTGCATGGGACGAATGTGATTCGTAAGAACCGACCGCGTAGTCCCGAGGCTCCCAATTTGAGTGTACGACGTAAATTTGCAAAAAATTAGACTTAAGAATAAAAACATGCCATCGAATCGAAGGGTGAAAATGTAAAACAAACACAAAACGGACCCGTAAGAGTCACGAGCGCCTCGCACGGGACCAATGTGACTCGTAGGAAACGATCGCATAGTCATGGGGATCCCGGTTTGAGTGTACGATGTCAATTTGCAAAAAATTAGAGTTAAGCATAAAAACATGCCATCGAAGTGTGAAAATGTAAAACAAACACAAAACGGTCCCGTAAGAGTCACGAACGCATCACACGGGACCAATGCGACTCGTAGGAACTGACATCGTAGTCACGGGGCTCCCGGTTTGAGTGTACGACGTGAATTTGCAAAAACATAGACTGGAGCATAGAAAAGATGCCATCGAAGGGTGAAAATGGAAAACAGCCACAAAATGGTCCCATAAGATCACGAACACCTCGCACGGGACCAATGTGACCCGAACGAACCGGCCTCGTAGTAACGGGTCTTACGGTTTGAGTGTACCACGTAAATTTATAAAAAATTAGACTTAATCATAAAAAATGCCATCGAAGGGTGAAAACGTAAAAAAGCCACAAACGGTTCCGTGAGAGTCACGAACAAATCGAACGAGATGAAGGTAAGTCGTAGGAACGGACCGCGTAGTCACTGCGCTCCCGATTTTAGTGTACGATGTAAATTTGCAAAAAGTTAGACTTAAGTATATAAACATGCCGTCGAAGTGTGAAAACGTAAAACAAACACAAAATGGTCTGGTAAGAGTCACGACCACCTCGTACGGGACTAATGTGACTCGTAGGAACCGACTGCGTAGTCACGGGGCTCTCGGTTTGAGTGTATGATGTAAATTTTTAAAAAATTAGACTTAAGTGTAAAATCATGCCATCGAATGGTGAGAACGTAAAACAACCTCAAAACGATCCCGTAAGAGTCACGAACGCGTCGCACGGGATCAATGTGACTCGTAGGAAACGACCGCGTAGTCACGGGGCTCCCGATTTGAGTGTATGACGTAAATTAGAAAAAAATTACACTTAAACGTAAAAACATGCCATTGAAGGGTGAAAATGTAAAATAAACACAAAATGGTCCGATAAGAGTCACGAACATCTCGAACGGGATCAATGTAACTCGTAGGAACCAATCGCGTAGTCACGGGGCTCCCAGTTTGAGTGTACGATGTAAATTTATAAAAAGATAGACTTAAGCATAAAAACTTGCCATCGAAGGGTGAAAACGTAAAACAAACACAAAACGGTCCCGTAAGAGTCATGAACACCTCGCATGGGACCAATGTGACTTGCAGGAACAGACCGCGTAGTCACGGGGCTCCCGATTTGAGTGTACGACGTAAATTTGCAAAAAATTAGACTTGAGCATAAAAACATGCCATCGAAGGGTGAAAATGTAAAAAAGCCACAAAACGGTCCCGTAAGAGTCACGAACACTTCGCACGGGACCAATGTGACTCGTAGGAACCGACCGCATAGTCACGGGACTTCCAGTTTGAGTGTACGACGTAAATTTACAAAAAAATAGACTTAAGCATAAAAACATGCCATCCAAGGGTGAAAACGTAAAAAAAACACAACACATTCTTGTAAGAGTCACGAACACCTCGCATGGAACCAATGTCACTCGTAGGACTCGACCGCATAGTCACAGGGCTTCCGGTTCGAGTGTACAATGTAAATTTGTAAAAAATTAGACTTAAGCATAATAACATGCCATCGAAGGGTGAAAACATAAACAACCACAAAATGGTCCTGAAAGAGGCAGGAATGCGTCGTACGGGACCAATGTAACTCGCAGGAACCAACCGCATTGACACGGGGCTCCCGATTTGAGTCTACGACATAAATTTATAGAAAGTTAGACTTAAGCATAAAAACAAGCCATCGAAGGGTGAAAACATAAAATAAACACAAAACAGTCCCGTAAGAGTCACACACAACTCGCACGGAACCAATGTGACTCGTAGGAACCGACCACGTAGTCACGAGGCTCTCGGTTTGAGTGACGACGTAAATTTGAAAAAACATAGAATTTAGCATTAAAAGATGCCATCGAAGGGTGAAAATGCAAAACAACCACAAAATGGTCCCGTAAGAGGCACGAACGCCTCGCACGGGACCAATGTGACTCGCAGGATCCGACCGCGTAGTCACGGGGCTCCCAGTTTGAGTGTACAATGTAAATTTGCAAAAAAATAGATTTAAGCATAAAAACATGCCATCGAAGGGTGAAAATGTAAAATAGCAATAAAACAGTCCGATAAGAGTCACGAATGCCTCGCTCGGGACCAATGTGACTCGTAGGAATGGACCGCGTAGTCACGGGTCTCCCGGTTTGAGTGTACGACGTAAATTTGCAAAAATTAGACTTAAGCATAAAAATCATGCCATCGAATGGTGAGAACGTAAAACAACTAGAAAACGGTCCGGTAAGAGTCACGAACACCTCGCACGACACCAATGTGACTCGTAGGAACCGACTGCGTAGTCATGGGGCTCCAGGTTTGAGTGTACGACGTAAATTTGAAAAAAAATTAGACTTAAGCATAAAAACATGCCATAGAAGGGTGAGAACGTAAAAAAAATACAAAACGGTCTCGTAAGAGTCACGAACACCTCGCACGGGACCAATGTGACTTGTAGAAATCGATCGCGTAGTCACGAGGCTCTCGGTTTGAGTGTACGGCGTAAATTTGAAAAAAATTAGACTTAAGCGTAAAATCATGCCATCAAATGGTGAGAACGTAAAACAGTCACAAAACGGTCCCGTAAAAGGCACGACGGCCTTGCACGGGACCAATGTGACTCGTTAGAACCGACCGCATAGTCACGGGGCTCCCGGTTTGAGTGTACGACATAAATTTGAAAAAATAGGCTTAAGCATAAAAACATGCCATCGAAGGGTGAGAACATAAAAATACATAAAACGGTCCCGCAAGAGGCTCGAACGCCTCGTACAGGACCAATGTGACTCGTAGGAACCGATCACGTAGTCAAGGGGCTCCCGGTTTGAGTGTACGACGTAAATTTGAGAAAAATTAGAGTTAAACATAAAAATATGCCATCAAATGGTGAAAACGTAACACAAACACAAAACGGTCCGGTAAGAGTCACGAACACCTCGTAAGGGATCAATGTAACTCGTAGGAACCAACCGCGTAGTCACGAGGATCCCGATTTGAGTGTACGACGTAAATTTATAAAAAGTTAGATTTGAGCATAAAAATAAGCCATTGAATGGTGAAAATGTAAAACAAACACAAAACAGTCCCGTAAGAGTCACGAACACCTCGTACGGGACCAATGCAACTCGTAGGAACCCACCGCGTAGTCATGGGGCTTCCGGTTTGACTGTACGATGTAAATTTGCAAAAAAATGGACTTAAGCGTAAAAACATGCCAGCTAAGGGTGAAAATCTAAAACAAACACAAAATGGTCCGATAAGAGTCACGAACACCTCAAACGGGGCCAATGTGACTCGTAGGAACCGACCGCGTAGTCACGGGGATCCCGGTTTGAGTGTACGATATAAATTTATAAAAAATTAGACTTAAGCATAAAAAAATGCCATCGAAGGGTGAAAATGTAAAACAAACACAAAACGGTCCCGTAAGAGTCACGAATGCCTCGCACGGGACCAATGTGATTCGTAGTAACCGATCGCGTAGTCACAGAGGGCTATCGGTTTGAGTGTACGACGTCAATTTGCAAAAAATTAGACTTATCCATAAAAACATGCAATGGAAGGGTGAAAACGTAAAACAAACACAAAAGGGTCCCTGAAGAGTCATGAACACCTCGCACGGGACCAATGTGACTCGTAGGAACTGACCGCGTAGTCACGGGGCTCTCGGTTTGAACGTATGCTGTAAATTTGCAAAAAATTAGACTGGAGCAGAAAAATATGCGGTCGATCGGTGAAAACGTAAAACAGCCACAAAACGGTCCCGTAAGGATCATGAACACCTCGCACGGGACCAATGTGACTCAAAGGTACCGGCCGCGTAGTCACGGGTCTCCCGATTTGAGTGTACGGCGTAAATTTATAAAAAAATAGACTTAAGCATAAAAAAATCCTTCGAAGGGAGAAAACGTAAAACAGCGACACAACGGGCCTGTAAGAGTTACGAACACCTCGCACGAGACATGCCATCGAAGGGTGAAAACGTAATTTATCAAAAAATTAGAGAGACACATCGTAGGAACCAGCCCCGTAGTCACTGCGCTCCCGGTTTGAGTATACGCCGTAAATTATCAAAAAATTAGACTTAAACATAAAAACATGCCATCGAAGGGTGAAAACGTAAATAAACACACAAAATGGTCTCTAAGAGTCATGAACACCTCGCATGGGACCAATGTGACTCGCAAGAACCGACCGCGTAGTCATATGGCTCCCGATTTGAGTGTACGACGTAAATTTGCAAAAAATTAGACTTCAGCAGAAAAACATGCCATCGAGGGGTGAAAACTTAAAATAAACACAAAAGGTCCCGTAAGAGTGACGAACACCTCGCACAGGACCAATGTGACTCGTAGAAACCGACCGCGTAGTCATGGGGCTTCCGGTTTGAGTGTATGATGTAAATTTGCAAAAAATTAGACATAAGCATAAAAACATGCCATCTAAGGGTAAAAACGTAAAACAAACACAATACATTCTGATAAGAGTCACGAACACCTCGTACGGGACCAATGTGACTCGTCGGAATCGACCGCATAGTCAAGGGGCTCCCGGTTTGAGTGTATGACGTAAATTTGTAAAAAATTAGACTTAAGCATTAAAACATTCCATCGAAGGGTGAAAATGTAAAACATCCACAAAATGGTCCCGTAAGAGGCACGAACGCCTTGTACGGGACCAATATAACTCGTAAGAACCAGCCGCGTAGTCACGGGGCCCCCGGTTTGAGTGTACGACATAAATTTACAAAAAGTTAGAGTGAAGCATAAAAACATGCCATCGAAGGGTGAAAATGCAAAACAACCACAAAATGGTCCTGTAAGAGTCACGAACGCCTCATACGGGACCAATGTGAATCGTAGGAACCGACTGCGTAGTCATGGGGCTCTCGGTTTGAGTGTACGACATTAATTTGAAAAAAATTAGACTTAAGCATAAAAACATGCCATCGAAGGGTGAGGACGCCAAAAGCTATAAAACGGTCATGTAAGAGTCACGAACGCCTCGTACGGAACCAATGTAACTCGTAGGAACCGATCGCGTAGTCATGGGGCTCCCGATTTGAGTGTATGAATAAATGGTCCGATAATAGTTACGAACACCTCGTATGGGACCAATGTAACTCGTAGGAACCGACCGTGTAGTCATGGGGCTCCCGGTTTGAGTGTACGACGTAAATTTACAAAAAGTTAGACTTGAGCATAAAAACATGCCATCGAAGGGTGAAAACGTAAAACCACCACAAAACGGTCCCGTAAGAGTCACAAACACCTCGCACAGGACCAATGTGACTCGTAGGAACCGACCACGTAGTCACAGGGCTTTCGTTTTGAGTGTACGACGTACATTTCCCAAAAATTAAACTTAAACATAAAAACATGCCATCCTTGGGTGAAAACATAAAACAAACACAAAACGGTCCGAAAAGAGTCACGAACACCTCACACGGGACCAATGTGACTCGTAGAAACCGACCGCGTAGTCACAGGGATCCCGACTTGAGTGTACGGCGTAAATTTGCAAAAAACTAGACTTAAGCATAAAAACATGCCATCGAAGGGTGAAAACGTAAAACGAACACAAAATGTTCCCGTAAGAGTCACGAACACCTCACACGGGACCAATGTGACTCATAAAAACCGACCGCGTAGTCCCGGGGCTCCCAGTTTCAGTGTACGGCGTAAATTTGAAAAAAATTAGACTTAGAGTAAAAACATGCCATCGAAGGGTGAAAACGTAAAACAAACACAAAATGGTCTTGTAAGAGTCACGAACGCCTCGCACGGGAACAATGTGATTCGTAGAAACCGACCGCGTAGTAACGGAGCTCCCGGTTTAAGTGTACGACGTCAATTTGAAAAAAAATAGACTTAAGCGAACAAACATGCCATCGAAGGGTGAAAACATAAAATAAACACAAAACAGTTCGGTAAGAGTCATGAACACCTCGCACGGAACCAATGTGACTCGTAGGAACCGACTGCGTAGTCACTGGGGGCTTCCAATTTGAGTGTACGACGTCAATTTACAAAAAATTAGACTTAAGCATAAAAACATGCAATCGAAGGGTGAAAATGTAAAACAACCACAAAATGGTCCCGTAAGAGGCACAAACACCTCGTACAGGACCAATGTAACTCGTAGGAACCAATTGCGTAGTGAGGGGGCTCCCGGTTTGAATGTACGACATAGATTTACAAAACGTTAGACATAAGCATAAAAACATACCATGAAAGGGTGAAAACCTAAAACAAACACAAAACGGTATCGTAAGAGTCTCGCACAACCCGCACGGGACCAATGTGACTCGTAGGATCCGACAGCGTAGTCACGGGGCTCCCGATTTGAGTGTACCACGTAAATTTACAAAAATTTAGATTTAAGCATAAAAATATGCCATCTAAAACATAAAATATCCACAAAATGGTCCGGTAAAAGTCACGAACGCCTCACACGGGACCAATGTGACTCATAGGAACAGATCGTGTAGTCACGGGGCTCCCGGTTTGAGTGAACGACGTAAATTTGCAAAAAATCAGACTTAAGCATAAAAATCATGCCATCGAATGGTGAGAACGTAAAACAACCACAAAACGGTCAGGTAAGAGGTACTAACACCTCGCACAACACCAATGTGACTCGTAGAAACCGACCGCGTTGTCACGGGGCCCCAGGTTTGAGTGTATGATGTAAGTTTGAAAAAAATTATACTTAAGCATAAAAACATGGCATCGAAGGGAGAGAACATAAAACAACCACAAAACGATGCTGTAAGTGTCAGGAACGCCTCGTATGAGACCAACATGACTCGTAGGAACCGATCGCGTAGTCATAGGGCTCCCGGTTTGAGTGTAGAATGTTAATTTGAAAAAAAATAGACTTAAGCGTAAAAACATGCCATTGAAGGATGCGAACGCAAAAAGCCACAAAACGGTCCCGTAAGAGTCACGAACGACTCGTACGGGATCAATGTGAGTCGTAGGAACCGATCGCGTAGTCATGGAGCTTTCGATTTGAGTGTACGACAAAATGGTTCGGTAAGAGTTACGAACACCTCACACGGGACCAATGTAACTCGTAGGAACAGATTGCGTAGTCATGGGGCTCCCGGTTTGAGTGTGTGGAGTAAATTTATAAAAAGTTAGACTTAAGCATAAAAATATGTCATTGAAGGGTGAAAACGTAAAACATCCACAAAACGGTCCCGTAAGCGTCACGAACACCTCGCACGGGACCAATGTGACTCGCAGGAACCGACCGCGTAGTCATGGGGCTCCCGGTTTGGGAGTACGACGTAAATTTGTAAAAAGTTAGACTTAAGAATAAAAACATGCCGTCGAAGGGTGAAAATATAAAATAAACACAAAACGGTCCCATAAGAGTCACGAACACCTCGCACGGGACCAATGTGACTTGTAGGAACCGACCGCATAGTCACGGGACTCCCGATTTGAGTGTGCGACGTAAATTTGCAAAAAATTAGACTTAAGCGTAAAATCATGCCATCGAATGGTGAGAACGTAAAACAACCACAAAACGGTCCTGTAAGAGGCACGAACGCCTCGCACGGAACCAATGTGACTCGTTGGAACCAATCGCGTAGTCAGGGGACTGTTGATTTGAGTGTACGACATAAATTTAAAAAAAGATATACTTAAGCATAAAAACATGCCATCTAAGGGTGAGAACGTAAAAAATACATAAAACGGTCCTACAAGAGGCACGATCGCCTCACACGAGACAAATGTGACTCATAGGAACCGACCGCGTAGTCATGGGGCTCTCGATTTGAGTGTACGACGTAAATTTGACAAAAATTAGACTTAAACATAAAAACATGCCATCAAAGGGTGAAAATGTAAAACAAACACAAAACGATCAGGTAAGAGTCACGAACACCTCGTAAGGGATCAAGTTAACTCGTAGGAACCAACCGCGTAGTCACGGGGCTCCCGGTTTGAGTGTACGATGTAAATTAACAAAAAGTTATATTTGAGCATAAAATCATGCCATCGAGGGGTGAAAACATAAAACAAACATGAAACGGTCCCGTAAGAGTCACGAACACCTCGCACGGGATCAATGTGACTCGTAAAAATCGGCCGCATAGTCACGAGACTTCTGATTTGAGTGTACGACGTAAATTTTCAAAAATTAGACTTAATCATAAAAACATTCCATCGAAGTGTTAAAACGTAAAACAAACACAAAACGGTCCCGTAAGAGTGACGAACGCCTCGCACGGGACCTTTGTGACTCGTAGAAACCTACCGCGTAATCACAGGGCTCCTGGTTTGAATGTATGATGTCAATTTGAACAAAATAGACTTAAGCATAAAAACATTCCATCGAAGGGTGAAAACGTAAAACAAACACAAAACGGTCCCGTAAGAGTTATGAATGCCTCGCACGGGACCAATGTAACTCGTTGGAACCGACCGCGTAGTCATGGGACTCCCGGTTTGAGTGTACGACGTAAATTTACAAAAAAATAGACTTAAGCGAAAAAATCATGCCATCGAATGGTGAGAACGTAAAACAACCACAAAACGGTCTGGTAAGAGGCACGAACACCTCACACGACACTAGTGCGACTCGTACGAATCGACCGCGTTGTCACGGGGCTCCAAGTTTGATTGTACGACTTAAATTTGAAAAAAATTATACTTAAGCGTAAAAACATGCCATCGAAGGGTGAGAATGTAAAACAACCACAAAACAATCTTGTAAGAATCACGAACACCTCGTACGGGACCAACGTGACTCGTA
The DNA here is from genome assembly GCA_949130495.1 of Sambucus nigra. Taxonomy (NCBI): domain Eukaryota; kingdom Viridiplantae; phylum Streptophyta; class Magnoliopsida; order Dipsacales; family Adoxaceae; genus Sambucus; species Sambucus nigra. The sequence goes on from OX422214.1 coordinate 429,436,039, forward strand.
GGAACCGACCGTGTAATCATGGGGCTCCCGATTTGAGTGTATGACATTAATTTGAAAAAACTTAGACTTAAGCATAAATACATGCCATTGAAGGGTACGAACGTAAAAAGCCACAAAACGGTCCCCTAATAGTCACGAACGATTCGTACGGGACCAATGTAACTCGTAGGAACTGACCGCGTAGTCACTGGGCTCCCGGTTTGAGTGTACGATGTAAATTTGCAAAAAATTAGGCTTAAGCATAAAAACATGCCATCGAATGGTGAAAACATAAAACTGCCACAAAATGGTCCCGTAAGAGGCACGAACGTCTCGTACGGGACCAATCCAACTCGTAAGAACCAACTGCGCTGTCACGGGGCTCCCGGTTTATGTGTACGACGTAAATTTACAAAAAGTTATACTTAAGCATAAAAACATGCCATCGAAGGGTGAAAACGTAAAACAAACACAAAATGATCCCGTAAGAGTCACACACAACTCGCACGGGACCAATGTGATAAGTAAGAACCGACCGCGTAGTCCCGGGGCTCCCAGTTTGAGTGTACGACATAAATTTGCAAAAAATTATACTTAAGCATAAAAACATGCCATCGAAGGGTGAAAACGTAAAACAAATACAAAACGATCCCGTAAGATTCACAAACACCTCGCACGGGACCAATGTGGCTCATAAGAACTGATCGCGTAGTCACGGGGCACCCGGTTTGAGTGTAAGACGTCAATTTGTAAAAAAAATAGAGTTAAGCATAAAAACATGCCATCGAAGGGTGAAAACGTAAAAAAAACACAAAACGGTCCCGTAACAGTCACGAATACCTCGCACGGGACCAATGTGACTTGTAGGAACCAATCGCGTAGGCATGACACTCCCGGTTTGAGTGTACGACGTAAATTTGCAAAAAATAGACTGGAGCATAAAACAGAAGCCATCGAAGGGTGAAAACGTAAAATAACCACAAAACGGTCCCGTAAGGGTCACGAACACCTCGCACGGGACCAATGTTATTCGAAGGAACCGATTGCGTTGTCACGGGGCTTCCGGTTTGAGTGTACGACGTAGATTTGAAAAAAATTAGACTTAAGCATAAAACATGCCATCCAAGGGTGAAAACGTATAACAAACACAACCCATTCCGGTAAGAGTCACGAACAGCTCGCATGGGACCAATGTCACTCGTAGGAACCGATCGCGTAGTCACGTGGCTCCCGGTTTGAGTGTACGACGTAAATTTGCAAAAATTAGACTTAAGCATAAAAATAGGCCATCGAAGGGTGAAAACGTAAAACAACCATAAAATGGTCCCGTAAGAGGCATAAATGCCTCGTACGGGACTAATGCAACTCGTAGGAACCAACTGCGTAGTCACGGGGTCCCAGTTTATGTGCACGATGTAAATTTACAAAAAGTTTGACTTAAGCATAAAAACACGCCATCGAAGGGTGAAAACATAAAACAAACACAAAACGATCCCGTAAGAGTCACGAACACCTCGCACGGGACCAATGTGACTCGCAGGAACCGACCGCGTACTCATGGGGCTCCCGATTTGAGTGTAAGATGTAAATTTACAAAAAATTAGACTTAAACATATACATTCCATCGAAGGGTGAAATCGTAAAACAACCACAAAACGGTCCCGTAAGAGTCACGAACACCTTGCACGAGACAAGGGTAAGTAGTAGGAACCGACCGCGTAGTCACGGGACCTTCGGTTTGAGTGAACGACGTAAATTTGAAAAAAAATAAACTTAAGAATAAAAACATGCCGTCGAAGGGTGAAAACGCAAAACGGCCAGAAAATGGTCCCATAAAAGGCACGAATGCCTCGCACGGACCAATGTGACTCATAGGATCCGACCGTGTAGTCACGGGGCTCCCGGTTTGAGTGACAACGTAAATTTGTAAAAAATTAGATTTAAGCATAAGAACATGCTATCGAAGGGTGAAAATGTAAAATAGCCACAAAACGGTCCGGTAAGCGTCACGAACGCCTCGCACGGGACTAATATGACTCGTACGAACATATTGCGTAGTCACGGTGCTCCCGATTTAAGTTTACGACGTAAATATACAAAAATTAGACTTAAGCATAAAAATCATGCCATCGAATAGTGAGAACGTAAAACAACAACAAAACGGTCCGGTAACCGTCATGAACACCTCACACGACACCAATGTGACTTGTAGGAACCGACCGCGTAGTCACGGGGCTCCAGGTTTGAGTGTATGACGAAAATTTAAAAAAAATTAGACTTAAGCATAAAAACATGCCATCGAAGGCTGAGAACATAAAATAACCACAAGACGGTCCCGTAAGAGTCAAGAATGCCTCGTAAGGGACCATGTGACTCGTAGGAACCGACCACATAGTCATGGGGCTCCCGGTTTGAGTGTAGGATGTTAATTTGAAAAAAATAGACTTAAGCATAAAAACATGCCATCGAAGGGTGAGAACGTAAAAAGGCAAAAAACGGTCTCGTAAGAGTCACGAACGCCTCGTACGGGACCAATGTGAGTAGTAGGAACCAATCGCGTAGTCATGGGGCATTCGATTTGAGTGTACGACAAATTTATGACATTTTTTTGCTTAAGTCTAATTTTTTTCAAATTTATGCCGTACACTCAAATCGGGAACCCAAATCGAGTGGTAAAACAAGCCCAAAATGGGGTTCCCGATTTGAGTGTACGGCATAAATTTGAAAAAAATTAGACTTAAGCAAAAAAATGCCATAGAAGGGTAATTACGTAAAATGCCACAAAACGGCCTCGCAAGAGGCACGAACGCCTCACATGGGACCAATGTGACTCATAGGAACCGACCGTATAGTCACGGGGCTCCCGATTTGAGTGTACGACGTAAATTTGAAAAAAATTAAACCTAAACATAAAAACATGCCATCGATGGGTGAAAACATAAAACAGACACAAAACGGTCCGGTAACAGTCACGAACACCTCGAACGGGATCAATGTAACTCCTAGGAACCCACCACTTAGTCACGGGGCTCCCGATTTGAGTGTACGACGTAAATTTATAAAAAGTTTGACTTAAGCATATGAACATGCCATTGAAGGGTGAAAATGTAAAACAAACATAATAATGGTCTCGTAAGAGTCACGAATGCCTCGCACGGGACCAATGTGACTCGTAGGAACCGACCGTGTAGTCACGGGGCTCCCAGTTTGAGTGTACGACATCAATTTGCAAAAAATAGACTTAAGCACAAAAACATGCCATCGAAGGGAGAAAACATAAAACAAACACAAAACGGTCCCGTAAGAGTCACAAACGCCTTACACGGGACCAATGCGACTCGCATGAATCTACCGTGTAGTCATGGGGCTCCCGGTTTGATTGTACGACGAAAATTTGCAAAATATTAGACTTGAGCATAAGAACATGCCCTCAAAGGGTGAAAACGTAAAACAACCACAAAACGGTCTCGTAAGAGTCACGAACACCTCACACGGGACCAATGTGACTCGTAAGAACTGACGGCGTAGCCATGGGGCTTCCGGTTTGACTATACGAGGAAAATTTTCAAAAAATTGGACTTAAGCATTAAAACATGCCATCGAAGGGTTAAAACATAAAATAAACACAAAACGGTCCGGTAAGAGTCACGAACTCGTCAACGGGACCAATGAGACTCATAGGAACCGACCGCGTAGTCATGGGGATCCCGGTTTGAGTGTACGACGTAAATTTGCAACAAATTACACTTAAGCATAAAATCATGCCATCGAAGGGTGAAAACGTAAAAAAAACACAAAACGGTCCCGTAAGAGTCATGAACACCTCGAATCGGACCAATGTGACTTGTAGAAACCGACCATGTAGTCACGGGGCTCCCAGTTTGAGTGTACGACGTCAATTTGCAAAAAAATAGAGTTAAGCATAAAAACATGCCATCGAAGGGTGAAAATGTAAAATAAACACAAAACGGTCCCGTAAGAGTCACAAACGCCTCACACGGGACCAATGTGACTCGTAGGAACCGACCGCGTAGTCACGGGACTCCCGGTTTGAGTGTACGACGTAAATTTCAAAAAAGTTAGACTCGAGTGTAAAAAAGATGCCATCGAAGGTTGAAAACGTAAAACAGCCACAAAACGGTCCCGTAAGGGTCACGAACACCTTGCACGGGACCAGTGTGACTTGAGGGAACTGGTCGCGTAGTCACGGGTCTCCCAGTTTGAGTGTATGACGTAAATTTATAAAAAAATCGACTTAAGCATAAAAATTTCCATCAAAGGGCAAAACGTAAAACAGCGACACAACGGTCCCGTAAGAGTCACGAACACCATGTACGAGACATGGCATCAAAGGGTGAAAACGTAAATTATCAAAAAATTAGAGCGACATAACGTAGGAACCAACCGCGTAGTCTCTGCGCTCCCGGTTTGAGTGTACGACGTAAATTATCAAAAAATTAGACTTAAACATAAAAACATGCCATCGAAGGGTGAAAACGTAAAACAAGCACAAAACGATCCGGTAAGAGTCACGAACACCTCGCACGGGATCAATGTAACTCGTAGGAGCCAACCGCGTAGTCACAGGACTCCCGATTTTAGTGTACATCGTAAATTTCCAAAAAGTTGGACTTAAGCATTAAAACATGCCATCGAAGGGTGAAAACGTAAAAAAAACACAAAACGGTCCCGTAAGAGTCATGAACTCCTCGCACGGGAACAATGTGACTCGCAGGAACCGACCGCGTAGTCACAGGGATCTCGGTTTGAGTGTACGACATAAATTTGCAAAAAATTAGACTTGAGCATAAAAACATGCCATCGATGGGTGAAAATGTAAGATAGCCATAAAACGGTCCCGTAAGAGTTACGAAGACCTCGCACGGGACCAATGTGACTCGTAAGAACCGACCGCGTAGTCACGGGACTTTCAGTTTGAGTGTATGATGTAAATTTGCAAAAAATTAGACTTGAGCATAAAAACATGCCATCCATGGGTGAAAACGTAAAACAAACGCAACACATTTCGATAAGCTTCACGAACACCTCGCATGGGACCAATGTGACTCGTAGGAATCGATCGCGTAGTCACGGGGCTCCCGGTTTGAGTGTACGACATAAATTTGCAAAAAATTAGACTGGAGCATAAAAACATGCCATCGAAGGGTGAAAACGTAAAACAGCCACACAATGATCACGTAAGAGGCACGAACGCCTCGTACGGGACCAATGTAACTCGTAGGAACCAACCACGTAGTCACGGGGATCCCGATATGAGCGTATGATATAAATTTACAAAAGTTAGAAATAAGCATAAAAACATGCCATCAAAGTTTGAAAACGTAAAATTAACCCAAAACGGTCCCGTAAGAGTCACGAACAACTTGCACGGGACCAATGTGACTCGTAGGAACCGACTGGTAGTCACGTGGCATCCGGTTTGAGTGTATGACGTAAATTTGCAAAAAATTAGACTAAAGCATAAAAACATGCCATTGAAGGGTGAAAACGCAAAACAACCACAAAATGGTCCCGTAAGAGTGACGAACGCCTCGTACGGGACCAATGTGACTCGTAGGAACCGACCGTGTAGTCATGGGGCTCCCGGTTTGAGTGTACAACGTTAATTTGAAAAAAATAGACTTAGCATAAAAACATGCCATTGAAGGGTGAGAACGTAAAAAGCCATAAAACGGTACCGTAAGAGTCACGAAAACCTCGTACGGGACCAATGGGACTCGTAGCAACCGACAACGTAGTCATGGTCTCCTAGTTTGAGTGTACAACAAAATGGTCTGGTAAGAGTTATGAACACCTCGCACGGGACCAATGTAACTCGTAGGAACCGACCGCGTAGTCATGGAACTCCCGATTTGTGTGTACGACGTAAATTTACAAAAAGTTAGACTTGAGCATGAAAACATGCCATCAATAAGTGAAAACGTAAAACAACCACAAAACTGTCCCGAAAGAGTAAGGAACACCTCGCACAGGACCAATGTGACTCGTAGAACCGACCGCGTAGTCACGAGGCTCTCGATTTGAGTGTATGACGTAAATTTGCCAAAAATTAGACTTAAGCATCAAAACATGCCATCCAACGGTGAAAATGTAAAACAAACACAAAACGATCCGATAAGAGTCACAAACACCTCACACGGGACCAATATGACTCGTAGGAACCGATCGCATAGTCACGGGGATCCCGGTTTGAGTGTACGACGTAAATTTGCAAAAAAATAGACATAATAAAAACATGCCATCGAAGGGAGAAAACGTAAAACAAACACAAAAAGTTCCCGTAAGAGTGACGAACACCTCGTACGGGACCAATGTGACTCGTAAGAACCGATCGCGTAGTCCCGGGGCTTTCAGTTTGAGTGTGCGACGTAAATTTGCACAAAATTAGATTAAAGCATAAAAACATGCCATCAAAGGGTGAAAACATAAAACAAACACAAAACAGTCCCGTAAGAGTCACGAACGACTCGCGCGAGAATAATGTGACTCATAGGAACCGACCGCGTAGTCACGAGGCTCCCGATTTGAGTGTACGATGTCAATTTATAAAAAGTTAGACTTGAGCATAAAATCATGCCATCGAATGGTGACAATGAAAAACAACAACAAAACGGTCCCATAAGAGGCACGAACGCTTTGCATGGGACCAATGTGACTCGTTGGAACCGACCGCGAAGTCACGGGGTGCCCGGTTTGAGTGTACGACATAAATTTGAAAAAAATAGGCTTAAGTATAAAAACATGCCATCGAAGAGTAAGAATGTAAAAATCCACAAAACGTTCCCGCAAGAGGCACGAACGCCTTGCACGTGACTAATGTGGCTCGTAGGATCTGACCGCGTAATCATGGGGCTCCTGGTTTGAGTGTACGATGTAAATGTGAAAAAAAATTAAACTTAAACATAAAAACATGCCATCGAAGGGTAAAAACGTAAAAATAACATAAAAAGGTCCGGTAAGGGTCATGAACACCTCGCAAGGGATTAATGTAACTCGTAGGAACCAATCGCGTGGTCACGGGGCTCTCGGTTTGAGTGTACAACGTAACTTTACAAAAAGTTAGAATTAAGCATAAAAACATGCCATCGAAGCGTGAAAACATAAAACAAAGATAAAATGATCCCGTAAGAGTCACGAACACCTAGCACGAGACCAATGTGACTCGTAGGAATCGACCGCTTAGTTACGGGACTTTCGATTTGACTGGACGACGTAGATTTTCAAAAAATTAGACTTAAGCATAAAAACATGCCATCCAAGGGTGAAAACGTAAAATAAACACAACACATTTCGATAAGAGTCACGAACACCTCGCACAGGACCAATGTCACTCGTAGGAATCGACCGGGTAGTCATGGGGCTCTCGATTTAAGTGCACGACGGAAAGTTGCAAAAAATTAGACTTAAGCATAAAAACATGCCATCTAAGGGTGAAAACGTAAAATAACCACAAAATGGTCCCATAAGAGGCACGAACTCCTCGTACGGGACCAGTGTAACTCGCAGGAACCCACCGCGTAGTCACGGGGATCCCGATTTGAGTGTATGACATATATTTACAAAAAGATAGACTTATGCATAAAAACATGCCATCGAAGGGTGAAAACATAAAACAAACACAAAACGGTCCCGTAAGAGTCACGCACAACTCGCACGGTACCAATGTGACTTGTAAGAACCGATCGCGTAGTCCCGGGGCTCCCAGTTTGAGTGTACGACGTAAATTTGAAAAAAATTAAACTTAAGCATAAAAACATGCCATCGAAGGGTGAAAACATACAACAAACACAAAACAGTCCCGTAAGAGTCGCACGGGACCAATATGACTCGGAGGAACCGACCGCGTAGTCACAGCGCTCCCGATTTGTGTGTACGATGCCAATTTGCAAAAAATTAGAGTAGAGCGTAAAAAATATGCCATCGATGGGTGAAAATGTAAAACAGCCACAAAACGATCCCGTAAGGGTCACGAGCTCCTCGCATGTGACCAATGTGACTCGAAGGAACCGATCGCATAGACACGGGTTTTCCGATTTGAGTGTACAACGTAGATTTATAAAAAAAATAGACTTAAGCATAAAAACATGCCATCCAAGGGTGAAAACGTAAAACAAACACAACCCATTCCGGTAAGAGTCACGAACACCTCGCACGGAACCAATGTCACTCGAAGGAAACGACCGCGTAGTCACAGGGCTCTCGGTTTGAGTGTACGATGTAGATTTGCAAAAAATTAGGCTTAAGCAAAAAAATGCCATAGAAGGGTGAAAACGTAAAACATTCACAAAATGGTCCCGTAAGAGGCACAAACGCCTCGTATGGGTCCAATTTAACTCGTAGGAACCAACTGTGTAGTCACTGGGATCCCGATTTGAGTGTATGAAATAAATTTACAAAAACTTAGACTTAAGCATAAAAACATGCCATCGAAGGGTGAAAACATAATACAAACACAAAACGATCTTGTAAGAGCGACGCACAACTCCCACGGGATCAATGTGACTCGTAGGATCCAATCGCGTAGTCACGGGGCTTCCGGTTTGGTTGTACCACGTAAATTTGTAAAGAAATAGATTTAAGCATAAAAACATGTCATCGAAAATATAAAATAGACACAAAACGGTCCGGTAAAAGTGACAAACGCCTCACACGGGACCAATGTGACTCGTAAGAACCGACCGCGCAGTCACGGGGCTCCCGGTTTGAGTGTACGATGTAAGAGTCATGAACACCTCGTACGGGACCAATGTGACACGTAGGAACTGACCACGTAGTCACGGGGCTCTCGGTTTGAGTGTACGACGTTAATTTGAAAAAAATTAGACTTAAGCATAAAAACATGCCATCGAAGGGTTAGAAGGCAAAAAGGCACAAAACGGTCCCGTAAGAGTCACGAACGCGTCGTTAGCTACCAATGTGACTCGTAGGAACCGACCACGTAGTCATGGGGCTTTTGATTTGACTGTATGACAAAATGGTCCGGTAAGAGTTAGGAACTCCTCGCACGGGACCAATGTAAGTCGTAGGAACTGACCGTGTAGTACTGGGGCTCACGGTATGAGTGTACGATGTAAATTTATAAAAAATTAGACTTAATACTAAAAACATGGCATCGATGGGTGAAAACGTAAAATAAACCCAAAACAGTCCCGTAAGAGTCACGAACACCTCACACAGGAACAATGTGACTCGTAAGAACCGACCGCGTAGTCTTGGGGTTCCTGGTTTGAGTGTACGATGTAAATTTGCAAAAAAAGTAGATTTAAGCATAAAAACATGCCGTCGAAGGGTGAAAACATAAAACAAACACAAAACGATCATGTAAGAGTCACGAACACCTCGCACGAGACCAATGTGACTCGTAGGAACCAACCGAGTAGTCACAGGGCTCCCGGTTTGAGTGTACGACGTAAATTTGAAAAAAATTAGACTTAAGCGTAAAATCATTCCATCGAATGGTGAGAACATAAAACAACCACAAAACGGTCCCGTAAGACACACGAATGCCTCATAGGGACCAATGTGACTCGTTGGAATCGATCGCGAAGTCGCGGGGCTCCCGATTTGAGTGTATGACATAAATTTGAAAAAAATTAGACTTAAGCACAAAAACATGCCATCGAAGGGTGAGAACGTAAAAATCCACAAAAAGGTCCCGCAAGAGGAAGAAATGCCTCACACGGGAACAATGTGACTCGTAGAAACCGACCGCGTAATCACGGGGTTCTCGGTTTGAGTGTAAGACATAAATTTGAAAAAAATTAGACTTAAACATAAAAACATGCCATCGAAGGGTGAAAACATAAAATAAACACAAAACGGTCTGATAAGAGTCTTGAACACCTCGCACGGGATCAATCTAACTCGTAGGAACCAACCGCGTTGTCACGGGGATCCCGATTTTAATGTAGGACGTAAATTTACAAAAAGTTATACTTAAGCATAAAAACATGCCATCGAAGGGTGAAAACGTAAAACAAACACAAAACAGTCCAGTAAGAGTCAAGAACACCTCGCACGGGACCAATGTGACACGTAGGAACCGACCGCGTAGTCACGGGACTTCCGGTTTGAGTGTATGACGTAGATTTCTTAAAAATTACACTTTAGCATAAAAACATGCCATCCAAGGGTGAAAACGTAAAACAAACACAAAATATTTCGGTAAGAGTCACGAACACCTCACACGGGACCAATGTCACTCGTAGGAACCGATCGCGTAGTCACGGGGCTCCCGGTTTGAGTGTACGACGTAAAGTTGCAAAATATTAGACTTAAGCATAAAAACATGCCATCGAAGGGCGAAAACATAAAACAACCACAAAATGGTCCCATAAGAGGCACATACGCCTCATACGGGACCAATGTAACTCGTAGGAGCCCACCGCAATGACATGGGGCTCCCGATTTGAGTGTACGACATAAATTTACAAAAAGTTAGACTTAAGCATAAAAACATGCCATCGAAGGGTGAAAACATAAAACAAACACAAAACGGTCCAGTAAGAGTCACGCACAACTCGCACGGGACCAATGTGACTCGTAGGAACCGATCGCGTAGTCACGGGGCTCCCGGTTTGAGTGCACGATATAAATTTGCAAAAAATTAGACTTAAGCATAAAAACATGCCATCGAAGGGTGAAAATGAAAAATAGCCACAAAATGGGCCCGAAAGAGGCACGAACGCCTCGCACGGGACCAATGTAACTCGTAGGATCCGACTGCGTAGTCATGGGGGTCCCAGTTTGAGTGTACCACGTAAATTTACAAAAATTAGATTTAAGCATAAAAACATGCCATCGAAGGGGAAATGTAAAATAGCCACAAAACGGTCCGATAAGAGTCACGAACGCCTTACACGGGACTAATCTGACTCATAGGAACCGACCGCGTAGTCAAGGGGCTCTCGATTTGAGTGTTCGATGTAAATTTGTAAAAAGTTAGACTTAAGCATAAAAATCATGCCATCGATTGATGATAACGTAAAATAACCATAAAACGGCCCGGTAAGAGTCACGAATACCTCGCACGACACCAATGTGACTCGTAGGAACCGATCGCGTAGTCACAGGGCTCCAGGTTTGAGTGTACAACATAAATTTATAAAAAAATAGACATAAGCATACAAACATGCCATCGAAGGGTGAGAATGTAAAACAACCACAAAAAGGTCTTGTAAGAGTCATGAACGCCTCGTACGGGACCAATGTGACTCGTAGGAAACAGCCGCGTAGTCATGGGGCTCCGGGTCTGAGTGTACGATGTTAATTTGAAAAAAAATAGGCTTAATCATATAAACATGCCATCGAAGGGTGAGAACGCAAAATGGCACAAAACCGCCCGGTCAGAGTCACGAACGCCTCTTACGGGACCAATGTGACTCATAGGAACCGATCGCGTACTCATGGGGCTTTCGGTTTGAGTGTACGAAAAAATGGTCCGACAAGAGTTACGAACACCTCGTACGAGACCAATGTGACTCGTACGTGGTCACGGGGCTCCCAGTTTTAGTGTACGACCTAAATTTGCAAAATATTAGACCTAAGCAAAAAATCATGCCTTCGAATGGTGAGAACATAATACAACCACAAAACGGTCCCATAAGAGGCACAACCGCCTCGCACGGGACCAATGTGACTCGTTGGAACCGATCACGTAGTCACGGGGCTCCCGATTTGAGTGTACGATATAAATTTAAAAAAAATTAGACTTAGGCATAAAAAGTTACCATCGAAGGGTGAGAACTTAAAAAGCCACAAAACGGTCCCGTAAAAGGCACGAACGCCTCGCACGGGACCAATGTGACTGGTAGGAGCTGACCATGTAGTCACGGATCTCCCGGTTTAAGTGTAAAACATAAATTTTAAAAAAATTAGACTTAAACAAAAAAATGCCATCGAAGGGTGAAAACGTAAAACAAACACAACACATTCCGATAAGAGTCATGAACACCTCGCACGAGACTAATGTGACTCGTAGGAACCGACCGCGTAGTCACGGGACTCCCGGTTTAAGTGTACGATGTAAATTTGTCAAAAAGTAGACTTAAGCAAAAAAACATGCCATCGAAGGGTGAAAACGTAAAACATCCACAAAATGGTCCCGTAAGAGGCACGAACGCCTCATACGGGACCAATGTAACTCGTAGGAACCAACCGCGTAGTCACGGGGCTCTCGATTTGAGTGTACGCCATAAATTTACAAAAAGTTAGACTTAATCATAAAAACATGGCATCGAAGTTTGAAAAGGTAAAACAAAAACAAAACGGTCCCGTAAGAGTCACGAACACCTCACACGGGACCAATGTGACTCGTAGGAATCAATCGCGTTATCACGGGGCTCCCGATTTGAGTGTACAACGTAAATTTGCAAAAAATTAGACTGGAGCATAAAAAGAAGCCATTGAAGTGTGAAAATGTAAAACAGCCACAAAACGGTCCCGTAAGGGTCATGAACACCTCACACGGGACCAAAGTGACTCGAAGGGATAGGCCGCGTAGTCACAGGTCTCCCGATTTGAGTGTACGATGTAAATTTAAAAAAAATTAGACTTAAGCATAAAAAACCCATCGAAGGGTGAAAACGTAAAACACCCATAAAATGGTCCCGTAAGAGTCACGAACACATCGCACTAGACGAAGGCAAGTCGTAGGAACCGCCCTGTAGTCACTGCGCTCCCGGTGTGAGTGTACGACGTAAATTGTCAACAAATTATACTTAAGCATGAAAATATGCCGTCGAAGGGTGAAAATGTAAAACAAACACAAAACGGTCCCATAAGAGTCACGAACACCTCGCACGGGACCAATGTGACTCGTAGGAACCGATCGCGTGGTCACAGGGCTCCCGGTTTGAGTGTACGGCATAAATTTGCAAAAAATTAGATCTAAGCGTAAAATCATACCATCGAATGGTGAAAACAAAAAACAACCACAAAACGATCCCGTAAGACACACGAATGTCTCGTACGGGACCAAGTGACTCGTAGGAATCGACCGCGTAGTCACGGGGCTCCCGGTTTGAGTGTACGACGTAAATTTTAAAAAAATTAGACTTAAACAAAAAAAATAAGCCATCGAAGGGTGAAAACATAAAACAAACCCAACACATTCCGATAAGAGTCACGAACACCTCGCACGGGACCATTGTGACTCGTAGGAACCGATCGCGTAGTCACGGGGATCCCGGTTTGAGTGTACGACGTAAATTTGCAAAAATTTAGACTTAAGCATAAAAACATGCCATCGAAGGGTGAAAACATAAAACAACCTCAAAAGGGTCCCGTAAGAGGCACGAACGCCTCATACGGTACCAATGTGACTCATAGGAACCGACCGCGTAGTCACGGGGCTCCCAGTTTGAGTGTACGACGTAAATTTGCAAAAATTAGACTTAAGCATAAAAACATGCCATCGAACGGTGAAAACGCAAACTAGCCACAAAATGGTCCCGTTAGAGTCACGAACGCCTCGCACGGGACCAATGTGACTCGTAGGAACCGACCGCGTAGTCGTGGGGCTCCCGATTTGAGTGTACGACATTAATTTGAAAAAAATTAGACTTAAGAATAAAAACATGCCATCGAAGGGTGAGAATGAAAAAAGCCATAAAACGGTCCGATAAGAGTCACGAATGCCTTGTATGGGACCATTGTGACCAGTAGGAACCAATCGTGTAGTCACGGGCTCCCGGTTTGTGTGTACAATAAAATGGTTCAAAATGAGTTACGAACACCTCGCACGGGACCAATGTAACTCATAGGAACCGACCGCGTAGTCATGGGGCTCCCGATTTGAGTGTACGACGTAAATTTACAAAAATGTTTGAATTGAGCATAAAAACATGCCATCGAATGGTGAAAATATAAAACCACAACAAAATGGTCCCGTAAGAGTCACGAACACATCGCACGGGACCAATGTGACTCGCAGGAATTGATCGCGTAGTCACGGGGCTCCCTATTTTAGTGTACTATGTAAATTTGGAAAAAATTAGACTTGAGCATAAAAACATGCCATCGAAGGGTCAATACGTAAAACAGGCATAAAACTATCCTGAAAGAGTCACGAACACATCGCATGGGACCAATGTGATTCATAGGAACCGACTGCGTAGTCAGGGATTCCAGTTTGAGTGTACGATGTAAATTTGTAAAAAATTAGACGTAAGCATAAAAACATGCAATCAAAGGGGGAAAACATAAAACAAACCCAAAATGGTCTCATAAGAGTCTCGGACGGCTCGTACGGGACCAATGTGACTCGTTGGAACCGACTGCATAGTCGAGGGGCTCCCGATTCGAGTGTACGATGTAAATTTTCAAAAAATTAGATTTAAACATAAAAACATGCCATCGAAAGGTGAAAACGTAAAATAAACAGAAAACGGTTCACGGGGATCCCAGTTTGACTGTACAACGTCAATTTGCAAAAAAATAGACTTAAGCATAAAAATATGCCATCGAAGGGTAAAAATGTAAAATATCCACAAAACGGTTCCTTAAATGTTAAGAACGCCTCGCACGGGACCAATGTGACTCGTAGGAACCGATTCCGTAGTCACGGGGCTCCCGGTTTGAGTGTACGACATAAATTTGCAAAAAGTTAGACTGGAGCATAAAAAAGATGCCATCAAATGGTGAAAACGTAAAACAACCACAAAACGGTCCCGTAAGAGTCACGAACACCTCGCACGGGACCAATGTGACTCGTAGGAACCGGCCGTGTAGTCATGGGTCTACCGATTTTAGTATACGATCTAAATTTACAAAAAAATAGACTTAAGCATAAAAAATGCCATCGAAGGGTGAAAACGTAAAACAGCCACAAAACGGTCCTGTAAGCGTCACGAACACCTCATACAGGATCAATGTAACTCGTAGGAACCAATCGCGTAGTCACGGGGCTCCCGGTTTGAGTGTACGATATAAATTTATAAAAACTTAGACTTAAGAATAAAAACATGCCATCAAAGGGTGAAAACGAAAAATAAACAAAAATGTTCCCGTAAGAGTCACGAACACCTCGCACGGGACCAATGTAACACGCAGGAACCGACCACGTTGTCACAGGGCTCCCGATTTGAGTGTATGACGTAAATTTGCAAAAAATTAGACTTGAGAATAAAAACATGCTATCGAAGGGTGAAAATGTAAAACATCCCCAAAACGATCCCGTAAGAGTCATGATCACCTCGCACGGGACCCATGTGACTCATACGAACCGACTGCGTAGTCACGGGACTTTCAGTTTGAGTATACGACGTAAGTTTGCAAAAAATTAGACTTAAGCATAAAAAAATGCCATCCAAGGGTGAAAATGTAAAACAAACACAACACATTCCTATAAGAATCACGAACACCTTGCACGGGACAATGTCACTCGAAGGAACCAACCACATAGTCACGGGGCTCCCAGTTTGAGTGTAGGACGTAAATTTGCAAAAAAATTAAACTTAAGCATAAAAACATGCCATCGAAGGGTGAAAATGTAAAACAACCACAAAATGGTCCCGTAAGAGGCATGAACACATCGCACGAGATCAATGTAACTCGTAGGAACCAACCGGGTAGTCACGGGGCTCCCGGTTTGAGTGTACGACATAAATTTACAAAAATTTAGACTTAAGCGAAAAAAATGCCATCGAAGAGTGAAAACGTAAAACAAGCACAAAACGGTCCTATAAGAGTCACGAACACCTCACACAAGACGAAGGTAAGTCATAAGAACCGTCTGCATAGTCACTGCACTCCCGGTTTGAGTGTATGACATAAATTTGAAAAATTTAGACTTAAGCATAAAAAGATGCCATCGAACGATGAAAGCGCAAAATCGCCACAAAATGGTCCTGCAAGAGTCACAAACGCCTCGCACGTGACCAATGTGACTCGTAGGAACCGACCGCGTAGTCATGGGGCTCCCGGTTTGAGTGTATCACGTTAATTTGAAAAAAATTAGACTTAAGAATAAAAACATGCCATCGAAGGGTGAGAGCCCAAAAAGCCATAAAACGGTCCCGTAAGAGTCACGAACGCCTCGTACGGGACCAATATGACAAGTAGCAATCGATCGTGTAGTCATGGGGCTCCCGGTTTGAGTGTACGACAAAATGTTATGGTAAGAGTTACGAACACCTCACACGGGACCAATGTAACTCATAGGAACTGATCGCGTAGTCATGGGGCTCCCGAGACGTAAATTTACAAAAAAATTGAATTGAGCATAAAAACATGCCATTGAAGGGTGAAAACGTAAAACAACCACAAAACGGTCCCATAAGAATCATGAACACATCGCACGGGATCAACGTGTGAAAGCCCCCTTATTTTAAAATCCTTTTACTTTAAAATCAATTTCCTTGTTGAGAAAGATATGTGGAAGCGTAAAGGCTATGGTTCATTAAAAACAACAAATTTTGATTTACTTCAAATTAAAATTAAACACCAAGTGAAATTTGATTAATCAATTAAAACATTTTCACTTAAACATAATTAATTAATCCAAGTCCTAGAATTTGCCTAAGTCATATTTATCAATATTTCCAAATTAGGCCAAACCAATTTTAATAATAAACTTGAATTAAATAAACATTACCCAAATTTAATTAGCACCAAGTTAAATTAAGTGTGATAATTAAAACCAATTTTATCTTGAATTATCCTAAGCATGCATTCTAAGTTATTATGTAAGATAAAAGTAAATCAATCACACTACGCCGCGATGTACGAGGAAAAACCCACAACGGGAAAAAAACCTCGTACGACCCTAGCCTCATATCCACTAAGTACGGAATTTACATTTACAAGACAGATGGCCTACTTCTTTAACTCGAACCCTCTAAAGCCTTGACACGTCTTCTTGTAACCACCTCTTCCTAACGGATAACCACGGAGCTCCACCGCGATCTCGAACTCACCGATCGGACAATAGATACATCGTCAACCACACATGGTGCCTTTTATCATGTGAGAAAGCCGCAGCTAAACAATTCTTCTTCTTTGAGGGATTTAGAAGAAAACCCAAACAATCTCTTCAATTCGGAGTAGAGACAAACCCGGTACCAAACTCCAAGCAAGATGTATATATATGAACTTGGATAAACAAAACAATGGGTGAAACTAGAGTGGTAAATGATTTTCTCTTTGAAAATTAACACTCAAAACTTGATCTTTTTCTCTTTATGATTTTGCTCTCAAAACACTCTCTAGGAGTTAGAAGGATGTGAAAAAGATATTAGAAAAAGTTGGTTTCCCGTGCATAGATATTCATCAAAAAGTTAGTGGGGTAAAACTGCTAAAAACTACTAAAAACTGCCAAAAAGTTTTCCAGTCTGGCATCTCGTTCGAACGACATTTTTGTTCGAATGAAGTCTCGTTCGAACGAGGCTTCTAAGGAAGTTCTAGTGTGAACTCGTTAGAAACTCGTTAGAAATCTCGTTCGAACAACCATCTCGTTCGAACGACATTTCGAACAAAGTTCCAGTATCCAATGAGGAAGCTCGTTGGCAAACTCATTCGAACGACATCTGGTTCGAACAAAAAACTCATTCGAACGACATATCGAACGAACTTCCAAAAAGTTTGTAAAATTCTATTTTTGCCCAGAAACTTTATATACTTTATTTTAAAGTTTTAATAGAAATCTTTCTGAAAACAAAACACAGTTTTAAAACCTAACACCCAATAAACTTGTTCCAAGCTCCTATATATATAAAATGCATTATACCTTGGGAGCATGGAACCACTGTGGATGACGTAGAAACGAGGCAAATAAACTCGGCATTTGATGAAGCTTTATACTCTTTGCCGCTACGTCTTCAAACAAAACACATCATAGGCTTGAAAGGAACACTTGAACACTATCCTATGACATAAACGTTTTTGTCCGGAATTGAGCCAAAACTACATTAAGACTCAATTGGAGAATTGTGTCCTTACAAATCTCCCCCTTTGGCTATTCCTCGACAAAAACCAAACAAAAATCCTAAAGGTCCGTCAAGCTCTACTAGACGAATTAGAAGTCCCACCCAAAATAAAAATACAATGCTTGACTCAAACAACCCAAAGGATCATGATCTTTGCCGGTGAAAGTTGCCACTTATAATATAATTCCTGCACACTTAAGCAAACACATTACACGCATAGGGAATATCAAAATATTTAATGCAAGTAAAGTAAGTACTCCCCTAAATTAATTCTCTCCCTTTATCAACAGTGATCAACTTAGAAAGACGTCTCCCCCTAAGATAAATCTCCCCCAAACTAAACTAAGATGCGATTATAATAGGTTTAGATACCATTTCTCCCCCTATCATTCTCCCCCTTTTTGTCAGGAATAGACAAAGGCTAAAGAGTTAAAATATGTAATTGCATAAAGTGATGAGAACATGAAAACATATGGGCAACAAAATCACAACTAATCCAACAAATAATAACAAATACCAACTAGGATGAAAGAAAATGATACCAAAAAGATACATAAAGTATTAAGCATGTGATATCAACAAAGAATGCAACAAGATAGATACCAATTATGAATTAAAGCATATATGGACTAGAAAGCACGGCAAAGACGAAACACAAATATCAAATATATGTATACATAAGATATAACTAATAGACGTAAGTACACATATATAGATATAAATACACAAATGACACACATAAAATATAATAGGAGTCTTTCACACTCCTATGGCAAAAATGTGTCATATGGAAACGGAAGTGTTGGGGTGTGAACTAGTAACGATTAAATTTAGACCCAATCACTTAAAACATATTCACGGAGTTCTCAATTGATTGCAAAACTTCATCACATTTGAATATAACCTCATGTGACAATATAGATTGAACTCAATGAACAAATAAACACAATGCATACAAGCCTAGAGTTTTGATGATTCTACAAACCAAATAGAGTCATGACAATAAAGACCACTAGGATAAACGGACATTGTGCAAACAGTTGATATACCATCCAATCTCCCTCAATAAGCATATATGTTCTTTTTATATTGAATGAATATATCAATTAAACATAGGCCTTGGCAATTATTTGTCTTTTAGTGCCATTTTTTTAGGCCTTTGGACCACGTATTTCTTTTAGGTTCATTTCAAACGGTGGCTCACAATCGCAAAGGATAATTATTCCTTTCGGATCCCTTCCCCGTGCACATATATATAACATTTTTTATATCTCACAAACTCACGTGCAACGGATTTTGACATGCACTAGTCCTTCTAGGCCATAAATATGTAGATGGCTAGATTGGTAAGAGAACACCTCACAAAGCACAAATGTAACATGTGACATTAAAATTTCAAATGAGCTCGTGCATGTGTGAAAAGAGGCATATAAAAATAGAATCCATTTAATCAACACAAAATCCAACTATTCCATGTAAGCATGGCAAAGAACATAATAAGGATTGACAATCTAAACCAAAAGTTCTAGTCACATGGGAGCGTAAAAGAAGGAATTCTAACACAAGTGTATGCCACATAAAGTGTGTCAAACTAAAATACACACAAAATAAAAATCTTTTTAAGTTTTTGACATTTTTAACCGAAAAAAATATATACTCAAAAGAA
Source organism: Sambucus nigra (assembly GCA_949130495.1). NCBI lineage: Eukaryota > Viridiplantae > Streptophyta > Magnoliopsida > Dipsacales > Adoxaceae > Sambucus > Sambucus nigra. Next base: position 429,455,629 of record OX422214.1, read on the forward strand.
CACACAAAAATTATTTGTATTTTTCATTAGGCTTAAATGAAAGAAATTAAACACAAATGATAAACATAAATCTTTTTGAATTTTTGATTTAATGCAAACAAAAATAAACAAATATAATACAAAAAGATAAATAAAAATCATTATTCTAGCATGAGATATGTGATGAAGCAATGACTAGAAAATGATTAAATAAGCATACACTTAGCATGATAATATAGCTTGAAGAACAAAAGCTAAAGTATGCAAACACTAACACATTCATCCTTTAGATTTAGCAAGGGAGGAAGCATGTGAAAGTAAATGAGAATCAAACGTCCTATTTTGCAAGGCAACCAAGTCGGATTTCCTAACCCAAATTAATGAAGAATAACTATCTTGGGGTGTAGGAGTTTTAACTACCTTGGTTGCTTTACGTTGGGATTTTATAGGAATTCGTTTAAGATCAAAACAAAATTTCCTAAGATGACCTTTTCGACCACAATGTGTACAAGTAAAATTATGTCGAAATTTGGTACCTAAGGAATGATCTCTAGAGTCTTTCCTAGTGGATTCTCCTAAAAAGTTGGTTTTGGCTTTGTGAGTTGATGCATTACAAGTATAGAAGCCTAAACCAGAAGTGTCATTTTTAATTTGGACCGTTCCTAATATTTTATCTAATTTTTCCGAATGACACTCCAAATCAAATTTGACATTACTAGAGTCTTTTAATTTATTTTTTAATTGTAGGATGTTAGACTCTAATAAAACATTTCTCTCTTCGAACTAGAGAGCTCCTTTTTCAAGGATTCCATTAAACCTCTAAGGCTATCTCTCTCGTCTTCTACATATTCAAGCTTCTATCGAAGAGTCCTCTCATGTGTCCTAAGGTATTCTACCAACACACTATCATCAATGACCTTGACACGCTCTTTTAAACTAGATTCTAACTTCAAATTAGCTCTTTTTAATTTAATTAATTCTTCATATAATTCTTGAAAAGCATTTTGAAGTTCACTCACATTAACCTCTTCTTCATTTCCACTCTCTCTTTCTTCTCCACTCTCACTATCATAAAAAATAAGGGAATCATAAACAATGACCTTGAAAGTGTCATGTGTTAAAGTTTCATCAATTGATGAGTTCTCACTATCACTCACATGACTAGCCATAAAAGCCACAAAGTTGGGCTTAGTGGGGGAATCGGGTCCCTCTTCCTTATCACTATCACTAAGGGTCACACTATATGAAATGGGTAGCTTACCCTCTCTCCTTAGTTTAGTGGGGCACTCCGAAGCCCTATGGCCATACCCTTCACAACCAAAACACCTATTGGACTCGTCCCTATTTAAAGTTTCATTAGAAGATTTAGGGATCCTTTCGGCTTTGTCATACTTAGACGTTTCAAATTTCTTAAAATCATTTTTAAATTTATCTTTGTTAAATTTAAGAAATTTTCTAAATTTCTGAGCAAACAAGGCCGTATCTTCCGAGTCACTATCACTTTCGCTCTCTACTACTTGTTTGACCTCTTTTCTGGCTTTTAAATCAATGCCCTTTTCTATTTTCTTTTCAGTTTTAGAGGGAAACATGTCTAGTTCATAGGTTTGTAAATCACCTACGAGCTCTTCTAATTTCATAGAGGCTAAAGTTGGTAAAGAATTTAAAACGGTCAATTTTGGAATTAATCTATCAGGTAGGAACCTTAAAATTTTCTTTACAACTCGGTTGTCGGGTATTTTCTCTCCCAAATTAAAGATGAATTAATAATATCGGAAAGTCTAGCATAAAATTCATCAAAAGTTTCTTTTTCATTTATTTTGATAGTTTCAAATTGAGCGGTGATGTTTTGGAGTTTCGAAGCTTTAACGAAATGTGTACCTTCATGAGTGAGTTGTAAAATATCCCAAGCTTGTTTAGCGGTCTCACACGTCATAATGCGTAGGAATTCATCCGGTGTGACAGCGCTAAACAAAGCATTTAAACCACAGGATTTAAAGTTTGAAAGTTTAAATTCACCCTCACTCCATCTATCAGCCGGTTTGGGAACACGTTCATTATCTACTGAATGAGTTGGTGGAGACCACCCATTAACTACCGCTAACCAAACCCTCTCGTCGATAGATTTTAGTGTCGATTTCATACGCGCTTTCCAGTACGCGTAGTTAGAATCATCGAAAATAGGAAATTTTGAAAATGGAGAAAATTCCATTTTAGCTAAAAATTATTTAAAGGATCTTAACGAAATAATTTATCGCTTTGGCTCTGATACCATTTTGAAAGCCCCCTGATTTCAAAATCCTTTTACTTTAAAATCAATTTCCTTGTTGAGAAAGATATGCGGTAGCATAAAGGTAATGGTTCATTAAAAACAACAAATTTTGATTTACTTCAAATTAAAATTAAACACCAAGTGAAATTAGATTAATCCATTAAAACATTTTCACTTAAACATAATTAATTAATCCAAGTCCTAGAATTTGCCTAAGTCATATTTATCAACATTTCCAAATTAGGCCAAACCAGTTTTAATAATAAACTTGAATTAAATAAACATTACCCAAATTTAATTAGCACCAAATTAAATTAAGTGTGATAATTAAAACCAATTTTATCTTGAATTATCCTAAGCATGCGTTCTAAGTTATTATGCAAGATAAAAGTAAATCAATCACACTACGCCGCGATGTACGAGGAAAAACCCATAACGGGAAAAAAATCTCGGACGGCCCTAGCCTCAAATCTACTAAGTACGGAATTTACATTTACAAGACATATGACTTACTTCCTCAACTCGAACCCTCTCAAGCCATGACGCGTCTTCTTGTAACCACATATTCCTAGAAGATAACCACGGAGCTCCACCGCAATCTCGAACTCATCGATCGGACAATAGGTACACCGTCAACCACACATAATGCCTTTTACCATGTGAGAAAGCCGCAGCTAAACAATTCTTCTTCTTTGAGGGATTTAGAAGAAAACCCAAACAATCTCTTCAATTCGGTGTAGAGACAAACCCGGTGCCAAACTCCAAGCAAGATGTATATATATGAACTTGGATAAACAAAACAATGGGTGAAACTAGAGTGGTAAATGATTTTCTCTTTGAAAATTAACACTCAAAACTTGATCCTTTTCTCTTTATGATTTTGCTCTCAAAACACGCCCTAGGAGTTAGAAGGATTTGAAAAAGATATTAGAAAACTTTGGTTTCCCGCACATAGATATTCAACAAAAAGTTAGTGGGGTAAAACTGCTAAACTGCCCAAAAAGTTTTTCCGCCTGGCATCTCGTTCGAACGACATTTTCGTTCGAACGAAGTCTTGTTCGAACGAGGCTTCTAACAAAGTTCCAGTGTGAACTCGTTAGAAACTCGTTAGAAATCTCGTTCGAACAACCATCTCGTTCGAAAGACATTTCGAACGAAGTTACAGTATCAAATAAGGAAGCTCGTTGGCAAGCTCATTTGAACGACATCTGGTTCGAACGAAAAACTCGTTCGAACGACATATCGAACGAACTTCCAGAAAGTTTGTAAAATTCTATTTTTGCCCAGAAACTTTATATACTTTATTTTAAAGTTTTAATAGAAATCTTTCTGAAAACAAAACACAGTTTTAAAACCTAACACCCAATAAACTTGTTCCAAGCTCATATATATATATATATATATATATATATATATATATATATAATGTATTCATACCTTGGGAGCATGGAATCACTATGGATGACGTAGAAATGAGGCAAATAAACTCGGCATTTGATGAAGCTTTATACTCTTTGACGCTACGTCTTCAAACAAAACACATCATAGGCTTGAAAGGAACACTTGAACACTATCCTATGACATAAACGTTTTTATCCGGAATTGAGCTAAAACTACATTAAGACTCAATTGGAGAATTGTGTCCTTACAATGTGACTCGTAAGAATCGATCGCGTAAGCATGAGGCTCCCTGTTTGAGTGTACGACGTAAATTTGTAAAAAACTAGACTTGAGCATAAAAACATGCAATCGAAGGGTGAAAATGTAAAACAAGCATAAAACGATCCCGTAAGAGTCACGAACACCTCGCAGGGGACCAATGTGACTCATAGGAACCGACCGTGTAATCAGGGGCTTCCAGTTTGAGTGTACAACGTAAATTTACAAAAAATTAGAGTTAAGCATAAAAACAAGCCATCGAAGGGTGAAAATGTATAACAAACATGAAACGGTTCAATAAGAGCCACGAAAACCCAATGCGACACGTAGGAACTGACCGCATAGTCACGGAGATCCCAGTTTGAGTGTACGATGTAAATTTGCAAAAAAATAGACTTAAGCATAAAAACATGCCATTGAAGGGTGAAAATGTAAGACAAACACAAAACGTTCCCGTAAGAGTCACGAACACCTCGCACGGGACAAATGTGACTTGTAGGAAACGACCGTGTAGTCCGGGGGCTCCCAGTTTGAGTGTACGACGTAAATTTGTAAAAAATTGGACTTAAGCATAAAAACATGCCACCTAAGGGTGAAAACGTAAAATAAACACAAAACGGTTTCGTAAGAGTCACGGATGGCTCGCACGGGACTAATGTGACTCGTTGGAACCGACCGCGTTGTCACGGGGCTCCCGATTTGAGTTTACGACGTAGATTTGCAAAAAATTAGAGTTAAGCATAAAAACATGCCATCGAAGGGTGAAAAAGTAAAAGAAACACAAAATGGTTCACGAGGCTTTCGGTTTGAGTGTACGACGTCAATTTGCAAAAAATTAGACTTAAAGTAAAAAAAAATGCCATCGAAGGGTGAAAACGTAAAACCACCACAAAATGGTCGCGTAAAAGTCACGAACGCCTCACACGGGACCAATGTGACTCGTAGGAATCGACCGCGTAGTCACGGGGCTGCCTATTTGAGTGTACGATGTAAATTTACAAAAAATTAGACTGAAGCATAAAAAAGATGCCACTGAATGGTGAAAACGTAAAACAGCCACAAAATGGTCCTTTAAGAGCCACGAACACCTCACACGGGACCAATGTGACTCATAGGAACCGGCCGTGTAGTCACGGGTCTCTCAGTTTGAGTGTACGCTGTAAATTTATAAAAAAATAGACTTAAGCATAAAAAATATCATCGAAGGGTGAAAACGTAAAATAGCCACAAAACAGTCCTGTAAGTGTCACAAACACGTCGCACGAGACGAAGGTAAGTCGTAGGAATCGGCCGCGTAGTCACTGTGCTCCCGGTTTGAGTGTACGACGCAAATTTGCAAAAAGGTTGACTTAAGCAAAAAAAACATGCCATCGAAGGGTGAAAATATAAAACAAATATAAAACGGTCCCATAAGAGTCACGAACACCTCGCACGGGACCAATGTGACTCGTAAGAACCGACCGCGTAGTCACATGGCTCCCGATTTGAGTCTACGACGTAAATTTACAAAAAATTAGACTTAAGCATAAAAATATGCCATCGAAGGGTGAGAACATAAAAAGCCACAAAACGATCCCGTAAGAGTCACGAACACCTCGTACGGGACCAATGTGACTCGTAGGAACCGACCGCGTAGTCATGCGGCTTTCGGTTTGAGTGTACGACGTAAATTTACAAAAAGTTAGACTTAAGCATAAAAATAAGGCATTGAAGGGTGAAAATGTAAAACAAACACAAAAACGGTCCCGTCAGAGTCTCGAACACCTCGCACGGGACCAATATGACTCGCAAGAACCGACCGCGTAGTCATGGAGCTCCCGATTTGAGTGTACGACGTAAATTTGAAAAAATTAGACTTGAGCATAAAAACATGCCATCGAAGGGTGAAAACATAAAACAACCATAAAATGGTCCCGTAAGAGTCACGAACACCTCGCACGATAACAATGTGACTCATAGGAACCGATCGCATAGTTATGGGGATCCCGGTTTGAGTGTACGACGTAAATTTGCAAAAATTAGACTTAAGCATAAAAACATGCCATCCAAGGGTGAAAAAGTAAGACAAACACAAAACAGTCCGATAAGAGTCACGAACAACTCACACGGGACCAATGTGACTCGTAGGAACCGACCGCGTAGTCACGGGGATCCCGATTTGAGTGTACGACGTAAATTTACAAAAAAATAGACTTAAATAGAAAAACATGCCATCGAAGGGTAACAACGTAAAACAAACACAAAACATTCTCGTAAGAGTCACGAACACCTTTTTTGGGACCAATGTGACTCATAGGAAGCGGACGCATAGTGACGGGGCTCCCGGTTTGAGTGTACGACGTAAATTTGCAAAAAATTATACTTAAGCATAAAAATCATGCCATAGAATGGTGAGAACATAAAACAACCACGAAACGGTCCGGTAAGAGTCACGAACACCTTGCACGGGACCAATGTGACTCATAGGAATCGATCGCGTAGTCACGGCGCTCCCGATTTGAGTGGACAACGTAAATTTACAAAAAGTTAGACTGGAGTATAAAAAAGATGTCATCGACGGGTGAAAACAAAAAACAGTCACAAAACGGTCCCGTAGGAGTCACAAACAACTCGCTCGGGACCAATGTGACTCGTAGGAACCGGCCGCGTAGTCACGACGGGTCTTCCGGTTTCAGTGTACGACGTAAATTTACAAAAAATAGACTTAAGCTTAAAAAATGCCATCGAAGGGTGAAAACATAAAACAACCACGAAACAGTCCCGTAAGAGTCACAAACACCTCGCACGAGATGAAGGCAAGTCATAGGAACCGGCCGCGTAGTCACTGTGCTCCCGGTTTGAGTGCACGACGTAAATTTGAAAAAAGTTAGACTTAAGCATAAAAACGTGCCATCGAAGGGTGAAAATGTAAAACAAACACAAAACTGTCCCGTAAGAGTCAGGAACACCTTGCACTGGACCAATGTGACTCATAAGAACCGACCGCGTAGTCACGTGGCTCTCGATTTGAGTGCACGACGTAAATTTGCAAAAAGTTAGACTTAAGCATAAAAACATGCCATCGAAGGTTGAAAATGTAAAATAAACAAATAAGTATCCCGTAAGAGTCACGAACTCCTCGCACGGGACCAATGTGACTCGTAGGAACCGACCGCGTAGTCACGGGGCTCCCAGTTTGAGTGTATGGCGTAAATTTGCAAGAAATTAGACTTGAGCATGAAAACATGCAATCGAAGGGTGAAAATGTCAAACAAAGACAAAACGGTCCGGTAAGAGTAATGAACATCTCGCATGGGACCAATGTGACTCGTAGGAACCGAACGCGTAGTAATGGGGCTCCCGGCTTGAGTGTATGACGTAAATTTTGAAAAAATTATACTTAAGCATAAAAACATGCCATCGAAGGGTGAAAACGTAAAACAGCCACAAAACGGTCTAGTAAGAGTCATGAACATCTCGCACGGGATCAATGTGACTCGTAGGAACCGATCGCGTAGTCACGAGGCTCCCGGTTTGAGTGTACGATGTAAATTTGCAAAAAAATTTAGACTTGAGCATAAAAACATGCAATCGATGGTTAAAAATGTAAAACAAACACAAAACGGTCCGATAAGAGTTAGGAACACCTCATACGGGGCCAATGTGAATCGTAGGAACCGACCGCGTAGTCACGGGGCTCTCGGTTTGAGTGTACGACGTAAATTTACAAAAAATTAAGACTTGAGCATAAAAACATGCAATCGATGAGTGAAAACGTAAAACAAACACAAAATGGTCTGATAAGAGTCACGGACCCCTCGCACGGGACCAATGTGACTCGTAGGAACTGACCGCGTAGTCACGACGCTCCCGATTTGAGTGTACGATGTAAATTTGCAAAAAGTTAGACTTAAGTATAAAAACATGGGATCGAAGTGTGAAAACGTAAATCAAACACAAAACGGTCTGGTAAGAGTCACGGACACCTCGCACGGGACCAATATGACTCGTAGGAACTGAGCGCGTAGTCCCGGCGCTCCCGGTTTGAGTGTACGATGTAAATTTGCAAAAAGTTAGACTTAAGCATAAAAACATGCCATCAATGGGTGAAAATGTAAAACAAACACAAAACGGTCCCGTAAGAGTCATGAACACCTCGAACGGGATCGATTTGACTCGTAGGAACCTGCCGCGTAGTCATGGTGCTCCCCTTAAGTACACTTAGTCCGCTCGCCTTAAGGTAGGCTCAAATGAATTTGTTGAATTTGCTAAGTGCATTTAAGGATTTGAGCAGATTCAACATTTCAGCATATTCAACATTTCAACATGTTGCAATAGTCCCCTCGCCTTAAGGTTGATGCGATTCAACAGGTGAGGTATTTAATACCTGTTTTCCGCCTCTTAACTAGCTATCATTTTTTATACACGTTTTCTGATTTGGAGCTTATTTCTCTCTCTCTCCCCGTCTATGTGGTTTTTAAGTAGCTAACTTTTAGAATTAGGATTTTGTACCTACATTATATTACATAAGATGTTAAGACTTAAGTAGGTTTGGGTCACGTGATTATTTTTTCGCCTATACAATTGGATGCCTAGATTCTTATTTATAACAAAATTCATTACATATATGGCTTATAACAGAGTTTATACGTCATTTTTTCTTGGAAACTCTCGAGGATTTATGTTGACTCAAAATTATGTCTTAATGTCATGTTCATTTCTAAATGGATTACAGTTCTGTGGGAGAAGCTTAATATCCCTACTCTTCATTAGTTTTAAGAAACCAGTGATGCTACGGCTCGGAATCCACGACTCTGAATTTAGCTGTATATTAATAGTTTGTATCTCTTTATTTTCATGTCTATTTAATGCAAAGTACTGTTTGTTTTTTGGTAATTTTTTTTTTAATTTTTACCCAGTTGCTTAGCACAAAGATCAGTTACTTTAAAAATGTAAGATATGTACTGAATGATGATTCCATGTATATATATGCAGTATATATGTACTGTATATACAACTTATATATATTGTATATATGACATATATACTATATATACAGTATACATTTACTATATATATATGCAACACACACACACACACACACACATATATATAGTATACAGTATATATATAGTATACAGTATATATATATATATATATATATATATATATATATATATATATATATATATATATATATATATATATATATATATGCTTGTAGGAGGGTAGTGAGACTGGGGTCTATGAATAACTGGAAAGGGTGAGGCGTGACCCACTCCAAAGGACGCTGCCTGCAAGGTCTTCAAGGTCTCCTGGTGCAACCTCTAAAGAAAACTTCTCCTTCTGGTAACAATGGAACTCAAGCTTCAACTCACTCCCTGCAAGAAGATGAACTTTCACAGCAAAAATAGTAATTTTCTCAAGGGAAACACCTGAGAGTGATGGTTGTCAGTGGGGAGTGAAGGAACAAGGCACTCAGCACTAAGAGAATGAGCAGGGAGAGAATACTTAGGTAGGTCTGGTGATATTTTAGCAGAGTAACAGTGCAATTTCTATTGTCTATCTTTTTGACCTTGCCCAGAGGTCTATTTATACTGGGGCGTTAGGGGTCAGTGGCAATTTTTGGGCGCCAAAATTGAGAGAGTTGGTGGGGAACAATGTCTACCATTTGTCCCTACTTGTCCCCTCTGCAGGCGCCACCTGGCGCTGACCAAAACTCAAAAAGCACATATGTCCCCTAGTGGAGACAAAATATCAGATTTGGTAGTTATCTTTTGAAACAGTAACTTGTGGTGAAATTTTGCAAATCTTGAGAGAGGAGACCATAAGGACTCATCTCCTCTAAAAGTGTTATTTTTCTTGAGAGGGACCTCGAGTACCCCCTCTTCTGGAAAAGTCATTTTCTTGTAAAGAGTTTATGTTTCTTATGAGTAGCCATCTTTTTGGATGCTCACTTCACTTCTGACTAAGTGTGCAGTGTGTGTAGTCTCGAGTGACTTCTGGGTCTCCCTACTAGTATTCACTCAATCCTATAGTGCTAAGTGGTTGAGCTTGCTCAACATACCTTGTCCCTCAGCCGCCAAGCCATAACTCCCAGGAGGTCCCAACGCGCCTGTTCGAGCCCTGCTTGCTCGACTAGGCAGCCTGTACAAGAAAGTAAAGTGTTAGTTCTGTTGTTCATTTAGAGACTGATGTTTCATGATGGGGGGTTGTTCGCGATAGTTACTCCCTCAATATGAGTTTCTGTCAAAAAACCCTGTAGCAGCACTTCTCGAATAACATTTCTGCAGTGACCCTTGCAGTGGCGCTGAGTCTTGCAGTGACGCCGACTCTCTCAACTGTCATTACTGCAGTGGCCCTTGAAGTGGCGCTGGCACTTGAAACGGCGCCGACCCTTGCGGAGGTGCGGACCCTTGCATCGGCGCTGGTATTTGAAGTGGCGCTGACACTTGCAGTGGCGTCGACACGTGAAGCGGTGCCGACGCTTGAAACGGTGCTGACGCTTGAAGTGGCGCTGACACTTGAAGTGGCACTGAGGCTTGAAACGGCGTTGAAGTTTGAAGCAGCGCTGGTACTTGAGGTAGCGATGACGCTTGAAGCAGTCGCTCATACCTGGGGCGGCGCCGAACCTTCTCGCGGCGCCGACGCTTGAAGTGGCGCTGATACTTGGGGTAGCGCTGACACTTGAAGCGGTCGGTGATACCTGAGGCGGCGCCGACCCTTGTCGCGGCGCCGACACTTGAAGCGGTGCTGACGCTTGAAGCAGTCGCTGATACCTGAGGCGGTGCCGACCCTTGCCGTGGCGCCGACGCTTGAAGCGGCGCTGATGCTTGAAGCGGTCACTGTTACCTGAGGCGGTGCCGACCCTTGTCACGGTGCCTACACTTGAAGCGGCGCTGACGCTTGAAGCGGCGTTGACGCTTGAAGCTGTCGCTGATACCTGAGGCAGCGCCGACTCTTGTCGCGATGCCGACATTTGAAGCAGCGCTGACGCTTGAAGCGACTTTGATACGTGAGGCGGCGCCGACCCTTGTCGCGGCGCCGACACTCGAAGTGGCACCGACGCTCGAAGTGGCGCTGATGCTTGAATCGGCACTGACATGTGAGGCGGTGCTCACCTTTGTCGCGGCGCTGATGCTCGAAGTAGCGCTGATGCTTGAAGTGGCGCTGACACTTGAAGCGGTCACTGATACCTGAGGCGGCGCCGACCCTTGTTGCGGCGTCGACACTTGAAGTGGCGCTGACGCTTGAGGAGGCGCTGACCCTTGTCGTGGCGTCGACGCTCGAAGCGGCGCTGACACTCGAAGCGGCGCTGACGCTTGAAGTGGCACTGATACTTGAGGTAGCGCTGACACTTGAGGTAGCGCCGACCCTTGCGGTGGCGTAGAGACTTACCGCGGCGCTGACACTTGCGGTGGCGCTGGCCCTTGCAGCGGCGTAGAGACTTGACGCGGCGCTGACACTTGCGGTGACGCTGGCCCTTGCAGCGGCATAGAGACTTGCCGCGGCGCCGACACTTGCAGCGGCGCAGACACATGAAGCGATGCCGGCCCTTGCGACGGCACTGACGCTTGCGGCGGCGCTGACGGCGCCGACCCTTGCGGCGGCGTAGAGACTTGCCGCGGCGCTGACACTTGCGGTGGCGCAGGCACTTGCAGCGACGCCGACACTTGTGATGGCTTTTAGACTTCTGGGTGACCCTCGCGGGTACCTCTCGGATGTTATTAATAAAAAAGCATTTTTATTTTATTTTTCTTTTTTTTTTTATTGATAAACACCTATCTACATTAGCCCCTCGTGCAAAGATTTTTTGGTTGGGTAGACTAAAAAAACTTTGTACGCTATAAATCTGATTTCAACAATTATGAACACACATATATATATATATATATATATATATATATATATATATATATATATATATATATATATATATATATATATATATATATATATTCAATATATATATATATATATTTTCTGAGGGACCCTTGGATCATTAACTGCGATGTCCCTTTATCCGAGGTTTTTAATTTTTTTGAGAACCCACGCGTCAGTGTGGGAACTGTCATCTCATCATTTGGGAAAAAAAGGTCATCAACTTTTTGCCTTCCTGCACGTTTTCCCATTTTGGTGCAAAAAACATAAGCCCCTTTTCTTGGGCTCCTTCATCTTCTTCAATAAAAAAAAACATAAGGCACTTTTGGGTTTGTAGTGAGTGAGAGTGAAAAAGGGATTTTTAGAACACCATAGCCACCCATCTCCTCATTTTTTCTCTAACTTTTCGAACTACCATAGCCTCTCATCCATGGATTCTAAACCAAAGAATGCCTCTCCAAATGTAAGCAACTCTAAAACCCCCAATATTCTAAGCTCTATACCTTCTTCATCAATCGTTTCCAACGATTCTATGGCCGAAACTGCTATCGTCGGTGATCCCTCGTCCCGTCCGACCAACGGCGTCGGTGTTTCATCCGCTATACCCGCCTTCTCAAATTTTGCGTCGAGAACCCTCGAGGGTTCCTCGCCCTCCGCGTGGGCGTACACGACCTTCTGTTTGGGTTCCTCTGCGACGAGGGGTGTCTCGTCCGAGGCTTTGCTAGCGGCGGGGGATATCTCGACTGTAGATGGTATGCGCGAGGGACACGGTGTCTCGACCGAGGCTTTACTGCCGGCGGGGGGTATTTCAACTATTCGGGTTCTGCGAGAGGGACATGGTGTCTCGACCGAGGCTTTACTGTCGACGGGGGGTATCTCGACTATTCGGGTTCTGCGCGAGGAACACGGTGTCTCGCCCGATCTGGGCGCGAGTCTGAGTTTCTTGGTTGGGACGGCTGCCAGCAAGGGTTCTTCGTCAGTAGGTCCCCCATCCGAGGGTCTCTCGCCCCGTTCAAGACCTCGCGATGCTGATATTTTTCGGCGAGACACGTCCTGCTCCATTCGAGACCTTGCGTGTTCGGGGCCAGCGCCTCAGATCTCCTCGCCTCCTATATCTGCGTATGAGGGCCTCTCGCCCATGGCGAGCTTTTTTAGAAGTTCTCCGCGTGAGGGGGTCGCGATGAAGTTCTCCGATGTGTCCTCTACAGGTGTCTTAACGCGCCATAGCGGTGGCAGCGGTTCCTCGCGCACTAGCGCAAATGTGGGGAATACTTCCTTGTGTCCCGTAGCTGGGGGTCTCTCGCTCAATCCGTTGTTGGCGTCTGGGGGCGTCTCGACCTTGGGTGTCTCGGCGCCCACGATCTTTCGGAAGTTTATCCAGTTGGTTTGGATAAGGGTATCTCGGATTTTTCTGGCGCCGACAGTGGTTCCTCGCGCGTTGAGCTAGGCACGGGGAGTTCTTTGTCTATTGAAGATGAGTTTGGAGGAAGGGGGGTCTCGACAGGTATTAGTGCTGACGCCAGCATTTCGCCCTCGGGTGTCTCGATGCCTTTGACTGTTTCTGAAATGGGTATTTCAGCTTATGGCAGCATGGTGACCTCTCGTCAGCAGTCGGGGGCCTCGAGACTTGGTCTCGCGTCCACGGGTCTCTCGTTCGTGGAAGGGGGTGTCTCGACATTTTGTCACCTCGGGGGTTCCGTGACCCAGGGTGTCTCGCCGACTATTGGTGTTACGGAGAGCATGCTACTGACCAGGGGCTCTTCACATGATTTTGCTGGGGTTTCTACCTCTACTTCTTTTTTTTGCGACAGGGGACCCCGAGGGTCCCTCGCTCGGAGTCCCCACTAGGGTGAGTTCTTTTCTTGAGCCAATGGCTCTGGGTGGTTCATCAGCTACGCCAACTTCTTCTCAGGCATGGAAGGACTATATGCGCATTCGTCAAGGGCGAGACTTTGGTATTTATCGTCGTGCTCCTTTTTTTGGTCCTGCTGACAGTTTCATGATTTCACTTTCTGATTTTGGGGAAAAATTTTCGGGTGCTGTTCTCGAACGTTCTCATGCGGGGTTAACTGAGTCTGCTGATCTTCCTACTATTTCTCCGGATTCCATTCTCCGAGTCCGAGTTGACCGCGGTGACTTTCCTTATTCCAACGTTGAAGTTAAAACCCCGGGTGGACCCACAGAGGAGTGGGCCAGCTGGGTCGATTATGTTCTGAGCGTTCCTGATTATGTGGCTATTCTTAGGGAGGTGGGACTCTTCACCGCCGTCAGCAACTTGAAGTCCTGCACCATATTTAAACACGATTCTTCGCTCAATCTCTTATTATCTCGATGGAGTATGGAGTCTCACACCTTTGTCACGGGCTGGGGGGAATTTACCATTACCCTAGAAGATATATGTGAGTTGTACGCCCTTCCTTTCTTTGGGCAGCAGGTCTTTTCTGATGACTGCGAGGACTCCCTAGAGCAGGAGATGGTGGGGGAGTTACGGTCAGCTCTCGGAGAGTGCTCGAGGTATGTGGCCATAAATATAACTGGTCATTCCAAGCATTCCTTTGCCAAATGGAAAAGATACTGGTTCAGAGACTTTGAGCAGTTGCAAAAGGGGGAGACTTCTCGTGCAGCCTCCAGATCCCAGGATGGTCCTAAGCTTCACTCTCCTTCACATTTAGCCGCTTTCCTCGTTACGTTCATGACTCGGTTCCTTCTACCAGGTAAGCCTGAAGATTGCCCTCGTGAACTTCTTTTTAGATTGGCTGTACGATTGTCTCGCGGTAGGTCGGTACCCATGGCTGCCCTGACCTTGGGTTCTCTTTACACCTGGATAGACTGAGCACACATAGATGTAGAGAGGTCCTGCGGTCGGTATGATGTTGCTAATCATGTCAATGCCCCTCTCTTGATGGCCTTTTTGTTTGAGCATTTCCCCCACTTTACTTCAGGGGCTCACGCTTGTCATAGCGACGCTGCGAGACTTCTTCGGTGGCATAAGAAAACTCCCAAGAAGTCTCTGGGAATGTTGATTGATGATATCAAAGAGTTTCAGCTTCGGCCTTACACCAGGCGCCCTGGGGGTACTTTCAGCTAGGTTTCTTTCCCCGGCGACGGCGGGACCTTCTATTGCCCTTCAGCAGTGGGGTCGGTTTCCACGTGTCCTCATATTAATGTGGTGACGATGCTCTTACCGTATCACCTTCCTTCTTGGACCGAGTTAGGTCCGCGTGCTGAATCTTATCATTCCGAGAGGGCAAGACGACAGTTTGGCTATGATCAGGGCGTTCACACTCCTCCTCTTCCTACCTACAGCAGTCATTCTGAGGCATTCTCAGAGGCGTGTGCTAGCTTTACTCTTCAGGGATTATTCCACATAGTCATTGGTTTGGGTGGTCTCTATGTGCCTCCCTGCGATTATCATCCTTCATTCACTTCATCTTGGTTCCTTCTTTGGCAACAACAGGTTCGTCTTATCCAAGAATGCGTAGTTGGCCCTCCTCATGAGACTAACCCCATTAAATATACCCGAGCTCAGTTTTTGGTCAGGCGGACGCAGAATGATCCTTGGTTTCTCAGCACCACCTCTACGCCACCTTTGGAGTAGGCCATCCCTATTTTAGTGAAACCTCTCATTGACGAGTCACTTCCGCCTCCGTCAACTGAGCTCCCCCCTGTGAAGTCTAAAAGCCAACCAAAAAGCAGAGGGAAGGCGGGCACCTCTACTACCAGCAAAAGGAAACACCCTGACGCCGATGTCTCCAATTTTGTTCCTGCTACTACTGCTTCTCCTCCTTCTTCTCCTGTGAGGACCCGGGCTGCGAAGAAAAATAAAGGAGATGGCGCTGGCATAGCTGCTTCCTCTACGGTGGATCAAGAGTCCAATAATGGCAACCTTGGTGCAGGGGGGACTTCCCAAGTAGTGAAAGGGAAAGGTTACTCCTCACCGAGCCTTACTTCCCAGGGGACGCGGGTCGCGTCTATTCCTATTGCAGAAGGTACTATATCACAACATCCTTTACTTAGTGGAACCAGTTCTCACGGAGTTCCTTCATCTCCCTCCCCTTCATTGGAAGAGGAACTAGTTGATTATGGAAGCACCCCTTCCTATGACGACCATAGTTCTTCTTCGGGTGATATGGGCGGCCTGGGTTTCCATAGCGAAAGCACTACTGACACTTATGCTTTGTTATCAATCTCCAGAGAGTCTTCTAGTGATGATGAGGCCTCCCGTTCTCCTGGGGGGGTCAGCCCCACCCATCTCCCTTATAGCCAGACTACGCGCCCTGTTACTGTAAGCGTTCTCCCTTTACTTGTCTATATTTTTTTTGCATATGATTTTCTTTCTTCCCCTCATTATATATATATATATTTTTCATTCAAAGCATTCTGTTATATTTGTGCAGGCCATTTCTGTAGAGGCAAGTAGTTCTCCTCTTCCCCCACTACGACCGACGCCCTTTCAGCGGGAGAGGAACTCCATGCTCATTTCCTCCCGAGGCCTGTTTAGAGAGGTTTGTTGTCTCCTTAATTCATTTAACATCTGTTGTAATTTATTCGTCTTCTAATTGCCTTTTGGTTGCGTGCACTGTCATTTCATCGCAGCTTTCGTCCGTGCACTTTACTGTCACCAGGACCACCCCTGTGGCTTCCCCTTCTCCTCACGTATGCTTTGCTATTTTCAAAACTTTCATTGCGCCATTTTCTTTCTTACTTCTTCCTTTTATTTACCCATTTATCATGCGTAGAGACTTGTGTCTTCGGGCGTTGCCACACCATCTTCTCTTGTCTCGGCGGTGGGCACTTCTGCAGTTGAGCCCTGGGATCCTCTTCATCTGAGGTACGTATATTTTTTTTTTACCTTTGAATATTTTTTTCCTCTTAACAGGAGTCCTAATGGCTCTTGGACTTTCTTATCAGGGAGGGGCTCCTCCCTTAGCTAGCGTTATCGCCCCGGGTTTATCCTCTTCGGGGAGAATTTCTATCCCTAGGGTCCGCGTATCTATGGACGGTAGACCTTTGGTTCAGGCGATTTCTCGTGGCCCAATATTTACTGTGGCCTCAACCAGTGAGCCCACACTTCAGGTCAGTCCTTTCTGTTGAAGCAATGGGATCTCCTTTTCCTCGAACATGCAATAAACAACGTATTTTCATTCTTTACAGGCTATCAGTACAGCCCCTACTGCGCCGACCGTCTTTTTTTGCGCTTCCCCCTTGGATGGGGTTCAGGTATTCTTTTATTTTCTTAGTTCTATTTTCTTATCTGTCCGGCCTGTACTTATCGTAGCCCTCTTTTACTTTGTCGCACTTATCCCTTGGCGCTGTCTCGAGTGCGGCTCCTACCACTGCCGTTTTAGCAGCCCCTATATATGGGCTGGTTTGTCCTGTTGTTGAGCCTCTTCAGGTAGCTATCTCTACGGTGCCCTTTTGAGGAGCTTCCCTCACCCTCTTTTTAATTGAGGTATTTATCGTTCATGGAATAACTGATTTGTTACCTGTCGCCCTTTCTTGTCACTCGCAGCCTCACCTACCTCTCGCGACCTCTGTCGCTGAGATTGTTCTTCCGGAGGTGCCTGAGGTTGAGTTAGCTTCTTCGGAAGCATTGGTCGCCGAGGCAACCCCTTCTGGAGCATCGATCAGTGTTGTTGCCCCTACGGGAGTCCCTGCTCCTCCTTCTATGATCGTTACGGAGGGTGTTGTTCAGGTGCCGTGTATAAGAGTATCTACTTTCCTCCTTCTTGCATATACTGTGCAAGCATTATCATTTCACCCTTGTCTCATTGTTTCCAGGTGCATGAGAGTACTCCGATGACTATGGAGTCTGGCAGTGGGGCCACTGAGAGAGAGTTATTAGACTGGCATACCTCCTCCTTTTACTATTCCCCTATTTTCTTCTTGCATATACTGTGCAAGAATTCTCATTTTACCCTTGTCTCATTGTTTCCAGGTGCATGAGAGTACTCCAATGATTGTGGAGTCTGGCAGTGGGGCAGCTGTGAGAGAGGTATTAGACTGGCATACCCCCTCTTTTTACTATTCCCCTCTTTTCTTCTTGCGTATACTGGGGAAGCATTCCCATTTCACCCTTGTCTCATTGTTTCCAGGTGCATGAGAGTACTCCGGTGACTGTGGAGTCTAGAAGTGGGGCAACTGCGAGAGAGGTATTAGACTGGCATACCCCCTTTTTTTTACTATTCCCCTACTTTCTTCTTGCGTATAATGTGCAAGCATTCTCATTTTACCCTTGTCACATTGTTTCTAGGTGTATGAGGATACTCCGATAACTGTGGAGACTGGTAGTGGGGCAACTGTGGAGGAATATCACAGTTCTGAGTTCACTCCTTTAGTCGGTGACGCTGATTCTGGTGGGGAGTCTTCTTTTCTTCCTTTTGAGGAGGGGTCTCGCCACTCCGAGGGCGATGATGAAGCCGAGGATGCTGCGACTATTTATAGTAGGCTATGGCGTGAGGAGTTACCAGGCCGCTTCAGGGTAGATGAGCGTCAGCTCTTGGATCTCATCTTGGAGCACCATCCCGAGACGTTCATTTCTCAGAGTATACTCCAGGTTGACAGTCTTACGGCCTTCAACCTGAGGGCTCTTGCCATCCATGTTCATGAGTTCTTGGCTACCTCCCCTGCTAAGCTGGCTAGCTCTTCTATCTTGCTATTCTTGGATGCTCTCCGCGACTTACAGCTGTTCTATCATTTTCGTTTGGATTGGCTTGACGCAGGGGTTCGCCCCTTTCTGAGTGTTCCTTTCCGAAAGATAGTGAGGTTTCACACTTCCCGACATTCCAGGGTTGAGCAACGACACGCTGAGGCTACGAGGATCCGGAATCAGATCGCCCTACTGCAGGTGAAGCTTGCCAGACTCGAGTCTGGCGATGAGGAGGATGAGGCTAAATTCTTCAGGTTGGAGGAAGAGTTTCTGCGGGAGGCTGGTCTGTCATATGCTGGCGCCATCGCGCGTGATGATTTATTTTTTGTGGTTTCTAGCCGATAGGCTACTTCTTCCTTTGTAGTGCTCAGAATTCTATGTGTACATCACTTATCATTCCTGTATGAGACACTTTGTTTCTTCTGCACTTTCTTTTTCTTTTGTTCTCCCTTTATGCTGTGGGTGTTCTTTTTATGTGCCTTGCTCTAATTTTCTGTGAGTATTTAGTCTACTGGTGGCTACCCCATATACTGCGGGGTATTTGCATTAATATGAAAAGTTATGTATTATCATATTGTATAGATTTTTGAAAATGCACCTCTTGTAGTTGTGAGGTGTTGGCATGTGACTTTCTTGGGTTGCCCCTCCTGTCTGTGGGGTAATTCCTGCACATTACTTCTTACAGTCGTAGAGGCTAGGTTAGAGAGGAGGGTGACTCATGCCCCTTTCCGGAAGCCTGATTTTATTATAAAAAACTGTATTAATTTATGTCTGGGGGACTTTGCTCAGTATACTTTCTCTTAGGATGGACCTACCTCCCAAGTGTAGTGAGCAAAGTTCCTGATCTTTTTTTTTGTACTCTCTTCTAACTTAATAGGGAGTGCATATTTATGTATAAATGAGCAAGCAGAGAAAATGTCAACAATGATCAAAAGTGTTGCTATTTCATTTCTTTACCTTTGTGTGGTGTTTACAGTGTAGTATTGCTCTAAAAAAAATTTACAAAAAAACTTTTCTGGTATAGGAGCAATCCTTGACATCCATTACAGACATGCAAAACACAAACAAAACTTGTTAGTTGTTACTAAGCATAGTACCTCTTCAGCCACTTGAAGTTGATGGACTGGAGGCAATCACTCTCTGGTTCTGATATTTGGCAGTAGCCCAACTTCCTCACTCCTCTGACAATAAAAGGGCCTTCCCAGTTAGGTTTGAATTTTGATGCCGACATGCTACGAAGATGGTGAGTTGATGCTCGCAGGACTAGATCTCCCACCTGGAATTACCTAGGCTTAACCAAGTTTTCGTAGGCCCTGGACAGTTGCTGAGTGTAGACTTTGAAATTCTCTCTCGCCTTGTCTCTGTGCTCGTCCAGCGCCTCCAGTTGCACATGCCTTGGGTCTGGGATTAGCCCATTGCTAAGAGAAATTCTGGCTGAAGGTACCGCCAGTTCCACTGGTAGGACAGCTTCGGTCCCATATACTAGAGAGAAGGGAGTGAACCCTGTTGGCTTTCTTTTCGAAGTACGGTAGGCCCATAACACCATAGGTAACTTCTCATCCCATGCTCCCGGCATGTCTTCTAGCATTTTCTTCAAAATATTTATCAGGGTCTTATTAGTAGCTTCTGCTTGGCCATTGCCCTTGGGGTAGGATATGGTTGAGCTATTATGCTTAATCTTATACTTGTCCGTGAGGAGGGCCATCTCTTTGCACATAAATTGCTTCCCATTATCCGTTAGGATCACTTTGGGTATACCAAACCTACATATAATATACTCCTTTATAAACTGGGTTACCACTTGGGCAGTGACTCTCCTTAAAGGAATGGCCTCCGCCCACTTGGTGTACAATTCTGTAGCCACAATGATAAAAGCCTTGCCGTGACATGCTGGGGCGATCTTACCCACCAGGTCGAACGCCCATGTGTGGAAGGGATAGGGGGTTGCCAAGCTTTGTAGGCTGACGGAGGGAGCGTGCACCATGTTTCCATGCACCTGGCATGCTCTACACTTTTTCACATATCCAATGGAGTCAGCCTCCATGGTCGGCCAGTAGTATCCCAGCGTCATCAGTTGATCATACAGCTTGGCACCTCCCATGTGGGAGGGCTCATGAGCTTCTTTCAGTACCCTTTCCACTTCCTCTTTGGCTACGCACCTTAGCGCCTTCTCATTGTACCCTTTCCTATATAACTCTCCTTTGACCAAGTAGAAACGTGCTATCCTTTTTCTAAGGTAAATTTCATCCACTCTCTCGGCGGGCAGCTCCCCATCTTTTAGATATGCTAGGTACGGCTGTCTCCAATCTTCGAAGGCTTCCACGAAGTTAGCCTCCGTCGGCTGGTCAAAATTAGCTTGGCACTTTAAATAACTTTGTTGCAAGTGGGCTATTTCTACGCTCATGGCGGGCCAAAAGTACCCGCTTCGCTGCAATCGTCTGTACAGGGGGATATCCGTATCTCCACAGTGCTTCTGGTGCATTTCTATTAACCTCTCCTTGGCTTCTTGCTCCCCTACGCACCTTGCTAGGAACCCCCCGGGACTCTTGAAGTAGGGAGTTCCCTGCAGCACATAATAGTTGTCTAACTCTAATATTTTCATTGTCCCTTCCCTGGTTTCAAGTTGCTTCTCCACCAGACGCCTCCAATCTTCCGGCTTGTTACTTGGGAATAAGGACCTTACGGTAGTAGGTACCGTTCTCCGCCTCACTGTGATGGTTGCTTCTTACTCTTACATGTCCAACTTTTGTGCTATGGTGGCCAGCGCGTCAGGGTGCCTGTTCATCGTTCGCGCCTGCCTCTCCACAGTTACTTCCAAGAACTGTCCCAGCAGTCGTTGGATGATGTGTCTGTACGGCGCTAAGTTGGCATGTTTAAGGGAAAACTCTCCATTGACCTGCCTTACGACCAGATTGGAGTCTCCTCGTCTACAAAGTACCCTGATCCCTCTTCTGAGTGCTTCCAACATCCGTAGAATTAGGTCTTCATACTCAGATTCGTTATTTGAGCATTTAAATTCTAACTTGAAAGAGAGGGTAATCTTCTCCTTCCCATCTGACAGTATGACGCCGTCCCCACCTGTTCCTTGAGCACTGGAACCATCAAACTCCATAAACCACTTCTTCACCTCCTCCACCATGTATGCTTGGAAACTTTCTCCGGGTAGCTCTTCACTAGGCGGTTCGAAAACCCCACTCGGGAAGTGGGCCAGCAGATCTGCTACCGCCTGGCTCTTAATGGCTTTAGGCACTACGCATTTTAGATCATATTCTGACAAGATCAAAAACCACATTGCCTCTCGTCCCACGAGTATAGTCCGTGCGAGGAGGTACTTGATAGGATCACACTTGGTGACTATGTGAACGGTGAAGGCTAGAAGATAGTGTCTCAACTTCTGGGCTACAAATACCAGCGCCAGGCAGTGCCTCTCAACGCTGGTGTATCTCGATTATGTTCCGAATATTACTCTTGACAGGTAGTAGACCGGATTTTCCACTCCTTCCTTCTCTTGTGCCAAGAGGGCCCCTATCGACCTCTCTGTAGAAGTGAGGTAGAGCAGCAGCGGCGCTCCGGCTTCGGGGGGAATCATCATGGACGGAGAGGCTAGGATTTCTTTAATCTTCTCGAACGCACTCTCTTGCCTCTCTCCCCAAACCAACTTGGATTTATCTTTTAGTAGAGGTGCGAACGGATGAGTTACTTCTGCCAACGCAGGTATAAACCTCCGCATGTAGGATACCTTTCCCAGGAAGCTCTTAAGTTGTCTCTGACTCTTGGGCGGTGGCATCATCACAATGTCTTTCATCTTCTCCGCATCCACTTGCACCCCTTGTCTATTTACCACAAAACCTAAGAATTTCCCTGCAGTAACCCCAAAGGCACACTTTGAGGGGTTCATTCTCATCTTATACCGACGACACCTTTCGAATACTCTCCTAAGATCCTGAATATGCTTGTTTTCCTTCCTAGACTTCACCACCAGATCATCCACATAGAATTCTAGTATATCATGAAACGAGTCATGAAAAATTGCTATCATGGTCCGCTAGATTGTGGCTCCAGCGTTCTTCAATCCGAAGGGCATGACTGTATAGTGAAAGTTCCCTAACGGTGTGTGGAAGGCAGTCTTCTCTGCGTCGGCGGGGTCCATTTTAATCTGGTTATATCCAATATACCCATCCCTGAAGCTATACATCTCATGTCCCGCGGCGGAATCCACTAAGCTGTCTATGCTGGGTAGTGGGAATTCATCCTTAGGACACGCCCTGTTCAAGTCGCGAAAGTCTACACAGATTATGATTTGGGTCTTGTCTTTCTTTACCACTAGCACTATGCTGGACAGCCATATGGGGTGCTGAATAGGCTTGATGAACCCTGTCGCTAGCAATATGCTCAACAATATGGGATTCATCAACAATAAAACACTCGGGCGTCGGGTCGATGCTCTCGTCCCAGAACATCGCCCGCGCAGACCGTTATAAACGTTAGATGACTTTTCCATTGGGCAAAACAACTTTCTTGCAAGTTCGAGGAGGTCTAGCTACCTCCTCTACCTTCCTCTTGCCTTTTTCTATGTGGGGGATTATCCTCTCCCCTAGACGGTCATGAACGGATTTTTTCTGCGGGACCCTTCCCTCAGCTGCCTTAATTCCTGCTAGCTTTCTTGTAGAGACCTTTCTTTCCTAGTCCAACTCGGTGTAAAAGGCCGCATCTACCATGTGGGCCTCCTCAACGGCGAAGGGTCTCTGCGTGGCCTTGATCACTATCTCTATACCTCTAATATTTGCCTTCGCGGACTGATGGTAGATGGAAGGCACTACGCCATGAGTGTGCATCCATACCCTTCCAATGAGTAATTGGTAGCTGGTGTCAGCGTTAATAACATGAAATTTGATGTGGGAGGTGAAATTTCCCAACTTAATTCCCACATTCACGTATCCAATTGACTGCATTCCGGCGTTGTCGAATCCGAAAATTACTAGCGGTACCGGAACCACCTTCTCCTGGTCAATTCCCGTTTCATATAATGTACTAATGGGCATGATGTTAATGGATGCTCCTCCATCCATCAACGCCCTAGGAAATGAGACTCCATTAATTATGGCTGTGACGTACAACGGGCGGTTGTGGAAGTAGGGCACCACCCTATCCGCTTCTGAAAACATCACTTCAGAGGTATACTTCTTAATCATCCTTCCGATTGGCCCTTGCCAATTTAGCGAAGTGTCTCCCTGCTGCTGCACCGCCTCCAAGACTTTCCTCGTGATGGACACCCCTATCTGGTCGAAAAACCACTTGAACTTGGGGCTCCTCGCTATGGTCTCACATTCAGAATCTAAGTCTACCTCGTACGTCTGGGAACTGCAAACATACTCCGCTTTAGAGGTACCTCCCTCGTCTAGAGCGAGGATGACGTCTACCTCGCCTTCTAAGAGAGCGACTTCCTCAACTTCCCCACTCCCACTTTCATGCTCCGGAGTGAAGAACCACTCCTCTTGCTTTCTTTCTAGCTGGAGTCTGCTCAGTGACAGATTTTCTAACTCCTCGCATAACTGCTCGCCACTCTCCCGCTTCACAAGACTTCTCATAGCTTCTTCGTCGTAGGCAACTACCATGTTGGCGGTTCCAAAGTGATGCGTAGGAAGTGGGTTCTCGTTAACGTCCACAGGGGGTATCTGCAAGGTACCGCTGGCCATCTGCTCACCAATGATCCTTCTCAAGTAGTAACAATCCTTGGTAGAGTGCTGCACTCGTTGGTGCAATTCGCAGTACTTCGGATTGGCCTTATCAGCTGCAGTGGGGGTCTCTCCTTTTAGGTGGGGAGGTCCTGCTACGCCTTCTCGCACCAAGGTGCGGTAACAATCCATGGCCTCCGCTACGCTGCACGGTAGTGGCGGCGGGGCATCTTCCCCAAATTTTATCTTGTTGCCGGGACTGTCAGTCTTGGCCCCGGAGCCTCCCTTCTTCCCTTTGTTACTCCCGTCCACATAGTTAACCGCTTGCCTCCTCGCAACTTGAAACCTCCCGAGAGTCAGTGGAATTTGTGTCCTCCAACCCGGGGCTCTCGGTTTGATTATCATAGCTATGTTGCTGGCGGCCCTGGTGAATTCTCTGAAAGTTCCATCTCTAGTTTCGTTGATCAAGTGCAGCTTGTATTCTTCCAAGAGTCCCTCCACGCATACCTGCAGCAACCTGGCCTCCGCCATGTCCTCGTGAACATCTAAGGCCCTCTCTCGAAATCGCTTGATGTAGTGCATCAACTCTTCTCCTGGCTTCTGGACCTCTTGCGCCAGGTGCCTCAGTGTAAATTCATCCTTCGCTACAAAAAACTTTTGAAGGAACTGCCTGTGCATCTCTTCCCAAGTAGGGACGCTGTTAGGCACCAAGTGGGAATACCATGTATAAGCTTTCCCCGTGAGAGTTTTATAGAACTCCCTCATCCTCAGGTTCTTGTCGCCAGCGTGTACTCCCAGGTACTTGACGAACCTCTTCACGTGCTCTCTAGGGTTCTCCCCCCTACCGCCAAACTTGATAAATTTTGGTGGAATATACCCCTCAGGGTATGGCTTCTCACTTACTTCCTGGGGATAGGGGTCTTGTAACTCCTCATATAGGTGGGAACCCTCTCTTTGAGTGGAGGAAAGGAGCTTCCTCACTTCTTCCATAGTAACAGTCTTAGAGGGTGACTCCTCCAAACATGTGCTTTTAGGAGCTGGAGAACCTGTCGGCGCCAGGACCTGCTCCGGCGCCGCCTTCCGAGACGGAATCGTCTCTGCCGGAATCGTAATAGGAGTGACTACCCCTCCGGAAGGGGCAGCATTAGGTGTCACACAACCTTGACCCAAGTTTGATAGATCTACGTTGTTTTGCTTTAAAAAGTCAAAAAACATTGCCATAAGGTTCAAACCTGCCATTGGAGCCACTGCCGGCAAACTGGTCTGACCTCCCTGAGGCGCTGGCGCCTTGGCTCCGATCACCACCACTTCTTCCTGAGTAGTCTGGTCACTGTGAGCTCCATTACCAGACGAAATGTCCTCAAAAACTAACTTCTTAGAGACATTGAAACCTCTTTGTCCATGGAAATGAGGATACCTCCCCAGCGGAGTCGCCAAATGTAGGAGGGTAGTGAGACCGGGGTCTATGAATAACTGGAAAGGGTGAGGCGTGACCCACTCCAATGGACGCTGCCTACAAGGTCTTCAAGGTCTCCTGGTGCAACCTCTGAAGAAAAATTCTCCTTCTGGTAACAATGGAACTCAAGCTTCAACTCACTCCCTGCATGAAGATGAACTTTCACAGGAAAAATAGTAATTTTCTCAAGGGAAACACCTGAGAGTGATGGCTGTCAGTGGGGAGTGAAGGAACAAGGCACTCAGCACTAAGAGAATGAGCAGGGAGAGAATACTTAGGTAGGTCTGGTGATATTTTAGCAGAGTAACAGTGCAATTTCTATTGTCTATCTTTTTGACCTTGCCTAGAGGTCTATTTATACTGGGGCGTTAGGGGTCAGTGGCAATTTTTGGGCGCCAAAATTGAGAGAGTTGGTGGGGAACAATGTCTACCATTTGTCCCTACCTGTAGGCAGCCTGCCTGTCCCCTCTGCAGGCGCCACCTGGCGCCGACCAAAACTCAAAAAGCACATATGTCCCCTAGTGGAGACAAAATATCAGATTTGGTAGTTATCTTTTGAAACGGTAACTTGTGGTGCAATTTTACAAATCTTGAGAGAGGAGACCTTAAGGACTCATCTCCTCTAAAAGTGTTATTTTTCTTGAGAGGGACCTCGAGGATCCCCTCTTCTGGAAAAGTCATTTTCTTGTAAAGAGTTTATGTTTCTTGTGAGTAGCCAGCTCTTTGGCTGCTCACTTCACTTGTGACTAAGTGTGCAGTGTGTATAGTCTCGAGTGACTTCTGGGTCTCCCTACTAGTATTCTCTCAATCCTATAGTGCTAAGTGGTTGAGCTTTCTCAACATACCTTGTCCCTCAGCCGCCAAGCCATAACTCCCAGGAGGTCCCAACGTGCCTGTTTGAGCCCTGCTTGCTCGACTAGGCAGCCTGTACAAGAAAGTAAAGTGTTAGTGCTGTTGTTCATTTAGAGACTGATGTTTCATGATGGGGGGTTGTTCGCGATAGTTACTCCCTCAATATGAGTTTCTGTCAAAAACCCCTGTAGCAACACTTCTCGAATAACATTTCTGCAGTGACCCTTGCAGTGGCGCTGAGTCTTGCAGTGACGCCGACTCTCTCAACTGTCATTACTGCAGTGGCCCTTGAAGCGGCGCCGACCCTTGCGGCGGTGTGGACCCTTGCATCGGCGCTGGTATTTGAAGTGGCGACGACACTTGCAGTGGCGTCGACACGTGAAGCGGTGCCGACGCTTAAAACGGCGCTGACGCTTGAAGTGGCGCTGACACTTGAAGTGGCATTGAGGCTTAAAACGGCGTTAACATTTGAAGCAGCGCTGATACTTGAGGTAGCGTTGACGCTTGAAGCGGTCGCTCATACCTGGGGCGGCGCCGACCCTTGTCGCGGCGCCGACGCTTGAAGTGGCGCTGATACTTGGGGTAGCGCTGACGCTTGAAGTGGCGCTGACACTTGAAGCGATCGCTGATACCTGAGGCGGCGCCGACCCTTGTCACGGTGCCGACACTTGAAGTGGTGCTGACGCTTAAAGCGGAGCTGACGCTTGAAGCAGTCGCTGATACCTGAGGCGGCGCCGACCCTTGTCGCGGCGCCGACACTTACAGCGGCGCTGACGCTTGAAGCGGTCGATGTTACCTGAGGTGGCACCGACCCTTGTTGCGGCGCCGACACTTGAAGCGGCACTGACGCTTGAAGCGGTCGCTGATACCTGAGGCGGCGCCGACCCTTATCGCGACGCCAACATTTGAAGTGGCGCCGACGTTCGAAGTGGCACTGACGCTTGAATCTGCGCTGACATGTGAGGCGGCGCCCACCTTTGTCGCGACGCCGACGCTCGAAGTGGCGCCGATGCTCGAAGTAGCGCTGATGCTTGAAGTGGCGCTGACACTTGAAGCGGTCGCTGATACCTGAGGCGGCGCCAACCCTTTTTGCGGCGCCGACACTTGAAGTGGCGCCGACGCTCGAAGCGGTGCTGACGCTTGAAGTGGCGCTGATTCTTGAGGTAGCGCTGACACTTGAGGTAGCGCCGACCCTTGCGGTGGCGTAGAGACTTGCCGCGGCGCTGACACTTGCGGTGGCGCTGGCCCTTGCAGCGGAGTAGAGACTTGACGCGGGGCTGACACTTGCGGTGGCGCTGGCCTTTACAGCGGCATAGAGACTTGCCACGGCGCCGACACTTGCAGCGACGCAGACACATGAAGTGATGCCGGCCCTTGCGACGGCACTGACACTTGCGGCGGCGCTGACGGCGCCGACCCTTGCGGCGGCGTAGAGACTTGCCGCAGCGCTGACACTTGCGGTGGCGCAGGCACTTGCAGCTGCGCCGGGACTTGCGATGGCTTTTGGACTTCTGGGTGACCCTCGCGGGTACCTCTCGGATGTTATTAATAAAAAAGCATTTTTATTTTATTTTGCTTTTTTTATTGATAAACACCTATCTACAGCAACACAAACTAACACCCTGCTGATTATTTCTGGCTTGAATATTTATCATCATTGAATCCATCATTTTCACCAATATGTTGCATGCTGCATTATCTACCTTAATATGTGATGTGTTGAGTGTTGCTTTATTGACATGTGTTTGACGTTTGGGGTTAAAAAACAGAGGATGAAGTGTTGTTGGAAGTTTTAAGGCCATTGGTGATTGGTTGAGATTTTTGAATGCAAGTATGATCACATGTTTGGCTTATTGATCTTTTGATATTTCATCAAGTAGTGTATTTACATGTTCAAACATATCATTTTGGTGATTACTATTTTGTAACATACTTTTAAGGTTTTCAAGAGTCACAACCATGTATGGGAAAATGCGGCGTACTTTTAACATACTATTCTTTTCCATTTTTTGAATGCATCTTGCTGAAATTGTTCTGATCTTTATTGAAGAGTCACAACCATGTATGGGAAAATTGCTCTGAATGTAGATTTCTTTCCTTTTTTTAAATATTCATTTTCATCTTCTTACAAAAGATTTATTCATAAAACTCTTTGATGGTAATTATGCATGAGGTAACTTTTTAGAGACAATGTCCAATCTGTTGATACTTCTACCTATTTATTCTCAGAATTGGAAAGAATGTTAAAAGCTTAGATTTAGTTCCAACATCAAAAAAAGAAGTTTCAGAACTTTCATCATCAAAATCAAAATTTTCAACCTCAAGCTCCAAATTTTCAAGGTCGAGGCAATGAGGTCTTAACTTTAATCATGGCCGCGGTCAAGGTCGATAATCTTGGCAGTCCAACAATCAGCCTCAATGTCAACCGTGTGGACGATTTCGGTACATTGTGCAAAATTTCTACTTCCGACTTTTTAAGGGAATCACCAACACTTTAATTAAGGGAATCACATGTCTGCACAGATGGCTACACTGCATGGGAAATAGTTCAAGACAATAATTTACTGTATAAAACTGATTACAATGGACAAGACAGAATCCATGCAGCAAAAGTTGCAGGTTTGTCTATTCAGAACATTGTCCATTCTTCTTTTCTTCCACCTTTTCTTTTTTTTTTCAAACTGAAGCATATGTTAATGAGCTTAATTTCTTTTTATTTATAGGCTTGGATGAGCTTAATGTCTCATGATTTGATGATCTTTATCCTATAGTAAATTCCATGGGTTGATTTATGATGATAATTAAATGATGGTGTATGATGATAAGCAGTTGTGAGTATGATAATAAGCGGCTGGGAACATGTTAAGTTATAGTTGAATTAATAAAAGTTGTAATGTTTTTTTTATTACCATTTTAAAAGGTTTGGGACAATACCTGCAATGATTTAATTTTTCTGTGACGATTGTGTTGGTTCTAAAAGTGTGTATATTGTTCGGATGTGAGAAACCAAAAATGTTTAGGATGTATATTAAGTATTTATGGCCCTTTTATTCTCATTTCAGTAATCAATTATCTTAGTAAGAAAAATAGCATTTGCTCTTTCTTTTGAAATAGTTTATTTCATTCTTTGGTTTACATCTGTAGTAAGTATTGTCCATCAATCACTACTTTACGTTTGTGGATTTCTTATCAGGCACCCAGTACATATATACTGCATATATGTATATATAGTATATCTATGAATATACTATATACATACACACACACACACACACACACACACACACATATATATATATATATATATACTGTTATATATAAACTATTTATATATATAACTGTTTATATATAACAGTTATATATAACTATTTATATATGTATAACTATAATAGTTATAAATTATTATTATCTTTTGAAGTCGGATAGATTATAATTTATTTTGTATTTTGTGTAGAATGAAAATGGATTTGTGACACATGGAAAAGTCAATGGGTACGGAGGATCGAGGTACGTAGCTACTCGGATAGTTATTTAAGTTTATGTAGCTACTCGGATACTATTTTTAGATATTAAATCGCTGAAAGGGATTTAATATTGGTTTAGCTGTGTTTTTTGCCGTTGGGTTTATTTTAATGTTAAAAACAGGTTGGATTTCATGAATAAACAAAGGAAACTTTGTCGAAATTTTCTGAAATTAAATAGTGTTTTAAATTTATTAAGTCAAACATATATGCATTTGAAGTTATAAAAACTCATGTAGTCATTTATTTTTGTATTTTATGCAGGTTGATGATGGATTTTGCTTGCAGTTAATATGTGCATGGTGGCTTGGAGCTGGGGTTTCTTATAGTGTAGGGAAGTCATATTGTCGTCGTCGTTTTAGTTTACGTGGACTTTTTTAACATCTTTTGATGTGTTAATGTATTAGGTTAGATCATGTTTACATCTTTTGATGTGTTAGGATTTGTTATGTTCGTATTTGGGAGGTATTTATTTTGTACCTTTATTCTTAGATTGTGATGAAATATTATTTTGTAATTCATATTTATGAGATTTAGTTGAAAATTGTGGAATTTTGTATTACTTATAATTGCATGAAAAATATGCAATGTTATTTTGGATTATAAGGTTGTACGTTTGATGAAAAAAGTGCAATTTTAAAAATGTTTCCAATTGCGAAAAAAATAATAGGTAATAAATAAAAATATAGTACTTTTGGCAACACATTTTTTTGCCGCAAAAAGTTATCATCTACATCTATCACTTTGGATATGACAATAAATATTTGGTTGCGAAAAGATAACTTTTGGCAACACAAGAGATGTGTGGCCAAAGGTACAACTTTTGGCAACATAAGAGTTGTGTTGCCAAAAGGCTATACCTTTGGCAACACAAGAGATGTGTGGCCAAAGGTATAACTTTTGGCAACATAAGAGCTGTGTTTTCAAAAGGCTATACCTTTGGCAACACAGCTCTTGTGTTGCCAAAGATATTGCTTTTGGCAACACAAGACATGTGTTGCCAAATGTATAGCCTTTTGGCAACACAACTCTTATGTTGCCAAAAGGTATAGCCTTTTGGCCACACAACTATTTTTGTTGCTGTTGAGTGACTTTTGGCAACACAAATAATATTTTTTATTATCAATTTGACAAATTATAAAAAGCTTTTGGCAACACAATTGCGTGTTGCCAAAAGTATATTTTCAGCAACACAAGCTTGCTGTGTTGCCAAAGGGTTTCCTAGACAAATAATAGGCAACAAGCTGGAAACATAGCAAAACATGTTGCCAATACCTTTTAGCAACATATTTTTAGCTTTAGCAACATGATTTGTATGTTGCTAATGGTGCAAATTCTTATAGTGTTTTTTGTTTTATTTTTATTTTTTAAACCTTTATTCCTTTTTCCTTTTTTACTTTACACTTAGTATTGCGCTACAAAAAAATGTGGACCCTTATTTTTTTTTAAATGTGCAATTATTAAACTGTATCTAAAACACTTTTGAATTATTAATTAAAACCTTTCCATTTTTGTGAAGTTCCTTTTTTGCTCTTATCCAAGTTTCCTCACCCATATAAAGGGCCACTTTGTTCATCTTCCATCATCCAATTTTACAAATCCAACTATAGACATGTTTTAATAATTAGTTTAGATTAGGAAAGTTCCTTTTTAGTGGTTTGTAATAAAATCCGAGTTTTAATAAATTATTCTTTTGACTTATTTAATCGCTTTAGGAAATTTAAATTAGGTTGAGATTAATGAACTCATTTCAGGTGTGTAGTTGCTTCGCTATGGTATGATGAAATAGACGATTTTTAATGGGTTGACTATTTTTGAACATATACCGAGGGACCTTAATGAAGCATATCATGTATGCACTATATTTGTGACACTGCATGTGTAATTTTGAGATTATTGTTGAAGCTAAACTCGCATGTGGAGTTTTATGAAAATTTAGAGAGTGACACTCTGGGTTTAAGTAATTGTTCAAACGAGTATCAATTGCGTTTTAAAATGTGTCTAACCATGTAATCATTTATATTACGTATTTCAAAGTGATGTATTTAATTCTTAACCTATGCTTTTTATAGCTTATAATTAAATTAGTTTAAATATTTGCCTAGATAAATTGTAGTATAAAGATACTTAAATACAAAAATCATCCTTTACACTTTCTTTTCGGTGTAATAAATCAATTATTTAACGACATTCCATGTGGATTTGATACCCAAACTTGCCACTATACATATAAAACTTGTGTAGTTAAAGTTTAGGTTTTTTGTATTGAGGTGCAAAACCGACAATAACAACATGCATATTTACACGATGCTTAGTTTTCACATTGTCATGAACTATCCCTATTTTATAACTTCCTCAAAGTAGTCAACCCCAAATGCTAAATCAGCTCAAAACCGTGGTGTCTACTCCCACGGCACGTTTACTATCAATGATGAAGTCAATTCCATGAAATGCTTTTGCGGGTGATTTTCTGCTAGGGCCATTTCTAAGGCAAAAATAAATTTATTATGTAGGTTATAACTCAACACCTATCTAAGTAAAACTGGAATAACCTCTCACTATCAGTGACACCTACACATGATCGTGATCCCCCATAATGTACTCACATCCATATATATACAAGCGTGCTAGCACTTTCTCCCAAGCCTAAGCATAACCACCAAATGACCTAAAAATGACATAAAAAGCCTACCTCGGACAGTCGATATAAGATTAAGATATATCTATGAACACAATTATTAATAATACGATGATATCTCATATAAAAGTCAACAAAGTGGCTGAAACCAACTAAACTAAACAAACTGCGACGCCTCTATAATCACAATGTAAAGCAGCCCCTACTCACTAGGTTATTCACACATATAGATAAAGCTCGAAGATAAAACACATATACCTCATAATCTTAGTAAACACACTACTAATAAAAATGATAAATCTTCGACGTCTAAGCTAGACTCATACGTGCGAGCCATAAACGTACTCATAACCATCCCCCGGAGGTACCCCAAAAGTTGGTTTCCACCACGACATCTAATAAATAAGTGGCATCACTCACCATGAGCATAATACCTTCCTTTAAAGGAACTATCAAAATGGCGTCCCTACTAGCGACCCAACAGACCTTACTTCTTTGGTCATTTTTACTAAAATTTACATCGCTTACCCTGCTCTCATGGGTCGTGTCTCTATTAGCCATAATTCCCTTGGCCCTACTAGCTAACTAAAAATCATATCTTCTAGTCTTGGAAACCGTCTCATCTCCCCTATGTGATTCCTTCTACTAGTGAGGTCTCCCTACTCAGGTTCTTCCAAATCTTAGGCACTATCCCCATAATAGTTATAGTTCTCCCACTGATGTAGGAGGATAACTTCAACTATTTGAACGCAAGTGGTGAACATTGGCTTGCCTAATAACACATGTTAAACCCTTTACTTAAGGATTATTCCAACTCAAAAAGTATTTCTCGTACTAGCTGAGAATGCGAACATCTTCTTTCGCATTCATATCAATCTCTCCCGGTGCAGAAAGAGATATATAGTTGAACTACTCCTTATACTATTCATGACACGATTGCACATACGAGGTCTTCGAAAACTTCATTATAATGCCATTACGGATAATGAATGGAAATATTCCCCCTCAAACCATACGCTAAGGACTTGATAAAGGTCTCATGTCCAAAATTCCTCAACTCTCAACTGAAATCATCCTCACGCATGGGACGTCTCACAAGAGAAATAAAAATAAGAAAACCTCCCGATGCGCTTGTTTTAATTGAGTCATTAGACAAGAAACAATGGCACGAAACCTCTTAAATGATCGTCTTTATAGAGAGTACTACCCCTACAGGGTAAAGGTCTAAAGTGGACAAAGAATGCAATGGGAAAAGTGTAATACCCCGTATTTTTATGCAATATTAATTTGGGGATTTATTAAATTTAATGTGAGTTAATTATTTAATATAAATCCGGAAATTAATTATGTTATAATTATTAACGTGATGAGAGTTAGTAATTATGTGAAATTTGTTGAATATTACTAATGAGCAAAGTAATATATAATATTGGTTCTATTAAATGTCACGAGTGAATAAAATGACAATTTTGGAAATTTAAGTCGGGACGCGCCTGTGTCGCGTCGAGAATAAATGTTGATTAATAAAAGTGAAATATTTCTAAGTTATCCGTATGGTCGTTTTGAGTGCACCAACGTGTCCGTAAGGGTCGAGATAGTCAGGAAAG
This sequence comes from Sambucus nigra, assembly GCA_949130495.1. NCBI lineage: Eukaryota > Viridiplantae > Streptophyta > Magnoliopsida > Dipsacales > Adoxaceae > Sambucus > Sambucus nigra. Next base: position 429,489,794 of record OX422214.1, read on the forward strand.
TGTACTCGGGGGTTTAGTTTGGGTCTCGGGGCATTTTTAGGCTTATTTAGCACCCCGGGAGGGCATTTTGGACATTTTGCATTTTTGGGTAATTAAACCCACGAAAATTATTAGGCTATATCAGCCATTTAGAATAGTCCTTTAGGGTTAGAAGACTCAAAACCTTAGAATGGCCATAGGAGAGGGAAGGAAAAATCTTTCCAAGCAATCCAAGGCCAAAAAGTCACCCGATTGCACCGCCACCACCACCAACGCGTAGATCACGCGACGAGGAATGAAACAACACTAAATTCGTCCACAAAACTGAACTCTGAAAATCCCAGGCAAGTATTTATCTTTCTTATTTTTGCTAATGCATCTTTCATGTTAGTCTAGGGGGATTAGGATGAGTTTGGTAGAAGAAAACCCATGTTGGAGATAGGAAAATCGCATGTAGTAATGATTTGAATGATAATCTGGAAACCCCTTCACATGTAGAGGATTAACCAATAATTTATGATGAATTAGGAGTAGGAATTTTTGGAAAAAGACTGATTAGAACCATGTTAAAGAAATTCTAGGGTTCTTAAGATTTATATGAGTTTTGGCCTATTAATCTATGGTTATTGATGAAAAATTGCATGCTTTACATTGAAGATGTATAATATGGGTTTATACTATTTGTAGTACAAATTTTAGGGAGTTTGGGTGTGAAAAATCTGGAATTGATTGAGGTTAGATTATGAAACCCGTAACTGTTAATCTGTAGAATTCGTATACCTGTTTGATTGATCGATCGAACCAGGGGTGTCGATCGATCGACGCATCGATCGATCGAGCTCCTGCCATCGATCGATCGACCCCTTCTGGCAGACTCACATTTCCCCTTTGAAAATAATTAAATTCAAATTTAATGAGTAGAAATATTTGGGCATCCTTATTAAAATAATTTGGAAGGTAAAGGAGACCAGTAGGACTTATTAATGATTAAGAGACCTTTAATGTAAGGCGAGATTTACATTTTTGGGGTGTTTATATATAAGGGACAATGGAATTTTGTATTAAAGGGAGAGATACGTAAAATAGTTATGATGGAAAATAGATGAATACCTACTGAATTTTACACTTGGGAGGATAGAGTCCATGAGTGTACGTAGTAAGTTGGAATAATCCCTCAAATTAAAGTTAGAGACGAACCATTATACGTGATAACTAATAATGGGAAAATAAGGATAAATGTTGTAATTATGGGTTATGAGATGAACCTAAATTGATATGATAAAAGTAGTATATTTATATGACTGTGTGTGTGCATATATTATATACATGTGAAAATCATGGCCGCGCTACTTGTTATCCATGAGGTTACCGCGTTGGGACAGTCTTACCTCGATGGGACCTTTACGGGGGATATTGACTTGTACCCAAGAAGATAGGAATCCTAGGTACAGGCTATCGAATCGATAGTCACGGTCCTAAGAGACGCGAAGGTATGTGCTGACCTCTTGGACTTGGAAACTATGCTTCGCCTCAATATTGTTTGTGTATGTATTAATATAGTTCGAGAGTGATTCTGAACGTGTATTTCCCTTAGTACGAGTGATACGGGGATTGGATAACAGAGTATGCCCACACCATAGTTTTTACGTGGGGTGCTGTTTGAATATATATATATATATATATATATATATATTATACGAGTATTTAATATATATATGAAATTCTGAAATTTGGAACTGCCTACTATGTTATGGTAAGTAAGAAATGAATAATGACTTCAAATTGAAAATACTTGTTTTGAAAAGTATAATATGACACTGGGAAACTTTATTAATAAATAAAGTTAAAATGAGAGCTTTGTTACTGAATGAAATTTTCCTCTTAAATAATTATATTTTTCAGTTTTAAATCTTACGAGTAACCTAAGATAAGTTAAAATATTGGGAAGATTAGTGCGATATAAGATAAGATAAACCGTTGGGAAGATTAGTACGATAGGCGTGTACATTAGAAGAGAGGTGAGAATTTCTCAAGAGAGTGCCGCATTAATATGTTGTTGCATTGGCCTGTAAACATTTTAAATACTTGTTAAACAAATTTTAAATCATTTACACTATCAGGCTCTGACCCGTTTCTATTTTACTTTCTCTCTTGTATATATATGTATATATTACAGGTGCCCAGCCACAGGGACGTCTTGCGTAGGAACCTTTGGAAGGAATGCGCTGCCGCTTAGGTGGGAGTTGCAAGCCTCTTGTTTAGACGACTTCATTTATTTGATTCCACTCCTAGCTTATTTATTCAGTTGGGCATGCGTTGCCCATTTCCATTATCCATTTGTTTTATGGAACATTGTGATTCATTTATTTCTAGTATTGTCACTTTAAGATTTATTACTGTCTGGATGTTTTGCTTTAAGTTTTAATGTTGGGATTTAGTTGTTGAATGTTTAAATTATTTGGATTATATGTTCCAGAATAATTGTGGTGTGATTCATTAATATTGAATTATTGTAAAGATTTAAATCTTGGTTTATAAAATAAAATTTGGAAAGTAATGTCTAAAAATGGTTTTGGCACTTAGCTTAATTAATTAGGGTGTTTAAATTGGAAAAGTTATTTTTCGATAGTGATGCTAAGAATGAACCAACTGTTCACCTTGATTTAATTTAATAAAGGAGTGATCGCTCAGTATTTAATTAGGTGGGGTGCCACAGGTGGTATCAGAGCATCAGGTTCTAGTGTCCTTAGGATCTGTACGGCTTATTTCGCTTTCAGCTTAGCATTTTTGCTATAGAGCCCTATTTTAGAATTGTTGTATTCTTGCTTTTACGTTTACGTCTTCAGCTATTTGAGATTTGATAATAACTGTAGACTAATAAATTTCTTCACGTTTCAGATGCCTCCGAGACGTGAACCAAAGGATAGGCATGCCCAACCCTAGCAGCCAGCAGCTCCGACACAGGGTACGATGAATGCTAATGAGGTAGCCGCTATTGTTGCTCAGGCGGTGAATGCCGCGTTAGCGGTAGTACAGCAGGCTCCACCCCAGATTTAGGCAGTGGCGCTAGTACCTGCACAACTTCCATCTGCATGGGAGCGGGTTAGGGATGGCTTTTAGAAGGCACATCCCCCTGAGTTCTCGGGTAGTTCAGATATCATCATCGTCAGCCAATGGAAGAAAGATATCCAGCGGCATCTTCGTATGTATGAGTGCACAGACCTGCAAAAATAGTTGTTGGCTTCCTTTAAACTAGTGGGGGCCGCTTTGCAGTGGTGGGAGTCCACCACCACCTTGGAGGAGAGGGATACGATCCCGATTCAGTCATTCTGGGAGCGATTTGACCGCAAGTACTTTCCACCCTCCGTGCACACTGAGATGAGGCAAAAATTACTGAACTTGAAGCAGGAGAATTCTACCGTTGCTGAGTATGAGGAGGAGTTCACAAGACTTCTCACCATAATGCCAGATAAGGCACCCACTGAGGGTAAGAAGATAATGGTGTTATTGGACGGGTTAGCTTGGAGGATTCGTTAGCATCTTATAGGGAATTTGTCTCTGAGTACCTTTACAGATGTACTCAATGCTGCCTTACTACTTTGTCAGGATCACCGCTTCCATCTGCAGGTAAGCAAGCGAGTAGGAGAGTCCGGCCAGCAGGGCATGATAGGGGGTAATGGTGCTGGTGGAGCACCGACATCCCAGGGACAGACTCGTCAGCATGAGCAGAGTTCCCGTCAGGGGGACCCTGCCAAGCGCTTCCGATCAGGTGATTCCAGGAAGGGATTTAGGGGTTATAGGCAGGGTCAACAGGGCCAGCCTAATCAACAGGGCCAACAAGGCCAACACCGACAGCAGCAGGGCTAACAACGTTTTCATCAGGGCCAACAGGGCCAGTGGCGGGGTGGTAACGGCCAGCAGGGCCGTGGTCAGCAACGTCAGAGGGGAGGTAACTTCAGAGGTTGATGTTTTGTGTGCGACAAGTATGGCCATAAGCGCCAGGATTGCCCAGAGGGTGATAGGGCCCCACAGTAGTAGGGTGCCCGTAATGAGCCACATAGGCCACCTTTTCCAGTTTTCCTCCCAGCACCAGCCCAGGTACCAGCCCTACCAGCCATTCCAGCAACTCCAGTGCAGCAGGGGCAGTTACAGTATGGACGTGTCTATAACGTCCACCAGGCAGCAGCTTCGTAGGCACCACCCGCAATTGAGGGTATGTTTCCTATCCATGGTACTATGGGTCGATTTTTATTTGATACTGGGTGACACACTGTTTTATAGCTACCCATTTTGCGAAGGCCTTAAGATTATTAGCCACAGTAGAGAGCACTGTGACATGTGTAGACTCACCACTGGGAAATGGTTCACTTATTTTCTTCATATGCCGGGGTATGGGGGTAGAGATTGGTAGCTTGGTATTACCTGCAGACCTGTTAGTCTTAGATATGCATGAGCATGACGTTATTATCGATATGGATTGGCTCGCTGCTTACAGGGCCATGATATATTGTTTTGGTGGGAGTATTATTTTTGCCATTCCGGGGCAAGATATGTTTGTAGTGGCGATGCCTCGCCCAGAGGGAGGCTCGGCCGCTCATTTGTATTACATAGAGGAGGATACCTCTAAGGAGGTTGTGATTCCCTTAGACTCGATCCCAGTTGTTTGTGAGTATTCCGATGTATTTCAGGAGATACCAGGCATACCCCCCAGTCGATAGATAGACTTTGTCATAGATTTATTACCGAAAACTAGACCTATAGCACGCGCTCCATACCATATGGCTCCAGCGGAGATGCGAGAGTTACAAGATCAGATAGAGCAGCTGTTAGGTCAGGGTTTCATTCGCAGGAGTAACTCACCTTGGGGCGCTCCAGTCTTGTTTGTGAAGAAGAGAGGTGGTTCACTGAGGCTATGTGTGGACTACCGGGAGTTGAACAAGGTCACTATACGGAACAAGTATTCGTTGCCTCGAATCGATGATATGTTCGACTAGCTGAGGGGAGCAGCTTTCTTTTCGAAGATAGATCTGAGGTCGGTGTACCACCAGCTACGTATTTGGGAGTACAATGTTTCAAAGACTGCTTGTTAACGAGATATGGGTCCTATGAGTTCAGAGTGATGCCATTTGGCCTCACAAATGCTCTAGCCGTGTTCATGGACTTAATGAATCGAGTGTTCAGAGAGTTCTTGGATCAGTTTGTCATCGTCTTCATAGATGATATTTTGATATATTCACACTCCGAGGAGGAGTTTATCGAGCACTTGAGATAGGTTCTTCAGACTCTACGAGAGCATCAGTTGTTTGCTAAGTACGAGAAGTGCGAATTCTGGTTGCGAGAAGTACAGTTCTTGGGGCATGTTGTTTCTGAACAGGGGATAGCAGTTGACCCAAGTAAAGTGTCAACGGTGAGGGAGTGGGGACAACCCACGACACCGATGGAAGTGCGTAGTTTCTTGGGGTTAGCCGGATACTACAGGAGATTCATTCGTGGATTCTCCAAAATAGCGGGTCCATTGACGAACCTGACTCGCAAAGGGGTTCCATATGTTTGGGATGATGCTTGCCAATTGGCTTTCGACGACCTGAAAGACAAGCTTACTTCAACACCAATTCTTGCTTTACCTAAGCCGGGTGTGGAGTACCTGGTCTACACCGATGGCTCTTTACGGGGACTTGGGGGAGTACTTCAGCAGGAGGAGAAGGCTATAGCTTTTGCCTCCCGCAAGCTTAAGCCGCATGAGAAGAATTACCCCACCCACAACCTGGAGTGAGCAGCGGTCATTTTTGCATTGAGGACATGGAGGCACTATTTATTGGGGGAGAAATTTCGCTTGTTCACAGATCACAAGTCACTGCAGTACCTGTTCACTCAACGAGAGCTAAATATGCGTCAGCGCAGATGGTTAGAGTTTGTGAAGGACTATCAGTTCGACATACAGTACCATCCGGAGAAGGCCAACGTAGTTGCTGATGCGTTGAGCCGTAGACCGGTAGACAATGTAGCGGACGTCTGGAAAGCAAAGTGGAAGGAGTTGGGCCACCAGGACGCTGTAGCCCATTCCTTCATATCTGTTATGACAGTGACACCCAAGATTGTTACGAGGGTGATACAAGCACAGACCGCCGACCCATTTTGCCAGGAGCAGATTGTACGACTTTTAGCTAAGGGTACTGAGTCCTATTCTGTTAGTTCTGATGGGGGTTTGAGGTTTAATGGGAGATTAGTCATCCCAAAAGGATCAGAATTACATCATGCAGTGATGACCCAGTCTCACGGGTCCCGATTTGCGGTACATCCTAGAGGAGATAAGATGTACCAGGATATGAGGCGACAATACTGGTGGAGTGGGATGAAGAAGGACATTGCTGAGTTCGTGTCCAAGTGTTCTACCTGCCAGCTGGTAAAGGTGGACCATCAGAAACTGTCAGGGTTTCTTCAGCCATTGGAAATACCCGCGTGGAAGTGGGAGAGTATTTTCATGGATTTTATTACAGGGTTGCCTACATCACAGCGGGGCCACGACTCTATCTGAGTAATTGTAGATCGTTTGACCAAGGTGGTTCATTTTCTGCCGGTGCGAACAGACTATACCACGGGTCAGTATGCTCAGTTGTTCATTGCTGAGATTGTTAGATTACATGGGGTGCCCCTGAATATTGTGTCAGATAGAGACAAGATTTTCGTGTCACGTTTTTGGGAAAGATTTCAGGAGGCTATGGGTACTGAGTTGAGGTTGAGTTCAGCTTATCACCCACAGACAGATAGACAGACAGAGCTTACTAATCAGATGTTGGAGGATATTCTACGCATGTGTGTTCTTGATTTTGGAGGATGTTGGGAGCCACATCTTCCACTAGTAGAGTTTGCTTATAATAACTCTTATCAGTTCACAATTGGCATGGCTCCATTCGAGGCTTTGTATGGAAGACCTTGTCGTTCACCAACTTGTTGGCTCGAGGTGGGGGATAACAAGTTGCTAGGACCAGAGGTAATTCAGGAAACCTCCGCGAGGATTGAGATGATCAGGAGTCGCATTCGAGTAGCCCAGGATAGGTAGAAAAGCTACGCCGATGAGAAACGGTTCTTTCGGGAGTTTAATGTGGGGGACCAAGTGTTACTACATGTATCTCCTATGAACGGAGTGATGAGGTTCGGGAAGAAAGGGAAATTGTCCCCGAGGTACATGGGACCATTTCCCATTATCGAGAGGATTGGGCCGGTAGCATACAGATTGGGACTGCCAGAGCAATTACATTGCATTCACGATGTATTCCACATCTCATCGTTGAGACGATATCTTCAGGATGATATGGCCCATACTCACATCACGATAGATGAGATAGACTTACAGCCTGACAGCTCTTACGAGGAGAGACCGGTGGCTATCCTAGACCATAGCGAGAGGAGATTGAGGTCGAAGGTAGTTTCACTTGTACGGGTCTAGTGGGAGAATCATAATGTGGAGGAATCCACTTGGGAGCGTGAGCCAGATATGCGCGAGAGATACCCAGATTTATTCTTACCAGGTATGCCTTATATTTCGAATTTCAGGACGATATTCCGTTATTAGGGGGGAAGTATGTAATACCCCGTATTTTTATGCTATATTAATTTGGGGATTTATTAAATTTAATGTGAGTTAATTATTTAATATAAATCCGGAAATTAATTATGTTATAATTATTAACGTGATGAGAGTTAGTAATTATGGGAATTGTTTTTAATATTACTAATGAGCAAAGTAATATATAATACTGGTTCTATTAAATGTTACGAGTGAATAGAATGACAATTTTGGAAATTTAAGTCGGGACGCGCCTGTGTCGCGTCGGGAATAAATGTTGATTAATAAAAGTGAAATATTTCTAAGTTATCCGTATGGTCATTTTGAGTGCGCCAACGTGTCTGGAAGGGTCGAGATAGTCAGAAAAGTGTACTCGGGGGTTTAGTTTGGGTCTCGGGGCGTTTTTAGGCTTATTTAGCACCCCGGGAGGGCATTTTGGACATTTTGCATTTTTGGGTAATTAAACCCACGAAAATTATTAGGCTATATCAGCCATTTAGAATAGTCCTTTAGGGTTAGAAGACTCAAAACCTTAGAACGGCCATAAGAGAGGTAAGGAAAAATCTTTCCAAGCAATCCAAGGCCAAAAAGTCACCCGATTGCACCGCCACCACCAACAACGCGTAGATCACACGACGAGGAATGCAACAACACCAAATTCGTCCACAAAACTGAACTCTAAAAATCCCAGGCAAGTATTTATATTGCTTATTTTCGTTAATGCATCGTTCAGGTTAGTCTAGGGGATTAGGATGAGTTTGGTAGAAGAAAACCCATGTTGGAGATAGGAAAATCGCATGTAGTAATGATTTGAATGATAATCTGGAAACCCCTTCACATGTAGAGGATTAACCACGAATTTATGATGAATTAGGAGTAGGAATTTCTGGAAAAAGACTGATTAGAACCATGTTAAAGAAATTCTAGGGTTCTTGAGATTTATATGAGTTTTGGCCTATTAATCTATGGTTATGGATGAAAAATTGCATGCTTTACATTGAAGATGTATAATATGGGTTTATACTATTTGTAGTACAAATTTTAGGGAGTTTGTGTGTGAAAAATATGGAATTGATTGAGGTTAGATTATGAAACCCGTAACTGTTAATCTGCAGAATTCGTATACCTGTTTGATCAATCGATCGAACCAGGGGTGTCGATCGATCGAGCTCCTGCCATCGATCGATCGACCCCTTCTGGCAGACTCACATTTCCCCTTTAAAAATAGTTAAATTCAAATTTAATGAGTAAAAATATTTGGGCATCCTTATTAAAATAATTTGGAAGGTAAAGGAGACCAGTAGGACTTATTAATGATTAAGAGACCTTTAATGTAAGGCGAGATTTACATTTTTGGGGTGTTTATATATAAGGGACGATGGAATTTTGTATTAAAGGGAGAGATACGTAAAATAGTTACGATGGAAAATAGATGAATACCTACTGAATTTTACACTTGGGAGGATAGAGTCCATGAGTGTTACGTAGTAAGTTGGAATAATCCCTCAAATTAAAGTTAGAGACGAACCGTTATACGTGATAACTAATAATGGGAAAATAAGGATAACTATTGTAATTATGGGTTATGAGATGAACCTAAATTGATATGACAAAAGTAGTATATTTATATGACTGTGTGTGTTCATATATTATATACATGTGAAAATCATGCCCGCACTACTTTCTATCCCTGAGGTTACCGCGCTGGGACAGTCTTATCTCGATGGGACCTTTACGGGGGATATTGACTTGTACCTAAGAAGATAGGAATCCTAGGTACAGGCTATCGAATCAATAGTCACGGTCCTAAGAGACACGAGGGTATGTGCTGACCTCTTGGACTTGGAAACTATGCTTCGCCTCAATATTGTTTGTGTATGTATTAATACAGTTCGAGAGTGATTCAGAACGTGTATTTCCCTTAGTACGAGTGATACGGGGATTGGATAGCAGAGTATGCCCACACCATAGTTTTTTTGTGGGGTGCTGTTAGAATATATATATATATATATATATATATTATACGAGTATTTAATATATATATGAAATTCTGAAATTTGGAACTGCCTACTATGTTATGGTAAGTAAGAAATGAATAATGACTTCAAATTGAAAATACTTGTTTTGAAAAGTATAATATGACACTGGGAAACTTTATTAATAAATAAAGTTAAAATGAGAGCTTTGTTACTGAATGAAATTTTCCTCTTAAACAATTATATTGTTCTGTTTTAAATCTTACGAGTAACCTAAGATAAGTTAAAACATTGGGAAGATTAGTGCAATATAAGATAAGATAAACCGTTCGGAAGATTAGTACGATATGCGTGTACATTAGAAGAGAGGTGAGAATTTCTCAAGAGAGTGCCGCACTAATATGTTGTTGCATTGGCCTGTAAACATTTTAAATACTTGCTAAACAAATTTTAAATCATTTACACTATCGGGCTCTGACCCGTTTCTATTTTCCTTTCTCTCTTGTATATATATGTATATATTATAGGTGCCCATCCACAGGGACGTCTTGCGTAGGAACCTTTGGAAGTAACGCGCTGCCGCTTAGGTGGGAGTTGCAAGCCTCTTGCTTAGACGACTTCATTTATTTGATTCCACTCCTAGCTTATTTATTCAGTTGGGCATGTGTTGCCCATTTCCATTATCCATTTGTTTTATTGAACATTGTGATTCATTTATTTCTAGTATTGTCACTTTAAGATTTATTACTGTCTGGATGTTTTGCTTTAAGTTTTAATGTTGGGATTTAGTTGTTGAATGTTTAAATTATTTGGATTATATGTTCCAGAATAATTGTGGTGTGATTCGTTAATATTGAATTATTGTAAAGATTTAAATCTTGGTTTATAAAATAAAATTTGGAAAGTAACGTCTAAAAATGGTTTTGGCACTTAGCTTAATTAATTAGGGTGTTTAAATTGGAAAAGTTATTTTTCGACAGTGATGCTAAGAATGAACCAAATTTTCACCTTGATTTAATTTAATAAAGGAGTGATCGCCCGGTATTTAATTAGGTGGGGTGTCACAAAAAGGTGATGGACGCACTCAAGATCCCTAGGACAATAGAATATGAAATGCCCTGATACTAAATGAGACATCCCAAAAAATCTATAAATAGATTGATCAGGTGTACCATAAAAATCAAGGAAATCACTTTTTAGTAATATTCTTAGCATAAGAAATAAACAGGAATCGAAATAACATAGAAAAAATAATGAAATATTGAATCCATAAAAAATCAACTCTGATACCAATCACCAACCGAATAACATAAGTCGCCTATGAAGTAAATATACATGTACAACCAAAATGGAAATAAAGGAGTACAGTAAAAGGATGAGATACGCTTTCTCAACTCCTATAATCTTGGGAATTAGACATGGGACGTTGCTAAAGATGTTCCTTCAACGATCTCGCATCTACAGGTACTACCAAACTAGGGAGCTGTAAAAACAATTTAAAAAAAATGTAAATAACAAGCCTATGTAGAATTGGATTATAATTCAATCTGGTTCACATCATAACTACTTTAACATATTTTAAGTTATTAGTTTCCCAGCCCAACATTCTAAAATTACATGTGGTTCTAAAACCTGAACCCATATGTCACCCATGTGATTAAAATTTAACATCTTAATTCTTTAATCGATAGTTTAGGTTTCTCTCTTTCATTTTAAAACATAGTTGTGTGGTAGTCTCAAACCCATAATACGTCTCGGCAAAATAATCAATATACGAGTAATGTGATTATACCTCAAGTTTATACACATTTGACTATCTCATGCCAATAATAAATACACATATCTCTAGTATATGTAATACACATATCTAAATCATAATTATGTAGGTAGACATCCCTACTATAGGTCATATACATCTCTATTATACGAAATACGCAAGTCCGAAACATAAGCACGTAGGTGGGAATCCCTACAATAAGTCATGTATATCTTTAGTATAGTATATAAACTAGTACCACTATCCCTAATTCCACCACACAATTTTCACATATTGTAGGAGAAAGACTTTACTCACGTCTAACGTCCATATAAAGGTACAAATTATGCCTTTTACAAATAAATGAGAATATCTCTCTCTCACACATAATGAAGGCCTATTCTCATTGCCTTCGGGGATCTCTCTCACGTACTAGTATAGTCTTAGGTCATCCCAAATCTAAGACCTTATCATGAAAAAGGATAAATTACCATGTCTACACATCAATCATAATGCCCACCATGCCTAAGACTCAGGAATGAAATATCCTCGAATACCATCTTGATTGCATGTACCTAGGCGTGTGACCTAGGGTAAAATATGACCAAGAAAGATCCCTATTACTCATAGAGGTACCAACACGATCCGCATAATATGTTCCCCTTCATGGAATCCCCTTAGTACGTATGACAACAAGAACTCATACATGGTATGCCTTGCACATAAAATACACAAGCAATTTCCACCCTCACTAATGGGCTAAAGCATACATATACATGACCCTCACAAACAGGTTAAGGTAAATCACTCACATACTGACCTTAACACTATCGGTTCATCCTAGCATTGCCATCATAAAAGTTATAACATATCTATAACCTTTTATTGAACCCATAATATATTAACCCTAACATCATGGGTTCTCAAATTTAGGCATAATCTTACCCTACCATACACTAAAATCCACACATAAACTATATTCAATCTCAATTAGCCTTGGTCCCATCTCCCATGGCATTGCGTCTAGGTATCAATCAACACCTAATTTATATAAAACCATTGACTATGATAACTACACTTACCTAGGGATTTTAACCAATTCCTAATCTCACCCACAAGATATAACCCAACATGACCATCACAATGTCTCCCCTACATCCTGTCAACAACCCACTCCTCTATACATTCTGAGTTCCTAATAAAATCTCAATATACTATTGGGTTTATAATCCAAGGTCCTATACATAGCATAAGCCCCTTTTAAGCTAAAAATTTCACAATTATTCAAAAAAAACTTAAGGACCCATCCTCAAAACCTCACGTCATCGGAATGAATATCAATTCTACAAGTATATGAAAACTTAAGACCAAATAACCTAACCCTGAGTCCTAAAACCTACAGATCCAACCAAACAAAAGCCTACTATAGATCAATCAATGACCCAGTGTTAATCGATCAATCGATCAACTCAGAACAACCTTAATTCTCCTTTATTACGAGACTCTTCATCTTTAACCTACATTTTTCTCTTTCAATCTGCCATTAACGAACCTAAAAAATTCACCAAAACACTCAAATAAAATTCAAATGATAAAATCACATCAAGACAATAATTAGAACCTATTTCAGTCATAAACCCTAGATTTATCCAGTCCTATAAATTTTCATGGATTGACTCAATTAAACATAGGGGTTTAATATGATTAACAATATAAAACATATTTAAATAATCATCCGTTTGTTTAGTCCAAGTTCATGAAGAAATCAATCCTTATAGAGGATAACTCAACCTAATTAACATCAAGATTAGGTTAATTAAGGAAATTAATTAATTAATTGTCAAAAATTGGATTTATAACATAATATGATTTATATTTGCAATGAAAAGATAAAATATTTATGCACATATAATCATAATCATATTCTATATAGAATTTTCCTTGTCGATTGATTGAGAAGTCAATCCTTCATTCCCCCATTTTTTTTTCTCTTGGTGCTTTCTCTCTAACCCCTCTAGTGCTTCCCCACCATTTTTGTGATAAAATGAGATCCCTAACGACCTCTTATATCCCTTTAATTTTGAAATTTGTAATGGGCCCTAAATGGCCTCACATATAAGAGCTAAAAAAAATAACTCTAAATGACTTAAAATCATGCCCGAGCCTTATACTAATCCAATAGGCCTTTAAACCATTATTTTAAACCATAAAAAGACATTCTACGTGTCCCAAAAGCCAATTACCAAATATACCCCAAACAAATAACTAACAACTCAATTATTTCGTAATTTTTCGATGTGAGTCCAATATTTATTTATTGCAATCAATTAATCATCATGTATAAAATCCAACTTAAATAGCACATATTAATATAAATGGTGACGTCTATAGTTATAACAAGCATACATAATAATTTTTCACAATTTAATTAATTAAATAATATGCAAGAAAATACGAGGCATTATGATTGGGTCCACACCAAGATTTTTTTTAGTTTTGAGTTCATCTCAATCAAAGTTTACAGCTGTAAAAACATTACATAACATGAATTTTTCAGAAATTTTGACTCTTTATTATTTTATAAAACCGGTTGTTACAAGATTCAAAGGATCTTTCTAACGAAAAACCAGTGTAAGTTAAAAATAAGTCAAACATTCGAAATTCATTGGAAAAAGATTACCAATATTGTTGGAAACAACCTCTTAACTAATTGCCTAACAAGAAATAGGGTAGGAAAAACTTTCCTCATTTGAAGTTAGATGGATTAGGTTTTGACGAGAACCAGAGGCTCGTTCGAACGGCACAGATAATGTCATTAGAATGACCTACAAAACTTTTTAAAATAATTTTCAAAAGACTTTTAAATTAAAACCCAAAACTAAATATCCAAAGATAAAAATATACGCTGTTCATATCTGAGAGATCTTCAGAACAATAAGATGAAACGTGAGATGAAACACGACACGATGAATGTAGTCTCTAGAACTTGTTTGTTATAGCTTGAAACAAAGATGTCATATGATTAAAAGGTAAAATAAACTCAAATCCTAACATATTACTCAAATTGTCTTTGTCCAAATGGAATAAATAAAATACATACAAATTGACTCTATTTGGAAAATTTCCCTTACAGAATATAGTCGAGGAAGATACATATGAAAACCATGATAGACCTAATTCATAACCCCCTTTGGGGCACCCAGGTCCCTGTAGGGTTCACCACCCTTTAGGATGCGCGAGTGCTATCAATACTTTATAATAAATTCATGTGACAAGTACTCCTTGTTGGATTATGGCAAGTTTACTACAAGAATTCTCTCGTGCGCGGTTTGATGCTTAATAGTAGCAAGTCACAATACTAATAATATGAAATAAATGAGCGAAAGTAAAGTAAACTTTTATTATTGTAGATTCATAAAACTTTATTACATATAGGTAGTCTTCACAACTAAAAATTTGAACACTCGTATGGATGATTATAACATAAAATGACATGGACTAAAAAAGATCACATGAGTTGATATGTTGTAGTAAAAATGTTTCATCGGGGGCCATCATATTTGTCTACTACCTCCCACACGTATGGTGCCAAAAATATTTCTTTGGTAAGATTGAATTAAAATCCATTAGTGTAGGAGGTAGCTCTCACTCTTTTAGATCACTGTTCATCTGGAAGGGAAATAATTAAGCAAAACTATGCCAAGTAAATAATATTATTTCTATAGGAGGGTGTATGAAGGAATTTGTAAATGTATAATTTTACTCTAAGGAAGTGCACAAACATAACTAAATGCTCAGAATCAAAATACACACATAAAATGATAAAGATGCAAGAAAACTCAAAAGTTTACTTTGGAATATCACTATGATGGGGTGAGTTTTCGCAGTGGTAACTAGGGGTTAATATAGTGTTAGTGGGGGAGAGTGTATTGGCTGAAAGAAAGGTGGTTTTTAACTTTGGTTTTTACAAGTTTCAACCATGTACCATGTGAGGGTAAATGGGTACCATAGGTACTCCATATGGTACACTTCCATGAGGGCTGCCAGTAGGTCCACATCAGCAGGGGTGAAAGTGAGATAAGTTTGGTCCTTAGATATTTTATAGGTTAGTTTTTAGGGCTTTTAAATAAATATTAAAAAATTTAGGGACTTAAGTGTAATTTCACAATATTAGGGGATTGGTTCATTGTTAATATTAAGTATATGAAATTTGATGAAACTTTGGGTTTAAGTTTGGATTCAATTGGTGGTATAAGGTGTGAATACTAGCATGATGTTAGTTAGGGGCAATTTGGTAATTTGACAAAAGTCTAATGGTTACATAAGAATTTTTGGTTATTTAAGGGATTAATTTCTTATATTTGGTGATTTGTTACATTATACCTTCCTAGAAAAATTGACCTTGAAATTAACTCGGAAAAGTGCGGGGTAGTGTAGCTTTATAAAGTCTTCTGATTCTCAAGCTGCTTCCTTCGTTCCTTGATGTTGCCAAAGGACTTTAACTAATGGGATGACTTTAAGTCAGAGAAGATTTGGATAGGGATTTCTTCAAATTCATGGTTGGGTTTGATGGTTATGCCTTTTCAGGTGATGATGTGGTTGGGATCAGGTATGTACTTACGTAATTACGAAATATGGAGCACGTCGTGTATATTGGATAATTCGAAGGTAACTCCATACGATAGGTTAATTTCCATAAACGTTCGATGATTTTAAAGGGACCAATATACCAGAGTGCTAACTTTCCCTTCTTCCTAAATCGTATTATACCTTTCCTTCGATAAATGCGTAAGAATACTTGGTTATCTACTCTAAACTCCAAGGGTTTTCTTTTGGTGTCTGCATAACTCTTTTGTCGACTTTGGGTTGAATGAGTCTTTCCTAAATGAGTTGCATCTTTTCACTGGTTTCGATGATAATTTCGGGTCTAAGGATATGATTTTCTCCAAACTCATTCCATCATAAGGGTGAATGACACGGTCTGCTATAAAGGGCTTCATAAGGGGTGGTTTGGATGATGGTTTGATAATTATTATTGTAAGAAAATTTGATTAATGTAGGGTGATCGCTCCATCCTCCTGAAAAATCTAACGTTCATTTTCGTAAAATATCCTCAAGGGTTTGGATCACTCTCTCGAATTGCCCATCAGTTTGAGAGTGGAAAGCAATACTCAGATGAAGTTTAGTTCCCTGAGACAGCTACTTCCTGATTGACATTCCTATGGATAAGGGGCATGCTAATGGGATAATAGGCAATTGGAGATGAGTCACATATACATAAATAATGAAAGAATGCATGGAACCTGAGTTAAATAATATATGCGCTAGGATGTTGTAAAAAGGAATTTTACCTTCTACTACGCCATGATAATTTGGATTTTTCACCAGCCAAAGGTGAAGTTCTGACCTTGGGTTCTACTTGGTGGTTTCAGTGCTTTTACTACTGTGAACGATTATTAAAGTTGTTGGTTGGGTTCGTGAAATGATTTTTGATAAAATTGGAGGATTTAGGAGAAGGAGGGTTTTTTTATAAAAGTGGTCATTGTGGCCTGAGGTGTCCGTCTTGATTACATTCATGACATCGCAACAAAGGTTCTCTGGTGCAATGGTCAATTTGGCTAAAAACTCGACCATCATTGGGTTTTGTGTAGGTATGTTCTCGTTGATTGGGTTGGTTCCTAACGACATGGGGTTTTAAGAGAGTGAAGTGTAGATTTCGGTAGCTTCGCCTGTTGTGTTTTTTTTTCTATGAGATAGGCTACTTTAATCATCCGGCGAAATTCATGGATTTAGAAAAAAATGATGGAGGATTTAATATCGGGGAACATTCCTTGATCAAAGAGTTTTCTTTTTAATTTCGGTGTTGACATATTCCTAGGGTTATCAAGATGACTTCGTAAATTTGGCCTCATATTGTGCTATCCTTAGGTGTTGTTGTAAGCTTAGAAAATATTTAGTCATCTGGTCTGTAATTGATTCTGAAAAGTATTTTATCGAATAATATTTCTTCGAACTAATACCATGATAGGTTGTTAATATTTTGAGAACGAAGAACAAATTGCCACTAAAAAATTTCTTCTCCTTCGAATAGATCTAGACTGATACATACTCCGTTAAGGACCTTAAATACTTGACGCATCCATTTCTCAGCTTTGGAATCATCAGGTTTCCTATGAAATGATGGGGGTCTTTGTCAAAGAAATTCTTTAAGTGCGTTCATTCTTTGAGATTCTTTGAGAACCTCATTATTAACTGGCGGTGGTGCTGGTACATTATGTTGCACCCGAGTTAAAATAGTTAGCTCTTATATACAATGCAGTGTCCCTTCATTAGTTGTAAGTATATTAGGGACATGGGGAACTTATTTTTTGGGGGGGTTTCCATTAGCACGCGCACGTATGTTAATTATCTTATATAACAACATACTGATGGATAAAGTACAAATGGAGATAAAGTACGCAAACTTGTTATATTATTTCACATTCAATTATAAGGGTATCTTAAATTTCAAACGTATGGAAGGGAAAGAGTACATTTCCTTATGAGTCTATTCTACAACAAATAAAAAATATGATTACTTATAACAACTTTGAACAATTTAATCTATGGTCATCACTACGAAATATACAGATCACGTTCACACACTAAACGAAAGTTATTAAGTCTTTCACAAATTTATTTATGCACTTCCATATCCCACGGGGATCATTAAACTATGTAGGATTCAACGTAATCAAAATCAATGTCGGGCTCAGAGGGGGTATGAATCATCTGAGTAAGTGTCTGAAGTCGTGGAAATGAAACAAGTGGCGTTGGGTGAACTTGGTACGTAATCTACGGGAGAATGTGGGGGAGTAACAAAAACATTTTTGGGTGAAACTATGCCCCAGGCAAGGTGAATAGACTATTGAAGCACCTCGAGATCTTTGGAGAATCATTTTGCCTATCGATTCACTTGGGCTTCCCCCATCAGGCATCCAATGAGCAAAGTATGCTTGGTTTCTGGGGTGGCAATGGCTCAATCATGATCAATACTTCTAATATGATGACATAGCTTTGCATATCCTACATCTTTTATAGCTTTTTCAAATCTTTCATGGGTAGTACCATGAATATCGAGGTATATTTCGTCCCATATATTCATGACTGCTGTAATACCCCGTGTTTTTATGGCTTTTAAAATTGGGGATTTATTAAATTTAATTGATATATTAATTTAATATTAATCCAGAATTTTATTTTAAATATTTACTAGCATGACGAGAGTTAGTAATTATTGGAAATTTGTTGAATATTACTAGATGAGTAAAGTAATATATGAGATTGATTTTATTAATATTGTCATAAGTGAATAATATGACAATTATGGAAATTAAGTCGGGACATGCCTGTGTCGTGTCAAGACTATATGAGTATTATAAAATTGAATAAATTATAAGTCACTCGTATGGTCGTTTCGAGTGGGCCAACGTGTTCGAAAGGGTCGAGATAGTCAGAAAAGTGTACCCGGGGGTTTAGTTTGGGTCTCGGGGAATTTTTAGGCCTAACTAGTAACCCGGGAGGGCATTTTGGTAATTTTTATTTTTGGGATTTATTTACCTACGAAAATTAGAGAAGTATATCAGGTGTTAGAGGTTGTCTTCTAGGGTTAGAACCTGCATATTTCACAGAGGTCATTAGAGGAGGAAGGTGAGGAACTTCCCAAGGCTAGAGCCACCATAGTTGCACCATTTTCGCCACAAACACCGCCAGAGTGTAGATCAGAGGAAGGAGAACACAACCACATTATCAAATCTCAGAAATTCAAACTCATATTCTTGAGGCAAGTATTTATCTTGATTTTCTTTTAGTTAATGTTTCATCTATGTTAGAATAGGACTGTTAAACGCATGTTTTATGGAAGAATTTAATGATTTAGAGAATGAAATCACACGTTTTAAAGGAAATAGATATATTCTAGAAATCTCAATCATATGTAGAGGATTACCCATGAAATTTTATGGGTTTAGAATCAAGAAATCTGGAAAATAATTAGAAGAATGGAAGTTTTATAAAAAATTAGGGTTCTTGATAATTATGATGTTTTACCCCATTAATTCAATACCTTTGATGAATTTGTACATGTTTCACATAGGGAATCATGTATATAGATATATGTGACCAGTAGTAATGTTGGTTGGGAGTTTGGGGATCGTTAATGGAATTTTGGTTGAGGTTGGAGAAGAAAACCCGTAGTTAACAATGTCACAATTCAGAATAACTGCTTGATCGATCGATCAACCAAAGAGTAACGATCGATCGGCAATCGATCGATCGACCCCTCCTGGAAAACTGCATATTTTCCCCTTTTTGCTCAATCCGTGTAAAATACGTAGGAACCCAAATAGTATAATGGGTCATGAAGAGGACCGGTAGGGTCTAAGTAGACTCCGTTGAGTGAAACTTAATATGGCATGAAATTTTGGGTTAACGGGGGGTTTAGTCACATGTTGGAAATTAGGCGTACGTTCACTAAAGGATTTAGAGACTCATGAAAGACTTAGACCAGAAGGTTAGAGAAGATGTACTTACTGATATAATATTTTAGTGAGAAGGAGTACTTCGAGAGATGAGAGGTAAGTATGAAATAAAGTATAAGTGAGAATAAAAGAAATGAATCCGTTATGTGAGATAATTGAGTAAAATTGTGCTAAGAACGGATAATAATAATTATGGGTCGTGGGCGAACCTAATTTGGAAAATGTGAATATTTATATATATGACCGTGTGACTGTGTACATATATTAAGTATTATATTTGTGAGAATCATACCCACGCTACTTGCTATCACAGAGGTTGCCGCGCCGGGACAGTCTTATCTCGATGGGACCTTTATAGGGGATATTGACTTGTACCCTAGAATATAGGATTCCTTGGTACAGGCTATCTGAGAATGATAGTCAGACGGTCCAAAGAAATGTGAGGGGTATGAGCTGACCTCTTAGTGACTTGGAACTATGCTTCGCCTCCATTTTGTCTGAATTGTGTTAATACAGTTCGAGAGTGATTTCGAACTAGTATTTCCTTTAGTACGAGTGATACGGGGACTTGATAGCAGAGTATGCTAACACCATAGATTTTATATGGGGTGCCGATAGTATATATATTATACGAGTGACAAAAATATATATACTTATATATATGGAAACTTTCTACTGTACGTATAAGTAGTTAAGTAATGAATAAATGCTCCAGATTTATAATAAGTGTTCGAGAACTTTTTAACGGCACTGAGTTGTTCTAAGTAACGTAAGAAATATGGAAGAGATTGATTTTCTAAAACTAAATATCATAGCCTTAGTAGTTCTCAGGATAAAACTTTATGAAAAAAATAAGTTAGATAGACTTATGAGTTTAGTAGTACGGTAGGCGTGCACACTAGATGGGAGGTGAGAATTCTCAAGAGAGTGTCTCATACTAACATGGTTGTCACATTAGCCAGTAAGCATTTTAAATATTTGCTAAACTGTTTTTTAAAACTGTTTTACACTCGGCTCTGACCCGTTTCCTATTATTTTTCTTTCTCTTGTATATATATATATATATATATATATATATATATATATATATATATATATATATATATATATATATATATGTATGTATGTATTACAGGTGCCCAGCCACAGGGGTGTCATGCATAGATTCTTTGGACTGGACGTGTTTAAGCTTATGTGGGAGTTGCAGGCCCTTGCTTTAGACGACCTCTTTATTGATTTTGTTCTTGTTTTAGTTCTGCTTAGTTAGGGCATGTGTCGCCCGTTTTCCTATTCCATTTGGATTTGTCAGAGATTTATGTTTATTTATATTTCCAGTATTCAGTACTCTTTGGGAGTTAACTCTTGTCAAGATGATTTCATTTATAGTTCTTAAACTTGGTTTGGTTTATCTAGATGGTTTAATTATTGTGTGTTAATTGCCGTCCTTAGTATTTATGTGATTCTTAAACCGTTGCTTATTAAAAAGGTTTTCATATTGGAATTTAATAAAATGAAAATAAGACTTTAAATTGTTTTGACACTTAGCTTAATTATTTAGGATGTTTAAATTGGAGTTAATTATTTTGCGACAGTGATGCTAAGAATGAACCAACCATTCACCTTGATTTTAATTTAATAAAGGACTGATCACCAGGTATTTAATTAGGCGGGGTGTCTCAACTGCAAGACAGTAGTTCCAGAATGTAACGAGGGAGTTTTATAATACTAATAATATTATGAGTCGAATGCGGACAGAAGATTTTAGTGCTCGATCTCATAAAGGCATAAAAACTTGGTGAAAGCTCTAATACCATGTTGTCACATCCATGATTCTATGTTTAATGGTACCAAGTCATAATTGTAATAACATGAAATAAATGAGCGGAAGAAAAGTAAAGTTTTATTATTGTAGATGCATAGCATCTTTATTACATATAGGGCGTCTTCATAACTGAAAATTTAAATATTCATGTAGGTGATTATAACATAGAACTATAGGGACTAAAAAAAAGATCACGGGAGATGTTATGTTGTAGTAAAAACGATCCACCGAGAACTACCATCTTTATTTGTTACCTCCCACACGTATATTGCCAAGAATATTTTCCTTGGTAAGACTAAGTTAAAATCCATAGGTGCGGTGGGTATCTCTATGTCTTCTACCTCACTATCCATTTGGAAGGTGAACAATTAAGTAAAAGTTTTCCAAGTAGATAAATCTATTTATATAACATGGTGTATGTAGGATTTTGTTGTGATGGAATAATTGAGAGCAACGCAATGCAGTTATTGTAACACAGTGTATAATAAACTGAAACAAAATGAAATATCATAGTACTGACAGGGTATACGGGAGTTTGATGATATTTAAATGAAATTTATGGTGATTCATGGTTGGATATGTTATTTGTTGAGTTACGAGGTAAGGTTCAGACTATAACAGGATAACCCATAAATGATCGATTATAGGGGATTCAAATGCGTAGCAATACCATTAAAATATAGCCCAAAACCTTTAGACAGTCGTTCCAAACATTTGGGTAATAATAAAAGGGCGTGACACACTTAGCTAGAGTGGCATTCATACGTATGTAGCAAATAAGAACTAGGCACTCAACATCTGAGTCCTATAGGCCAAATAATTTTTTTGGGGTATATTAGAGTCTAATCCTTGAATCATAAGTACTATGCCACTTAGGATTTCACTGATAAAGGTAAAAGTTGTAGGGGTTTACTGCAATCAAGGTTTAATAGGATGCAAGGCTATACCCATTTAAAGGTTTAATTGAATTCGGTGGTTTTACTGAAATCATAGATCGTAAAGGTTTATCGGATTTAGGGAATAACTTGGATAAAGATTGAATTAATATTCACGATAGTTGGTGAACTATACAAAAGAGCTCATAAATGAGAACATGAATTCAGGGGTTGTCACATACTGATATAAATAATGTAGTAATTTCAAAGGCATAAGCTCGAATTTAATAGTGAAATAGAATCACCGACTCGAAGGGTATTCTGAAACCAAGGATAGCACAAGTAGGTGGTATAGGTTTAAAAGTACAGTTATAATAGGCAGGTGAGTGAAATTTAATAAAATTTTCAGTGTAGAAATAACTGTTGGGGTCAAATGTATAATTTTAAAAAAAATTAAGTTGAATTTTTTTCTTCACTTTTCATTTGGATTCAAGTTTGGTGGAAAGAGACAAATTGGATTTATTTTACCTAAGGAACTTACACAAAAGTTTGGGGTTGTTTTGAAATACTTGGAAAAACTACTAGGGGTTAAGTGTAAATGAAAAGTTTAGTTTTTAAACTTTAAAACGGGTTTCTCGAGATTTTTCTTTTTAGAAATCCAAACAGGGTGATGTCATATACCTAATTTTTCTAAATTAAAAAATAGAATTAAAAAAAAACAGAATTTTCTAATTGGGGACGCACCCTCACGCTCTGGGTAAAATCCTAGACGCACCTATTGACTTCACTCTCGCACGTGTATCCCACATAATCTCCTACCTTTATTTTGTTGACTTTAGGGTTTGTAAACTTTAACCTTATATTCGAACCATTGTAGAATACCATTTTAGTTGGTTCCTCAATCAAATTTGTATAATTTTTCAAGAGGAATTCAACAATATATGTTTTCGGAATTTTGGTGGATTGGTTCGAGCTATTGAATTTCAGTAAAAATGGGGAAAGTTTGTCCTAAACATTCGTGTTTATAAGTTCTGATTTGGTTTAATACATGGTGATTTTCAAGTTCTATGCTCAAAATGCAATCGAACTAGTTTGGTTTCAATGATTTTGATTCACCATAGCCTCGAAATTTAAGTTATGAAATTCTATAGCCATAATTTTAAAACTTTGATTTGGGGCATTAAAGCTAGTTTTTGTTCCAATCAAGCATTGAACTTAGGATCCTTAGACCCGTATCTTGAGTTTTCTCACTTTGAAACTGGTTTAGAACTAAAAGTACGGAATCCATTATTAGTCCCAAGCTTTGATGGAGTTTTCTGGTATTCAAGTTGGTTCAGTGCCATTCTCACATTAGAACTTTCATGCAAATGCATAACTTTACTCTAAGAAAGTACAGAAACATAACCAAATGCTAGGAATCTAGATACACACATAAAATGATAAAGATGCAAGAAAACTCAAAAGTTTACTTAGGAGTATCACTGTGTTTAGGTGAGTTTTCACCATAGTAACTAGGGATTTATACAAGGTTCGTGGGGGAGAGCTTATTAATTTAAAGAACTATGGTTTTTAACTTTGGTTTGTGTAAGTTCCAACCATGTACCATGTGAGGGTAAGTGGGTACCATTGGTACTCCTTTTGCTACACTGCCACATAGGCTTCCAGCTGATCCACATCATCAAGGGATGAAAATAGCATAAGTTTGGTTTTAAGTTTGGTCCTTGATAGTTTATACGTTAGTTTTTAGGGATTTTAACTAACTTTTAAAAGTTTTAGGGGCTTAAGTATAATTTCTCAAACTTAGGGGATTAGTTCATAATGTTAGTATTAAGTATATGAAATTTGATGAAACTTTGGATTCAAGTTTCGATTCAATTGATGGTATAATGTGTGAATACTAGCATTATGTTATTTAGGGACAATTAGGTAATTTGACAAAAGTCTGAGGGTTACCTAGGAATTTTTTGTTATTTAAGTTATTAATTTCCTATATTTTGTGAGTTGTTACAGTAAATGCCCTCGTTGGATTTCATTCACATGTTATAATAACGAATTTCAAGGATCCCAAGCTTAGTCCCATATAACTCATTGATTTTATGGACAACATTAAAAATTATCCTGGTTTTAGGAGAGCACTGGGAAGTAACTACATCAAACAATTGGCCGAATTCATGAAATAATCAGTTTAGGGGAAGGTAATGCAAGTTTTATCTACAAATTGGGAGAAAAACCAATGTCCTACCTCAATGTTATAATAGTTTAGAGGGCCCTCCCGTAACTAAACCGACGCCCACTTAAGGGTGTAATGACACATAAAATCATCTATTGGGTTTTCTTTTTTAATGTAAATAGTTTATACATCATAATAACAAAAGAACATGGAGGAAAGAATAAACTCTTTTGAAAGAAATTTCTAATAAATGAAGGATGGAAGATATAAAAACAGAGTTGTAGTAGAAAATAAGGCAAAAAATCTTTGGTGCTCTGGAAGATTAAAATAAATGGCTTGCAACCTGCGATAAATGCTGCATCAATTACTTTGGGTAAGGTGAAGCCTCACCATAGGGCTACGGGCCTTTGTTAAAGTTATCTCGTTTACTCAGTTGTGAAAATTCTTTCACTTTTCATTAGTTCATTTCATCACAGTCCAACCGTAATTTTTAATAAAAGACACGACTTACGCCATATTTAAAAAAATACCATGCTTACGTTGTATGTAATAAAGTACTCAAGTTGCATCACATTTAATAAAATACTCGGCTCACGCTATATTTAACACTTGTATAAACACCTGTTTTAGGTTTTCGTTTTCACATTTTAAGATGTAATACCATGACAACGTCCGAATCGCTAAACACCTTATGCGCAATTTACATTTTTATTCCCTTTATATACTTATATGCCTTTTTAGAGTTAATTCGTTTAACATAACATATAAGGTCCATTTTGTATTTTTTTAAAACGTCGAGGTTCTCTTATAATTTCTTTTACAAATTTAAAGTCCAATACCATCCCGGCGAGCTTCGACTTCCCCACACGAGAGCTCACCCCCCGAGTACAGCTCTTGTGATCCCGTCCGAGCACTTAGCTTAGTGCGTCCGTAGCCATAAATGCCTTGTCGGCGTCACTCTAGGAGTTGTGCACTTCTTTAAGTTTTTCCTGAAAGACAAAAAAGTACACGATTAGAAAAAATAATAAAGAAGTTTGTGATTATAAATTTTTATTTTTATAGCGTAATTGAAATTTGAACTTACAATAGTGGCAGCCATGTTCGGACTGGCCTCGTCATACTTTCCCTTTTTCGTTTGAATTGGCACATAGGCATCGAGCCTATGTGGTTTACCCCCAGGGCTACTCCCTGTATCCTAAAATAAAATAATGCAAGGTTTATATATACACACACGTATATATATATATATATATATATATATATATATATATATATATATATATATATATATATATATATATATATATATATATATATATATATATTGAATAATAAAAACAAAACTTGAATAATAATGGTTCAAAATAAGGAATTATACAAGTCAAATTCAAGAATAAACAAGTTGGCTTGAATAATAAAAGATGTCTTTGATAGTTCAATTAGCTTGAAGTTGACCCAATTATTTGTTTTAGCAACACAAGTCAACTTCAACAATCAACAAAAAATCTGTGAATTTAAGGTTTTGATTTGGGGAAAAACCTACTACTACTATCGAGTAGGGTTTTTATTTTTATATTGTCAGGGTCGTGTCACGAATTTTGACTGTGACAATATATAGTTGTTGCCACGATCAAAACTCGTGACATGATCGTGATAACACTGTTGTCAAGGTTATTGACCGTGACATGATCGCGACAAGTTGTTGTCACGGTCAAGGACTGTGACAATATCTTTGTGTTTTTTTGTGAAGGTTTTTTACCATGACAACCCCTTGGAGGTCAAAAGTGACAAAAATACTTTTTGGGTGTAGTGCAAGTTTATGGCACTTCATAAATTTTTCAAGACTTTACTTTTTTATAATTATCTAAAAGTCCAGGGTGATTTGTAATAAATCGGGATTTGGTGGGCCATTCGGTTCCACAGTTGTTACATTTTTATACAAATATTTCATTATGGATTCAGTTTATTAGAGATTATAGTTCTTTCGAGTTAGATATTATTGGAGATTAGCATGATGATGGATTTTATGTCGTAGTGATGATTATTGGGATTGATTTCATTATTACCTTGTGGAATGAATTTATTATGTCTCATATCTGTCACATGCTAAGAATGGTATTTAATTTAGTAACGTCTCGCATAGTCTTAGCGGTGGCCGATGCCAAGAATGCGTGGGGTGTTACAGATGGTATCAGAGCATGGTTTTAGGTCTCGTAGGTTGTGAGTCTGTTTAGCTTCCGCGTTACCGATCTTTGATGCCTTTTGTTGATTCGTACTCCTTAAGGTGTTGGGTCTAGCATTCATTTTAGTTGTGTTTCTTGGAAATAGGGAGTTTTGTGTTAAGGAAGTTGTAGGCATTGAGGTTAGAAATTATAATCTTAATATGAGGATCCTTAGAGTGGATTTTGGAGACTATATTTATTTGGGAGATCCTTCGAGGATCCTTAAGTGTTGCTGATACCCTTGAGCTTTCGTGCGATCATTCTTCCTTTCTTTTAGTTCTTGCTAAATCCTTAATCTTTTATAAGAATCCTTTCATTTTCTTCTTCATATTGAATCATGTTTTACGTTGTTGTCTCTCTAGATGATTTTAGAAAAGAATAAAATATACTAGACTAGGTAGACTTAGAGTTCCCCAATCCTCCTATAGATGTGTTCTCTTTGTTTGAATGTCATTAGATTCCTTCCTTATTCATAGTTGAATGTGGTTTCACTTTTACCCCAAATTGTTTTTGCTTAGAATTTTGTCAATACTTTGCTATTGTACCTGCTATAGTAGCTCCCAATACCTGGAGAATAGTTAATGGTGTCCATAGGCTTAATCAAATCCATGGGACCCATATTGGTATCATTGAGATCATATTCTATTACAAATGGGCCACCAGTGATAGTACATATTATTTGAAGACTAGGTCCGTTAATAGAGCTCTAGTTGTCAATTTACCAGACTCCAATAGGGACTACATAAATCATGGTGTTATTGCAAAAAATTGGCAATATGTAGCTATTAAAGGGAATGAAGTATACAATGGACCAAGATTCCCTCAAGAGGTTCATAGCATAGGTTGTAATATATTTTATATATCCATGCTAATGAATTATTTTTTAATATATTAATTGACATTTGTTGCTTGTTCGGTTGCAGTTTAGAAGAAGAAAAAGGGTACCAAGGAGGGTGACATTAAACTCAACGAGCTCAAGTTTCTCTGGGGAAAGCATCAAAGAATTAGTGAGGAGCATATTAGGTCGACCTCCTACTTGCTGAAGTACAGGAGCTCTATCACTTCTTTTGTAGCTCGTCTAACAGCTGCTGTGTGCTCCATCTGCCACTACATTTGGTGGTGGTGAACATGCTATTGACCCCTCCTCTTATTTTGATTCAGACCTTCCTCTTTCAGTGAGCATGGAATAAAGGAATTTTCCCAATCTTCTTGGGGATGCTGCTGTTGATGGAACCCACAAGCCTGTGGATGGTGGGGCAAAAAAGAAGGATAATGCTGGGAAAAAGCCCCCAGCCAATAAGGGAGAGGAGTTTATTTTAAAATGATTGAGAAGAGGTCCTGCTGCCAAGCAGGTTGAAGAAGCTGTTGATGCCGACTAACAGAGATTGGTCGGTATTACTCTGTCTGGTGTTGGCTCCTCTATAGCCATAGGTCCTGGCTTGGCCAGGAAATTAATGGTACTCTTTCAGACCACAGGGGTACTACTACTTTTATACCCTGACTAAATATATTTAACAGGGCTGCTCAAAGCCTTGCTCTGGTGAGACCTCTTTCTTTATGCTTTCTTTGTGCATTATCTTCTACTTTATGTGCTAACTTTATTTTTCTTCTTTGCAGTTCGTGGTTGATTTCAACCAGATATTCAAGAAGGATGATGCTCTTCGTTCTTCTTCGGGTGGCATGGAAGAGGCCTTTGATGGTCTTAAATAATCTTTACTTGAGTCTCAACAAGCCTTGGAGAAAGGGAAGAAAACTTGGAAGAAGAAGATCAAGCTTACTAAAAAAGCTCGATAAAAAGCTGATATGATTATCCTTGAAGCTAAGAGTAGGGCAAAGATTGTAGAAGGATAAGTATCTAAGCTAGGGAAAGATCTCTCCTCTGAAAAGGTCAAGAGGAAGAAGACTAGGGAAAATTCCTTCAGTAAAGGCTAGGATAAAGCTATTACTGCTGCCTCTGCTCATTCAGGGACTTTTTAGCCATGTGGTCCGGATCCTTTTTGAATAAAAGGTCCAGATCATTTACCATTTTCATACAGAGTTTGCTGGACAACCGGTCCAGACCCTTTTCTAGGCAGTTTGGACCGCCTGCCTTTTTCTAGCCTTTTCTCATCTTCAAATGCTCGTAACTTTTACACCGTAGCTCGGATTGAAGTGTCATTTCTTCTAATGTTCTTGTGAGTGAAAAACATTCAACTCTCCCGTTGGCTTCGATTTCAGACTAAGGCTGTAAAATTATGAAACTTCCCTTTGACTTTCCTTCATTGATTTCTTTCGATGCTTTTCCAATTCCTTTCTTTCTCAATGCTTTAAATACCTGTAAAACTCATGAGAAGTACACGAAACTAGATGTACTTGTTAGAAGGAGTCATTAGCAAGGAAATGAAGTAATTCAACTCATTTTACAATACTCAAGATGATAGACATCCATTAATTAAGGAGATAAATTCGGAAGAATTTATTCCTAATCAGTACGCAAAGAAAAAAAATTCAAGGATGGTTGGTCGGCTGCACTGAAAGAGGTCGGTATAGCAGAGAACTCTAAAATCTTCCAAAGACATGAGCCTGGATTTCCCCCTAACATGGACGATGAAGTTGAAGACGATGTTAGTTCTAGGGAGTATTCCCTGGTTGTTGAGTCTTCAGCCAACTAAGGCAAAAATATTATTGAGTCATCCATCCCCCCATCCGGATAAGATAAGCCCCCAGTTGATCCAACAGCCCCTTCTGCTGACCAGGGTGGAAACCCTGATATTGAGAGTGATAAGAAGAATGTATAAACATGTTCGATATTTGGCCTTTGTATTTTGCACTTTTCTTTTGTTTCTTCTCTACTAGACTTGTAACTTCCCTTTATATATCAATAAAATAACTTTTTCTTTATACTATTTGTTGTTTCTCGGCTATTGTTATATCTTCTTATGTTGTCGATTGAATGTTATTTCATTTTTCTAATTCAAGGCTAAGATGGAACAACTTTCTTACAATGATTCTGATCTACTCAAGCGCTACAACAGCTTGTTAAAGGCTAGTCACATGACTTTAACCAAGGAAGAATTGCCAGACTTGCTTGAAGAAGATGCCACTGATCAAGCCAAGGATGCATATATTTACCTCAAGTTCTTCTTGATCAGGATGTGACCAATAATGTGTCTTACTTTGAAATGATTGTAGAACTTCAAGAGGAGCATAATGAGGTTAGGGCTTTTCTTCACACTGACTACGAAGACAAATACTAAGCATTGAGTGGAACCTGGGGGTTTGAGAAAAAATTAAAGAAATATGAATTTGCTTTTAGGAAAAAAGAGTTTTTGTTGAAACGTGAAGTTTATGAGGCAAGAGAGATTACTAAAATATTAGAAGAAGAAAATAATAAATTGAGGAGTGAACTTATCTCAAATAAGTGTTTCTTTTTATTTTAATTCACCTTGAATTAAATCATAATATTATTATCGTATCTCTTAGGATCTTATCCTCTATGTACCCCTACCGAAATTACCCAAATCAACTAGGTATTGCTCTGCCATCTAACCCACTTATTTCATATGGCTTTATTCAAGAATTTTGTGTAAATCATCTTATTCGTGTAGATAACTTGCATCCCTAGTTATCACGTATGCACCTCTATTTTACGAACCCATCCAGGTTAAATACGTATTTAGGTCCAAAATAAAACTCTTCATATGTTTTAATAACCACTGTCTCTCACTTGGAAAAATGCCCAAAGGTTAAACCATCAAAAACAGGCAAAACTGGATTCCTGGGCAAAACCGAATCGATTCGCCTTTCATCGGAATCGATTCGCTAAGTAGTCGAATCGATTCACCTGATAGCCGAATCAATTCGAACCTAGGCAAAAGCCCAGATCTGCTACGAAATTTCATTAGGAGATTTTTGTCATCAAAACCTCCCGCATAAATTTTCATTTTTATGATCTAAAAACTTAAAGAGAGACACAGATATATACTCTAAAACGTCATAGGATCATTATACACAAGATTAAACCCTAAATCCAATCCTATATTATCAACAAATTATCAAGAATTTGTCAAGAACTTATGAACATAACATCTCCATATTTCTTCTTGCATTACTCCATTAATTTCTAGATTTGTTGAAAGATTCATACAACATGTTTTCCAAATGATTCCTCAATTTAAATCACATGAATACAAATTCAATACAAAGGATTATGGATCTACGCATGGATCATGTGATAATCATCAAATTCTACACTAATATAAAGATGTCTAATTTTGTAGTCTCAAAACATGATTCAACCTTAAATCTAAGCATGGAGTTAATATCAATATAATAATAGCACAAATTGAATAAGAATGTAAGAGAATCCATGACTAAGATTGTGTAGAGGAGCCTCTCTTCCTCCCCCTAGGGTGTCCTTCCTCCTCTTCTTAGGTGGTTATGTCTAGGGTTCTTGGATGTAACTCCCAAATGAGTGGGTTAACTCTAATTATATAATGTTACTCTTCAATTTCCGAGTTGGGCTTTAGGCTCCCACTTTGGACCCCCAAATGAGCCCATATACAAATTAGCCCGATAACTATCCAACTCATATACATATATATATATATATATATATATATATATATATATATATATATATATATATATATATATATATATATATATATATATATATACCTCGTGACTATTCCTAAGGATCTAAATTGCCCGAACGAGCCCGCTATACCTCTCAAAGTGTGTCCCGAATATTTTATCCAAAAATATATTTTAATTGTGATGTGATACATGTAAATACTTTTTACTCAAAATGAAATCCCTTTTGATTTATTCCAAATCATTACAGTCCTACTCTAAAATTTATAAATAATATCGAGTCTAATTACTCACAACTTTAATTAATTATTTTCACCGAATTAAATTAATCCTTATTAAATTTTATTTTATTCCAAAAATATACAGGGTATTACGTTCTCCCCCCCCCCCCCCCCCCCCTAATAACGAAATTCCATCCTCGGAATTCAAATTAGTATAAAGACACATTTGATTTCACATCATAGTTTTAGGTTTATATCCAATTAGTCCATACTCATATCCCATGAGATAAATGAAAAGGCTCATTTATGCATATCAGAACATTACTGGGGCGCCCATATATTTCACATTACATGCATGCACACACGTACCATTAATAAATATGAATGACACATATATATCTAATTCGTACCATTCACACTCAGAATAACCATACATCAAGTATAGCACTACATATGTACATATAATAAGAAAACAACTATCTTAGTATCCAATTTCCTTCAACTCGTGACTTTTGCCCATTTCATGCGCGGGATGTCTCCAAGCGAAATCTAAACAATGAAATATCCTGATACACTACTGCGCGTCTTAGTCAGTTATTGAGATCCATCGGCCCAAGACTAAAAAGGGAATCATAAAAATAAATGTTTACATAACTCATTTAAATTCCAATTTGTGCCCATTGTCAATCGAGGTCTCATCATGCTTAAGAAAACACTACTACATAGCTTTGTCGGTCACCAAGACCCAATTGTCCTAAAAACAAACATGAATCAATATGTTAACCATAGCATTCCAAAATTTTCCAATTTCTAAACAAGCCACTCATCCTTTACAAGAGTTATGCCAAACTCCCTTATAGTCAGCTGACCCTACCCTGCCCAACACTTCAATCACCACGAACTAGGTAGGAAATTATTTGTCCTTATCGAATACATAGTTCACTTAATCATTTTTAAGTCTCCAAAGGCATACCCATTCTAATCAAGTCTACCATCACCACTTCAGTAACAACGTCGCAATACAAACATTAAACATGTTCATACAAAATCTCAACAATCGAAGCTATCACTAGCCTCACTTTTACTTTGTTGCTTATACACGCTAAGGTAATACTTCCCCAAATCATATGATTACGTTATCTCGAAAACACTTCCTCTACATAAAAGGTCCTTGCTCCAACCTAAGAGTAACCCAATTTAGCCCATAAATTTTGAATTTACTCACATGCATCTATCTCCCTGAGTTGTCAAAATTTCTAAGTTACCATCACATGTTGCTTCCTTAAGCATACCAAAATTCTAAAGGTCCTTGCACGACTTAAGTTCCCATCGAAATCCATCATATTAAAACTAGTTTTGATCATAATAGTTACCCACCTCACCCCTCACGACTAGGGTGAAGACCAGTTTCTAACCAATATTTTTTTTTTCATACATGACCAAAACTCATAGCAGTCCATATAAAATTAACATATTCCTAGTAACTATAAATCCATTCCCAGGAAAAATATCATACACTGATATAGCTAACAAATAGGCCTAAAATAAATATAAGCCTCCCAGTATGCATTTCTATGTATCCACACACCAATGAAACAATATTCCTTTTCACCCACGACGGTCCATGTATAGTACTCTCCCAAATACAAAGTCTATCCTTTCAAAGGTATTAACAAGACAATAGTGAACATTAAATCCCAATATCAAATAAAACATATCCCATATACTCCAAAGTAGGGAAAAACACACCAAATAATTTTATCTATAACTCGATACCCATCTTGTTGTGGGTCCTAGCCTAAATGAACTAACCTCTGCTGGTGCATTACTTTACATTACCACATTTTCAAATTCCCTATTGCCTTCCCTTAAATTACTAGGCACCAAATTGCCCCACTTCTTGCAATTATAGCAAGTGACCCACATGAAGGTCTCTAACGCTCTCTCTTCAAAACTAACCCTTTACCCAAACGGGTGGTAATTAATTTCAAAGAATATAATGATTCCTAATCATAGGGATCTAAATCAAAGGTCGCAACGCAGAACGCGACATGCTCAAACACAGATCCTAAGGACACTAGAACCTTGCTCTGATACCAACTGTAATAACCCCCATTTTTTCACGTAAAGGCTGGCCAGGCTCAGTACGCCAAAGATAAGGCTTATCAATAATTTATACCATTCTCAGCACCGAAGAAAATAGAAGTTTATTTATTTTATATAAAAATCCACAACGAATTAAAACATTTGAATAAAACTGATTTAATTCATGAATAATAAAAACTGAATCATCATACAATGTCCATAATGTATAACTAAGCACAACTGATATAAATAAACTCTTGGGCTTATGCCCGTACAAATACTAGTATGAAATGAAATGACCAAATGCTGAAGTACAACCTATGCTAGAATCAAAGGAGCAAAATTCACTACGTCCAATGTAACTGCAAGTCTGAACCATCGTCAGTCTTGCTATCTCTGTCATAAAGAATAACTGGGGAGAAAACATTTATAATTTGGGTCAAAGCTATAGAGTTACAAGGATTCTTCACCAATAAATATGAAATTTATTACTAACTCATACTTCACATTTCTCCATTGACCCTCACATGTAATGAGTACCGACCTCTCATCTAGAATAAATCCCGCTCATATCCTCAACCAAAATGCCAATCGTAACTTCCATTATTTAATCTGTCATGTAAAGAACAAGCCATCTAGCTATGCGTTAACCAAAAGTGGGTACTTAAGTCTAACACCCCAATCCCCAAATGGATTTCATATTATTGACTACACAATTTACATAAACTCGATGCATATTCTTACGACATAATATTCCATAACCCTTCTCCATCTCTTTAGACCATTTAATGATTTAATTCACACCCCTTGTCGTCTACCCCGTTAGACTATAAGTTTCATTCTCTTAGATCACCAAATTATTATTCTCATTAATAATTGGCTACGTCATTATTCATTCTCTCTAATTATTGTCTACTTTCTTAGACTACCCAATTATTATTCTCACTAATAATTGTCTACCATATTATTCATTAGTACTCATCTTCATCGTTAATTATCCACATCATTTCATTAACCCAACCTTATTGTCATTAAATATTGCCTACATCTTTAGACTAGGAGGGCACATTCCCATATAAGGCACACCACCATGTGTAAATGGAGAAACATGTATGTCCGTGTGTGTATATATATATATATATATATATACACCAACGGTAGATGCCTTTGTGTGACATATATATATATATATATACATATATATATATATATATATATATATATATATATATATGTCACACAAAGGCATCTACCGTTGGTGTCTAGTTCATACTTTATCCGGAAGTCCGGAGGAATCTCTTATCCTAAGCGTAGTTCACAAAACACATATAAGTTGGCAGCGGCCCCTACGCAGGATGCCTGTTCACAGCCCATACCCGGCGGCGACAAAGGATATTAGCATCAACACATACCTCTCATAGATGGCGCCTCTACATAGCACCTAGATGACCTACACAATTGACAAGTCCACCTGTGTCGACGTGTGGTACTCGGTCCGAACTCACAAACCCCCAAGCCGATAGGACCATCCACGAACATTGGTATGTCCTAACAAATACATATAAGTACATATTATGATCCATTATGTATAAGTAATTAATCTATAACTACCTTTATCCAAAGAAATCTCAATCCATATAAAATATAGCCTCCTTGGCTTAACTATAATATCTTATTCAATTATTCCATAACTCGTTTTAAGTCGTTATTTTATCACTATTCCCGATTAAATATTAAGTCCCATACATTGCCTTTTAGACTTAAATCACATTTGCTTCATAATTCATTTATCTTTAGATATATAGGTGCAGTTATTCCCAACTAACATTTCCAAAACATTATAGGTATGGTTATTTCCAAACCAACCTTACCAACATGATTGCATGTATAGTTATTCCCAAACTAACCTTACCAACACGGTTATAGGTGTAGTTATCCCTAACTACCCTTACTAATACATTTAATGATCTTAATATGTTGTCGTCTTGACTTGGACTTAAATCATTCCAGATTATTAATAGTTATTCGCTTCTTATTGCCTTTTTAGTAAGGTTTATATGTACATATATAAGGAGTCAACTACAGTGAATGAGGGTTATATGTACATATATAATAAATCCTCTAATATGGTAAGTAGTCTCACTCAACCTTCTATCACAACCGGCATTAATCAATTAGACTTATCCCCATAGGCTTAAGTACATTCCTAGTTAACCTCGTTATATGATAATCATTTGAGGTAATTAATTATCAATTTTAACCTCATACATTCGACCTATCTTAAATAAGTGTTTCCTTTTATTTTAATTCAGATTGAATCAAATCATAATATTATTATTGTATCTCTTAGGGTCTTACCCTCTATGTACCCCTACTTAAATTACCCAAATCAACTAGGTATATCTCTGCCATCTAACCCACTTATTTCGTATGACTTTATTTAAGAATTTTGTGTAAATCCTCTTATTCATGTAGATAACTTGCATCCTAAGTCATCACGTGTGCACCTCTATATTACGAACCCATCCCGGTTAAATACGTATTTAGCTCCAAAATAAAACTCTTCATATGTTTTAATAAACATTGCCCCTCACTTGGATAAATGCCCAAAGCTTAATAAAAAATAAGCAAAACTGGATTCCTGGGCAAAACCAAATCGATTCGTCTTTCATCCGAATCGATTCTCTAAGAAGCTGAATCGATTCGCCTGATGGAAGAATTGATTTGGACCTGGGTAAAAGCCCAAATCTATTACGAAATTTCATTACGGGATTTTTGTCCTCAAAACCTCCATCATCAATTTTCATTTTTATGATCCAAAAACTTAAAGAGAGACACGGATATAGACATTAAAACATCATAGGATCATTATACACAAGATTAAACCCCAAATACAACCCTAGAATATCATCAATTATCAAGAATTTGTCAAGAACTTATGTACATAACATTTCCAGATTTCTTCTTATATTACTCCATTAATTTCCCGATTTGTTGAAAGATTCCTACAACTTGTTTTTCAAATAATTCCTCAATTTAAATCACATAAATGCATATTAAATACAAAGGATTATGGATCTACGCATGGATCATTTGATAATCATCAAATTCTACACTAATATAAAGATCTCTAATTTTATAGTCTCAAAAAATGATTCAACCATAAATCTAAGCATTAATATAAGAATAACACAAATTGAATAAGAATGGAAAGATAATCCTCACTTAAGATTGTGTAGAAGAGACTCTATTCCCCCTCCTAGGGTCCTTCCTCCTCCTTTTGGGTGGTTATGTCTAGGGTTCTTGGATGTAACTCCTAAATGAGTAGGTTATCTCTAATTATATAATGTTAGTCTTTAATTGCCGAGTTGGGCTTTAGGCCCCAAATGAGCCAAAATACAAAATCTAATTAGCCCAATAACTATCCAAGTCATATATATATATATATATATATATATACACCCCGGGAGTATTCCTACGGGTCTAAAATGCCCGAACGAGCTGGTAATACCTCTCAAAACGTGTTCAGAATATTTTATCCAAAAATATATTTTAATTGTGATGTGATACACACAAATTTTTTTTACTCAAAATGAAATCCCTTTTGATTTATAAATAATTCTAAGTTTAATTACTCACAACTTTGATTAATTAATTTCACCGAATTAAATTAATCCTTATCAAATTTTATTTTATTCCAAAAATATACGGGATATTACAGATTGGCTTAAGAACCCTTCTCCTACCCTCTCTAATTGCGTCTCTTCTCTCCCAAGTATTGTAACACTAGCCTCCCAGACCAAGTAGCTGATATATCGTTGTAAAATTCGGAGCTTTTCCAACCCTAAACTCCATATGATCGAAACACCCTTACGTAGAGCTAGGTTGATCTAAAAATACCCCGGGACCCAATTAATACAAGGGTACTTTATTCTGCCTATTTGAGCCCACTTGAAAACAACCGTGACCTTGAAATTTCCATCTGAGTCACTCTGAAAAAATTTCCTATCTCGACCTTAACATAGCCTACACACAACTCTCAGTTGAGATATAACATAGTCCCATCGATATTACTCAATACGACATATAATAATTATCACATGTTATTTACTACACACTTAGTAAATTTATCCCATAAATATTAATCATAATCTCTCTCCCGATCAATATTTAATAAACACACACAATATTGTACTTCTTAATTAAATTACCGCACACGTGTAATTAAAAAATTCCTGAATTAATTAAAATTTAAAAGCTAAAAAATACGGGGTGTTAAACAAATGATCACACAAGTACAACAAAATCGATTCATACGATTATAAGCACTTATATTTCTTATCATGTGCGTGAATGGTTTAAATTTATATCTTTACATACCATTGATGCTTAGAATCAAATTAATTATTTGATGTCCCTTTATCTTCGATATATCACACTAGCCACCTGATACGTAAGGGGTGTCAAATTATTGTGCTAATATCATACACAATGAATATTTACTCTACTCATATTACAAACACATTAGAATTTTACTAAGTTGACGAGAGCTCAAATCGTTTTACACATTAAACATTAACTATGTTAAATTACACACAATACATATTCACAATAATAAAAAAATGAACCGAACATGTCATTTTTATATATTCAAATTTTCTATTAAATATGGATCATGTTTTATTAGGCTCAACTGGTAGGTTTCCGAATATCACTTTTATGAAAAATATATTTTTATATTAAAAAATTAAAATGTTACATTAAATATATAATGAGTATAAGGATAATGGTGTATTGATAAAGAGAAAGTTCATAAATTAAACAGTATGTTTTTTTTATGAAAAAAAGTTATATGAGATATATCAAAATGAAATTGTTTCAAATCTGGAAGACTCAAATGTATTCAAATATTTAAAATGTTAATATCGGTCACATCCGTAAATATTTATTATAGTAGTAATACACAATACAAATTTACTATACTTATATTGTAAACATAGTAAATATTTAGTTCAATAACTAGAAAATGAAATTGTTTCAAATTTCAAATTTTCATACACATAAAATACGACATACATATTACATATTTACTGTATCTACAAAAACAAATTGAGCATCTCATTTTTATTTTTATTTTTATTTTAAATTTTATATTGAATTTCAAACATATCAATTTTGTAAAAATCTCATTCGTATATCGAGAATGATAGTTTTTTATGGTTGGAAGAGAAAAATTAACTACCAATTTTTCAAATGTTGTAAAAATCTCTCTCTCTCTCTCTCTCTCTCTCTCTCTCTCACACACACACACACACACACACACACACACACACACACACACACATATATATATATATATATTGATAACCCTCAACCGACCTTAACACACGCCCCGCTTAAATTCTGGTATCCGTTGGGGGGTTTCGAACACAAGACATTTGATCTTTTCTCGCTCGCCCCTTACAACTGGGATAAAAGGGTGGATATATGGGTATATTAATAAAGATAAAGTTCATAAATTTAAAAAATAAGATTTATTATATGTATAACAAGTTAATAAAACATTTATTGAATAGTATACGGAGTCTCGATCATATGCAGACTCACTTAAATTCCAATTACAGAGGAAATAAAAGAAAAAACAATGGCATTTCAACATTTTTCAACAAACCAAAATAAAGTTTGACAACCAACTGAAATAAGAAAAACACAAACATTAAGCTAAGTTTGAAATTTGGTAGGGGAAAAGTTGACAACCAACTTAAATAAAAAAAAATTATATTTAGATAATATATTTTACTTAATTGAATAATAAACATATAAGAAATATACCAACTAAATGTGTCATTTAAAAACAAATCTTATTGTCATTTTGATGAATGTCCGTTTCATTTTAACAAATAATTACCTTTAAAAATAAATCATAGTGTTATTTTAAAACAAATCACATCGTAATATCTTAATACAAATATTAAACAAATATTTGAAATATAAAATAATCAAATCACAACTTCATTTTAAAATGTGTCACAATGTCATTTTAGCACAAATTAAAATACTAAGATCATTGTTCCAAAATTAAAATACCAAAATTATTGTCCTAAAATAAGAAAAATAAAACTAAAAATAATAGAAAAATCGAAAGCAAAAATTACTGAATATACCAAAATATCCCATTGTACTATAGAGTCTGCCATTGGTAAGTGCTTTAAAAAACCCGGAGCTATCGAAATCAAACTTAACGAAAAAGTGCGTATGATATTGATATACATAAAACTAGACTTGTCAACGGGTCGTGTTGGTTCATGATGGTACCCTGTAATAGCTGGTTCGTGTAAAAAATCTCTTTATCTATACATGACCAATTAAGAAGTCGATTCCAAATAACACATTCAAACTCAAATCATTATTACTAACTAGCCAATGAAAGAATTATATATATATTCAAAATTTTATATATTAAAGAAATAGAGGTACTTTACATATTTAATCACTAAAATTATAACAAATAATTAAATAAAAGTACAAATGTAATTTTGACCTATTACCTTAATTTAAGCCGTGACATATTAGAACCTTTTTTTTATAATGTTAATGGGTTAAATAGTTACATTAAATTGATTTCCACAGTTTTCATGCCACGTGTCTATGATCTCTCTAATTTAACATATTATGAAAAAAACTATGTTCAACTTCAGTCTTGTTGAATGGGGCACCTCTTCCGAACTTCAAACCTTCTAAAGGCCTTAGATAAGGCGATCCCCTGTCCCCTTACTTGTTTGTTAGGTGTATGGAGTATTTGAGAGAATATATCAATTACCAGGTGGACCAGGGAAACTGGAAGGGTCTCAAGGCTTCCCTCAATGGGCTGACCATCTCACATCTCTTTTTTGCGAACGATCTCATTCTCTTCACCGAAGCCTCGCACGCTAGCTACAGTGTTGTCATGAATACAATAGGCCATTTTTGTGAAATCTCTGGTCAGGTCCTCAGCTTGTCGAAATCTAAACTCTACATCTCCCTGAACATCCTAAAGCAAAATGCTTGTGACATTAGTAGAAGTTGCGGGATTAACATCACCAAATGGTATGTATCTTGGAACAAACCTCATTCATGGGAAAGTCACGGCTAACCACTTCACTCATATCATTGAAAAGGTCCAAAAGAGATTCTCGGGATGGAAATCCAAACTTCTCTCCCTTGCTGGTAGAACAACCCTCATCCAGGCTGTCACCTCCACCATCCCCTTCTACAACATGCAAACTTCGATGTTTCCGAAGAAGTAAATGAGAAACTTGACAAACTGAATAGAAATTTCCTTTAGGGAGACTCGAATGATAAGAGAAAAGTTCATCTGATAAATTGGAGCACTATATATCGCCCCAAAGATTTAAGAGGGCTAGGTCTAAGGAGCAGCGAGGAGAATAACCGTGCCCTTGTCTTTAAGATTGGTTGGAAAATTATTAATGATAAAAATTCTTTATGGGTTCGTGTTCTTAGATCAATATACAACACGAATGATAACCCCAGGAACTGGACACGAAAAGCGCAGGACTCCCATGTTTGGAGGGGAATTTTAAAATGAAAAAATGATATTGTGAAAAATACCAAATTGGTGATTGGTGATGGGAATTCCACAAAAACTTTTAATGATTGGTGGGTGGGTAACTCCCCCATATCTCGGAACCACAACAATTACCATGTGTCTCCTGTTGGTGGCCTGATCAAGGATGGGGCATGGAATGAACATCTTATCAAAGACAACTTCAATATTGATACTGCTAATTTAATTTTGGGAACCTCACTCCCCCACACTTCGGGTAAAATCGATAGCCCTAGTTGGGCCTCCACCCTAATAGCTCCATAATGTCTTCTTATGAATCCCTTATTAAGATTGACCTTAATAACTCCTCCCTCATTAACTGGAATCTCACTTGGAAACTCAACATTCCCCAGAAAATTAAGACTTTTCTTTGGCTTATTTTTCACAAAAAATCCTTACTAATTGCCAAGGGTTCAATAGACACCTAACTGATTAAAAAAATGTGATTTTTGTGCGTACGATGAAAATATTGAACATGTGCCTTTCCACTTCTTTTTGGGAAATCAACTACACCCTTCAGGAGTGGAACACTCATAAAAACACATACTTTTTTGAATGGATTAAAGACAACAAATGGGATAACCCTGTGCATAATGGCAATATCCTTTTCATTTCTACTTTATGGCATATTTGAACTGCGTGTAATAAATGAATTTTTGAAAAGAATAATATCACCCCGGCTGTGGTTTGTACTAACTCTAGTACCCTCGTTAGGGAACTAGATCTTATTGCAAAACCCAAAGGTAGGTCATACCATAGCCCGGGTAATATTCCTAACACCTCCTTGAGTGTTTGCCCTTTTTCAGGATACGATATTTTCACTGATGGAAGCTATGACCCATTCAGCAATCTTGGTGGCTTTAGTGGCATGGTCAGTAGTAACGAACAATAGTGGATCCTGGGTTTCAGCGGTAAGATCGTAGGTGATAGAAGTCCCATAAAGGATGAGTTCATTGGCATTCTGCATGGTTTAAACCTGAACAAAATCATGGGATGGACTGGGTGCATATTACGCAGCGACTGTCTTGATACTGTGCAAATTCTCAATAGATAAGGCAACCAGAATCACCCACTGACTAACATTATCCAGGAATGTATGGCTATCATGGAACAAATGGATATAAAATTCAATCATATTAGGCGTTCTAACAACATGTGGGCTGATGGCCATGCCTGACTCGAGAGAAGACATGAGCACGACTACTATGAGTAAGATGATATTCCGAATTCTCTCATATGCGTCTTTGAGCATGTTGACCTCAAAAAATCAAAAGTTTCCCTCCAGCATGTATTGACCCTACCTACCGCACTGCCACCTTTGGTGGATATGCCCTTGACGACTAGTGTCATTGGAAGTTTGGTTTCTATGGACGGCTTAGGGGCACCCCTACGCTCCTACGCTCCCTGAGGCTATCACAACCTTAATATGACCAATATGCATGGTTGGAAGGACATAATGGTGGAAACCAACTCTCATGAGCTCATCGAGATGTTCAAAGGGGTTCAGTACTGTGAAACTGAATTTAAGAATATCAAGATCGACTGCTATGAGCTCATAGGGATGGTGGGTGCCGACTTCATCTATGCCCATCTCGGTATGCTTCGGGTTGCGGATTGGTTGGCACGTGAGGCAAAAGTCCAGGATGAGGCTTTTGTGGAAATTGAGGAGGTCACCAATACCATGCAGTGGATCCTAGTGAACCCCATGGTGTAAACGAGCTTTGTTCTGCACTTTGGCTTTTGTCCATTTCTTCTTACGGTGTTTTTTATTTTTCCTCGTTGGCTTATGTATCTTCATGATGTAGAACCTTTGTAATCATTTCTAATTCACTGTTTACAAAAAAAAAAGAATTTCATTGAAGTTAAAAAAATGTTTAATTAGGATAGGACATAATGGTATTTTTTATCCCACTCCTTAACATAAATAGGCCCCTTAGTTTAGTCGTTTACCAAAAATAGTTTCCCTCCATCTTTGTTTTTTCACTCACCTCACTCGAACTATTGTATGTAAGGAAGGAAGGTTTGCAATGGCACCCAATCAATTTGAGAAAGTTTGAAAGGCTACCAAGTGTGAAACCATACCAAATCCGAATAATTGAAAATATTATAAGTATTAGTATATCTCCTATTCTCTTTCACTTTCGATTTCAAGAAAAGATGGAGAATATACTGGGACTATTAGGTTTCCTTCTCACGATTGCCGCTGGTTACTCTCTCACCCGTTGCAGTCAGAATGAGGTATTTCTCTTTTATTCCGTTTTTCTCTATTTTGAGTTTTTGTGCTTTAGTGTTGTGAAATGGTGTCATTTGCTCTATTTTACTCTGTTTTTCTCTTTTATACTGGGAGGGACTATTAGGTTTCCTTGTCTTTTTCTCTATTTTGAGGTTTCGTGTCTTTTGTTTTGTTTTGTTTTGTTTTGTGAAATGGTGTCATTTTTTCAACTTGAAGGTTAGGTATATTTTATTTGTCGTATATCTTTTTTTTTTTAATTTTTTATATTGGATCCATATCTCAAAATTCATTATGAATCCTTGAAATATCCACAATAAAAATATGGTATTTCGAAAATTATTGTTTCTTAACTTCTTAACATGTTCACTTTTTATACCCTTTTCATTGAATGTTGCAGTAAACACTCATGAGTAGAAAACTAGGAAAATTTAAGACCAGTTAATCACATTTGATCTACTACCACAGTTTTTAGCTATTAGAAGAAAGTTCAATTAAAATATATGCTCTTCCCGCCCTTTTTTGTGGTTGACTACTAATTTTTTATACACTTATTCTTATGAAAATTAACAATATTAAATGAGATCTAGGCTCAAGTGCGGACTTGTTTACGGACTTTGTGTGAACTTGGTCCCAAATGACGTCGTTTTGACCCAAATCAACATTTTTCTTTTCTTTTTAATTTTAAAAGAAATGCACATTTTTCTCCAAAATGAAGTTCTCTTTGACCAATTCCTTAAAAAGTTCTTAAGTCAGTCCACATAGGATCTTGACTGTATTAACTGACTTATAAATATGATAATTTTCTATAATATGGGCATTTTCTTTTATTATAATCGTGAGGTGTCGTGCTATCGTTTAAGAGCCAATAGTCAAGCTAGTTTTTTTTACACTTGAGCAAACTATTAGATTTTGAATGCTTGTATTTTTTTTTGTGTGTGTATGTGTATATAAGAGACAATAGTCAAGCCAACTTTTTTATACTTAGATTTTTGAATGTTTGTATTGTGTGTATATATATGTATGTGTGT
Source organism: Sambucus nigra (assembly GCA_949130495.1). NCBI lineage: Eukaryota > Viridiplantae > Streptophyta > Magnoliopsida > Dipsacales > Adoxaceae > Sambucus > Sambucus nigra. Next base: position 429,534,425 of record OX422214.1, read on the forward strand.
GGGTGGAGGGGGGGTGGGGGGGGGGGGAGAAATTATTAGATACTACTAATTTCTTTTCTATTTCGTTTATTAGGATATAAATGTGATAATACATATTGATAGAACTGTAAAACGTGATGATCGTTTAAATAAGCTCTGATACCAATTTGTAAAACTTATGACAATGTGATAATTGATTAAATTCGCAAGTTTATAATTTGGCACACTTATTTAATTAGAGTCTATTTAAACCAAATTAATTCAGCCCCTAAACATGCAACTATGTGTGTGCATGTGTCAACCCATAAATAAATAAATCATGTGACACAAATTTCAGGAAAAATCCTCGAAGGGAAAAACCTTTTATTTCTAGAACTTTGAAAAGTTTATAAGACCATTGACTTACATACAAGCTGATAATTGCCCATAAGTGTAACTCACGGTGTCTTCATCAAACCTTCAATGCATTAGCTAGAAATCTGCAGTGGTTCACGCGCAGCTATACCACAAGGACCACAGCCCAAAAACTCCATAGATACTCCCTCCACAATAGCACGCAGCTCTCGGTTGTAGAGATCTCCCCATAAAGGATGAACAAAAGCAAAGCAGTGTTCTTGAACACAAAAAACAATTCACCAAATCATATGGGATTTTTGTGAATTGAAAACAAAAAGGGATTAAATCCTAAAAGAAGAAGTCAAAAGGACTCTGCAGTTTCGCAGTTTTCTGTCTTTCAAAACGTTGGGACTTATTAATGAAAACGAAACCATTTAATGAGTATTTATAGAAAAACGTGTCGCCTCAGTTGTCAAGCTCGTTCGAACGAGAAAGAGATCTTATGCGAACGAGATATGCGTGTCGTTCAAGCGACATCACGCGATAATGCAATGTCGTTCGAACGATAGAGCAAAGTCGTTTGAACAACTGTTATGTCATCAAATATTATTTTAATGTCCTCTCCAATAGTTAGAAAAAATCCTCATTCTCAAATTTTGACGAAAAAGTCCGCTCCAACACTTTGAAAATATTTTGTAAAAATATTCCAAAACCTCTAAGTTCAAAGTTAAAGTATTTAAAACATAACCTTACCGAAGTAAACTTTGCGGAGTCTTTTTGAAGAAGAACCTTGATATATTCGGATCCGTCTTGATGTAGATTGATCTTGAACTTCTTCGACGGTTGTAATGGTATACGACGTAATTAATTGTCATGGACATTTATAAAAATATGTCCTTACTAGAACTTAAACACATAATAGAATATAATGTTCAGAATGTATTGCATTTATTTCACTTGTATGTTACAAAATAGGATTTATATGTACAAACAAGTTGGTGTGTGAGTCTGTATAGATTAGGAGAGCCATCAATTAGAGTTGTCGCAATGTGCTAGTAACTTTGGCATTTTTCTTGAACTTTAAATGCTATGTCACCACCGCTTTATAGCTAAACTTTGTCTTACTGTTAACTTTGCTTTGTCTTATTTCTAACCCGGTAGTAGCTTTGCTTTGTTGTGCTTCTAACTCTTGGAGATTATTATGGATATCTAAATTTTTGTACATCATCGACACCTTTAGATTGTAACACTAGATAAATTATTTCCCCTTCATAGTTATCTTTTACGTATCAATAACAAGTCAGATTACCCCTTTTACGTATCTTATCATTTCTTGGCTCAAAAGTTCGTCACATGCACTCTTTTAATCGTTCGATACGGATTTCACCAAAATGAGCAGCCCAATTGAGGACAGACCTTCATTGGTCATTTGTTTGATGGTTAGTTTAGTTTCTTTTGGTACGTACTAATCTGTTCTCATACTTCAAGATTTTACTTTATGTACTATTAACCTCAAATTACTTTTTACGACCACAAAGTAGTATTTTTTTCCTTAAAATTTGGTGAAGCAATTACTACATACTGCTAATTTCTTTTTTATTTTGGTTATTAGGATAAATATGGACATAAAAGTGTTTATGATGGGTATGTATAGGTACAAACAAGCTGGTATGTGAGTATGTATAGATTAGGTGAGTCATCAATTAAATTTGCCTAATCATGCTAGTAACTTTGCCTTTTTTTTTTATTGAACTTTAAATGCTTGACACCTCCTCTTTATAGCTAAACTTTGTCTTTCTATTAACTCTGCTTTGTCGTGTTTCTACCTTTACACCTGGTAGTAACTTTGCTTTGTCGTGCTTCTAACCCTTGAAGATTATTATGGATATTTATAGTTTTAAACATGTTCGACACCTCTAGATTGTAACACTAGATAAATTATTTCCCCTTCATAGTTATTTTTTACGTATCAATGAACAAGTCATCTTATCAATGAAAAAGTCAGATTATGCCATTTATGTATCTTATCATTTCTTGGCTTAAGAGTTCGTCACATGCACTATTATAGTCCTCCGATATGGATTTCATCGAAATGAGCATCCCACATGGGGACAGACCTTTGCTGGTCATTTTTCTTGATGGTTAGTCGAGTCTCTTTTGGTACGTACTACTCTGTTCTCATTTTAGTTGGTGTACTATTAACCTCAAATTACTTTTTACGACCACAAAGTAGTATTTTTTTCATAAAATTTGGTGAAACTGAAAACTCATTTTGGAGGTAAAAGTTTATGAATTGAATGTTTTAGGCATTTAGCTAAATTAAAAAAGGAAATGATGGTAAAAATTATCATAACCTACAATTTTAAAAGGAGTAAAATTTAATTTTATTTTGTTTGTTTTATATCATCATTTACTTCTAAAGATCAAAATTAATATTCAACGGAGGCATCATCATACTTCATCACTTGAAAAAGACAATAGCTTACGAAGATTATGAAAAGAATATGCGATGACTAGTCAAAATAGACTTGGTAACATGTATCAATTACGACCCAGTGAGAATAGACTAATATTCTCAATTTCATACCCAAAATAACGAAAAAAGGGCCAGTAATGCTTTAAGATAATTCTGGTAACATGACAAGTTTGTGGCTTGCCCATTCATCTTAATAAGGGTGTAATGTCAATAATTATTATTGGATCCACATCTCAAAATTCCTTTTGAATCCTTGAAACATCCACAATAAAAAACATGGTATTTCCAAAAGGGTGTAATGTCAATAATTTGACTAAAAAATTAGCCACCCGACTGAAAATTTATATGATTAAACAATGGTTAATTTATATGATTAAAATAATGATTGAAAATATTCCATCTGATTCTTACACAAGTAACATCTACATATCTATTTAATACTTAAATTTTAAAATTTCACGAGCGTAGATTTGTTCCAAGAGGCCTTTGGAAATCAAACACTGTTGAATTTGAACCATGGATGTAATAGGTTCAATTATGTCACTGAATCTATAAAGCCCTTTTTCAGAGTCCGTGTGATATTTTAGCCAAATATTGAGGCTATGTGACAGATTAAATCATTTAAAACAGTTGTTAGAAGAACAATATTACTGTTGAAAACAAGTGGTACTGTGAGAATTATGTAAAGTAAATAACTATAATTAAATCCAAAATAATCTGGTCATTAAATATAACTAGTTCATGATGATACAGTATGAGGATGACTAGTTTTTTTCTCATCTCGATACATGTGAATATATTTAAAATTAGACAAATGGGATGCTCTACCACCCCACCCCCCTTTATCTCCTTTTACAGGAGAGGTGGTCCCCTATTATGCGCGCATACAATCATTAGCCTCCAAAATGTTATGTGTTCATGTTTTCCTACAATACGGAGCTAATGACATGGAAGCGCAATAGATTGGCCTATTTTGTACAAGACGACAATGTCGACTGCGATTTGGTTATTGATGATTTGAGGGTAATGCTATGAGTTTTGAATGCAGATGTTGGAAACAAGATGTATCAGTGCGTCTTTAGAGGTCGGTGCCACTCATAAAAAGTTTCACCTAGGATTCTGCTGCCAAGCCTCACAAGATGGACTACTACCATGGTGAAGACATTCAAGATGGTTCCGTGCATCGTGCCACCCAACAACTTCCTATACATGGCTTGAGACATGTGACCTATGATATGTCCGATAAGAAAGACTGTGCCACCGGCTTTGTAACCCACCTCATCGATGTCAAGTATTTCTTATTTGTTATCTTTACAGTTAATCGCATCAAGACTCTCGTGTGTTTGCAGGTTTGAACTTTCCGACCAAGGAAGCTCTTTGCACATACACAATGTTGCATTCCTTTAGATGGTATGTTACTAATCTCTCTCTCTACCTCCCTCCCTCCCTTTATCTATCTATCTATCTATCTATCTATCTATCTATCTATCTATCTATCTATCTATCTATCTATCTATCTATCTATCTATCTATCTATCTATCTATCTTTATGGTATTTAAACCTTTTTGTGGGCCCATAAAAAATAGATCAAAATGGATTTTTTTGCTATTTTAAAAAAATTGGTCAAACTATTTTGAGTCTGTATGGTTGCTGATAAAAAAGTTCTTAGTTTTATCAAATGTGTTGTTTATGATTTCACTCCCACGTGAGTGACAAACAAAATATGCCCGTTATCTGAAATGGGTGGGTTTCTTTATTTCTAGGCTGTCAACTTTGAGCTTAGGGTTTTATTAGATTTTTCTTATTAGATTTTTCTGTTTGGGTGCCCAGAAAAAGTCATCAGTGCATTCAAAAGGTTTGTTTTTAATTTTCTCTAATTTGAGTTAAGAAACAAATAAATGGGTGTAATCTAAAATGGGTTTTCTGTTTCTACGTTTGAGGTTAGGGTTTTAATGGATTTTTTTGTATGTGTATGTGTATACTTGGATTACAGAAATACTATCATAAATATATTTATGCACCATTTTTAAAAATAGTTGAAACACACTAGTTGGATTTTTTGATACTCTCAGATTACATTACAATAACCAACTCAATATTTAATGTAAATGAAAAATACTGATATAAATAAATTAGGTTTCGATTTCTAAAATGAACTCAAAAGATGATAAAAATAAACTCTGAAATGTCTCTTTTACTTCAACGATGCCAGATGTGAGGCGAACGCTGTCATAGAAAAGGGTCAGCTATTGGGAGGTTTTAAATGATTGAGTAGTTATATTTAGTGGGAATATTTGAATGAGGTTATGTGCAAATTCCATTTATGACCCGATGCCAACCGGAATTCTCCTTGAGAGTTACATGTTTTAGGTGGGTTATTTTGGAAATAAAAAAGTGACGGAGCTTCAGGAATTCGAAATGACTCTCGACTTTATCTAATAGTATACACACACACACACACACACACACACACACACACACACACACACACACACATGTATATATTTAATAAATCTGTTATTTGGGTCCTCATGTGTGAGTCGTACCCAATGCTTAAGGGTCCCGCTCTAGCAAGGTCTGGGAGAGGTAGATGTATGCAAGTTTAAACCCCATTTTTGGAGAGGCTGCTTTCAAGACTCGAACCCACGACATAACGCTTTGGGCGGGCAAGCACTTGCCATCGCACCAAGTCCGACCTCCTCTATGTGTGTGTGTGTGTGTGTGTGTGTGAGTGTATAGTTATGTAACTGTAGTAGATCTAGATGATTTTATATATTACTCGACCATTATTTATCCCTTATTAAAATAGGAAAAAAAAAATAAGAAAAACTGTCAGACATCAATATACATGTTGGTTTAAATGCCTAAATGTGTATTTAGTAAATCAAATTCAGTAGAATGTTGATTCCTTTGAACTAGAATTTTTGTTTTTGACAATTGATCAAAGTGTTTTGTGCAATAAGTGAAGCCTCCTCTTTGATGTTTAGAATTGAGACTAACTAAAGCTTAACATCTTTGGTAGAAGAAAGCTTAGCTTATGTCAGTAAGAAATTTTGAAGGCAACCTCCATACCATTCATTATTACTTATCGAATAAAAATATTTCAAATTTGATTTTTCTTCAAAGGTACACACACACACACACACACACACACAAACATATATATATATATATATATATATATATATATATATATATATATATATATATATATATATATATATATATATATATATATATATATATATTCATCTACCACAGCATGATATAAATCCTTTATATTTTTATGTCATCTTCAATTAAGATTATTATAAAACTGCAATATGCAATGTGCTGAGTACTAAAAGAACTGCAAAATAATTAATTCAATATCGTCAACAGCTCTCAGTTATACAAATGTATGTAGTCATTACCCTTCTAGTAACACCTACCCACCAACAGAGAGACAAGATAGCATACTTAAATGTGTCAAAATGACATACGATATGATTTCATGACACTAAACAATACGAAATTATAAGTTAATGGGTTTTGGCTTATCGTATTTGAGTCAATACCTGGTGAGCACGATACACCTGTTAAGATAATGGTTCGGGTTTGAAAATTTTGATATACCCGATTAGACCTGTTCATACCCATTAAACCCATTAATATTACCCTAACTCTTTGTTGAAAACTTATCTTTGATACATTTGGTAATATTTGTAATATATATAAATTTGGGCACGGAACATTTTATTGTTGGGATCCTATTATTATTAAAATTTGGAATTTAGGATGTAGGAATCAAATATAATATGTTTTTTATGGAGAATATTAGTTACTTAATGGGTCTTAATGGTTTGGGTTGGGTGACCCGTTAATAAAAGTGGTTTGGGTTTGATTTTGTTATTTGGAACCGATTTGTTAATGGGTCGTGTATGGGTTGAGGATTTTTTGACACGAGCACGTTATCACATGACGCGAACATGACCCGTTGACAGTTCTAAGCATACCAAGGTTTTTGAGTGAAATTCATACTCTGATTTCCGATTAGCCAAAATTTCAAGATTGAAACCCGAAGGTCAGCTTTATTCACGTGAATTGCTACCCCATTAAAAAACCCTTTGCAGCTGAGACTTAAATCTCTAAAAATTGTTATCACATCTATGTACTACTTCACTTCGAGTGCCATATTGTTTCAATGATTCACAAACAACTCTAACTGCCCCCTCAGATATATGTTGCAACACCTCATATGGTGACGTCAGCCACTCTTGTTGCCTATCTCCTTCTTTCGATTCCATCTCACTCAAGAACACTTTTTGCACCAATTTTTCACAAAAAATCCAAATTGCATTATATACTAAAGCCCCAAAATACCGTATTACAATTACAAAAGGTGATAATCAATGTCCATACCATTGGAATAGGAAGAAGAGGATAAAAAATGTGATACATCAATATGCATCTTTGTTTATATGCCTAAATATGTATTTAGTAAATCAAGTTCAGGAGAATGTTGACAGTTTGGAACTAATGTTTCTGTTTTTGACAATTGGTCAGACTAGTTGAATTATAATGCAATTGAGATTCACTTAATTAGTGTAGTCATATGACTATTTGGTTTTAGTATTCTTTTAGACTTTGTGCACTTGAATGAAGACTATGAAGTTTAGGGTAACTTGTGAGCAAATGAAACTACTGATTTAGTTAGAAATATAATCCTATTAAATCATATTTTAAATGGAATTAAGGCCTAATTTAGGTCTCATTTTTAAATGATGCACTCTATGTGGAAGCCAAAAAGGCCTAATACTTGGAAGATGATGTTCTTGCCCTTCACCGGGGGTGGATGTGAGTGTTTCATATCCTTAATCCCACCAATATTTCCCCCTCCCCTTTAGTTCTTGTTTCTTTGATTGTGATTTTCCTTTGACTAACATTATCTACATCAAATAACAAAACAAAATTAGATACCATAACTATTTTTTTATTTTTATTTTATTTTTTAGATTTTTCTTTCATCATTGGCCTCGGTAGTTATCAATTGCTTTGTATTCTTATCTTGTTGGTATTCGAGTTATAAGCGAGCCCGTGTAACCGTGAATGAAAATTACAATTTTAACCTCATTTTAAAAAACATTGTACTGAATAAAAATTTAAAATGTTCAATGTAAGTCTTCCATCAATTTTGTTGCTTTGTTTTGCTTTATGTAACTTTTTTTTAATAAAACGAAAGTGTTGCACCACTTTAACATATGGAAGTGTCGCAGTGCATTTATGTATCTTTTTTTTTCACCTTTGTATAAAAGTCTAGTAAATCTTTATATCGTTTTAATTGTTAAGTTTTAGTTATTAGTTATTAGTTCTTTGTTATTGTTGTTGTAAGTTATCTATTTAATTTTTGATTCAAGAGCATGGAGTTTGTAGACTGGTTTGTGGCTGCCACCCTCACTATGACCCCCACTCCCATTGCCATTGTCACTACCACTGCTATGACCCCCACTCCCACTGCCATTGCCACTACTACTGCTACGACCCCCCCCCCCCCCCCCGAGGAAGACCATCAGCGCCACCCTCACAACCACTACCACCCACACCCCCATGGTCACTACCATTTTGACCACCATTACTACCCCACAGCCACTACCATCCTCACTAGCATTCCCATAGTCACTACCACCCCCACACCTACACCCACCACAACAACTATCCCCACCACTACCCCCACTACGACTGCTATGACTCCCACTACTATCACGACCGCCATTACCCCTCTCACCCTCAATGTATCCACCACTACCTCAACCACCATCATCACCACTGCCACTCTCACTGCTATGACCTCCACTACTCCCACTACCGCCATTACCCCTCCCACCATCACTATGTCACACACTACCCCCACTTACACCATCACCACCGCTACTCCCACCACTATCACCATCGCCACTGCTATGACTCCCACTACCTCCACGACTACCATTACCCCTCCCACACTCATTGTTACCCACTACCCCCACTATGACCATAACCACCCCACTCCCACTGTCACTATCACTCTTATGACCCTTACTTCTGGCACGACTGCCATTACCCCTTCCATAGTCACTGCGTACCCCATTACTATGACCACCACCATTGCTATAACCCCCACTACCTTGACCACTATCACACCCACACCCATACCCACTCCCACTACCATCACTAGAACTACCACTGCTATGACCCCCATTTCTACCACGACCACCATTACCCCTTCCACCCTCATTATGTAACCCACCACCCCCACTACTATCATGGCCACCATTACTCCTCTCACCTCACTGCATCCCCCACCACTCCTACCACCACCATCACCACTGCCACTCCCACTACCACTGCTATGACCCCCAGTACTTCCACTATTGCAATTACCCATTCCACCCTCGTTGCGTCACACACTACCCCCACTTCCACCATTACTACCGCTGCTCCTTCCACCATCACCATCGCCACTGCTATGACCCCCAATACTTCCACGACCACAATTACCCCTCCCATCCTCATTATGTCACCCATTACCCCCACTATGACCATCACCACAGCTACTCGCACTGTCACTACGTCTCTTATGACCCCTACTTCTACCACAACTACCATTACCCCCTCCACCCTCTCAACGTTCCCCATTACCATGGCCCCCACCACTGCTCTGACCCCCACTACCATGACCACTATTACCCCTCCCATCCTCACTGTGTCCCATAATACCCGCACTACCACCATAACCACCGCTACTACCACTCTTTTGACACTTACTACCACGATTGACATGATTTTTCCACCCTCATAGTATCACCCATTACCCCCACCCCCACCGATACCCGCATTACTACTATTACCAGCGCCATTCCTAGTGCCACCATTCCCACCACTACCGCAACTATGACCCCATTTAGTACCACTACCACCCCTCTCACCACGACTATTATGCCAATCCCCATGACCATTGCCACTGCCACCCACATGACCGCCACTATCACCTCACATACACCACGACCTCGAGCCTCACTCCCTCAACCTCGAGTCCTACTCCCACGACTATTAACGGCAATAGCATGACGTCTGTCACAACCATCATTATGGTGGGCCTTGAAGTTAACAACCGGTTAAACTCTCCAGTGACTCTTGCGGTGATTCGAACTGGCGATTTTTGAGAGCATACCCAAGGTCTGGCGTGATTTTTTCCTACTTTTGTATTTTTTCATACTGAATCAATTCTTGAGTTGTGGTTAAAAATCCGTTTCCACCTAAAATGATATAGCTATCAGCCAATTTTCACATTTATGATTATTGTTTTCATTCAATGTATTTTATTCAAGCATCACAAAAGTTAAAAATGAATTAAAAAAAGTTTATTTCATGAAAAAAAATCAACACCAATCAATTAGTCCCTAAAGTTTTCACAATCCTTGTAGGGAATTTAGTGTCATTCTACAAAGTTTGGACCTATGTGCAAAATAGTCAAACCACAAAACACAATAAAAAAGAATCCACGCATGCGTGTATAGATAACAATATATGTAATATATATGGATAAACATACACATACACACTTTTGTACACGATTTCCATACACGGTGCATTAAAATGCTATACTTTGTTGTTGTGGGCCCCGCCAGGGCACAGAGTATAATCCCTTACAGCCTTGTCTTATTAGGCTTGTATGGAAAACGTGTATGAAAGTGTGTATATGTAGTGGTACTCAATATATATCCGTATGTGTGTATAAACCAACTCGGATTTTGAAAACGGGGACCAAGCCTTCAAGGGGCGGTGACATTTCCTTGTGTTTTTTCTTCCTTTTGACCTGTTCCTTAGTCCAGAAAATGTATGGGAAGACTGTTTGAATTGAACAGAAATTTGATGACCAAAAAGTCTCATTTTCGCATCCATCAACATTTAACAGTCTAATTCTTTTAATCTCATATAACAATTTAAGCTTTGGGGTATAGTTATGCATCGTTGTCCATAGCACATGATCTGTTTAAATGACCCCCCACAAGTAGTTGTGTGTGGAATATAATATACACCAAGTTCTTGAATTCTTATTAACAAGAATAGCTTTGGCCTTTGAGCCAGGGAGTTCGATGTCTCTTCTAAAATCTTTCCATTTTTTATTACAATACTCAGTAAATGAAAAGTATAAGTAAAGCAAAAGGTTTATAATTGCAAGAAAAGTGAAGAGATGAGATGAGTGCTATAAGAAGGATTCCTTGACTTTCGGTTATTCTTCTGCTCCTTTTCTCCTTCCTTGCTATATGACAAAAGTGCACCAATCACATACCTATGTAACAACAAGAATCAACCGGAAATGAATGCAAACACATCCAAAAAAATAAAACTCAACTTGATCTTTCTAAATTTAAGAAAATATACAATTAAAATAATTTTTTTTGATAAGTAAATGATTCAATAAAACAAACCCGCCTTAGGGGGCGGAATCCCGTATACAGGAAGTATACAAAACAAAAGAGCGCAGGGCCAAACCCCAAAACAGACAGCACAAACCCCTAAAACTCCTCCAAAAACTCGAGGAAGTGATACAATGATGAATCATATCTTCCCTTAAACCATGTAAGAAGGAGACTCAGAAAAAAGTACCGAATCCGAGAAGGATTAAGATCAACTCCCTCGAAGCATCTCCTGTTCCTCTCCTGCCAGATGGTCCAAAAAATACAATGAGGAACCATTCTCCAGAGCACCCTCGAGCCAGGCCAACCCCTAGGCCTCCTCCAAGCCGCCATCACCTCGCAAACCGTACGAGGCATAACCCATACACACTGGCTTAAAGAGAAAAATAAATCCCAAAGGCCCTTAGTGATCGAACAGTGAAGACGTTTTGAACCTTTGGAATGATCAGCTTCTCCTCACCGGAACTAGGTGATGAACCACAAACAGACAACCTCTGATGGTCTTTCTTCAATCTCTTCCATTGTTGATCGTTACCTTCCTCCATTATTCTTGGCTAAAATAGAGAGAGAGAGAGAGGAAGTGTGTGTAATATATAAAAAGGTTGTGATGAAGAGCTTTCAATAAAAAAACCTTAAACGAATACTCAAGAGGCGGCTGCTTCTATACAGACCCAGCTAATCTTCAGCTCCTCTAATTAAATGTATGCATTTAAAGGATACTTCTTTGCCCCTTTGCCTTCGTATTCCTGGCTTTTTGGAGGAATAATATTAGACAACCTCCTCGGTACTCATTTGTCCGCATTTATTCAATTGACATCTCATTTATTTAAAATAGTGTTTTTTAACAATACATTTTTTTTGTTTATAAAAATAAAACTATTTTTTTAAATAAAAAAAAGGTCAAATAATGCTATTAAATCACATAAAAACCAAGAAAGAGAAAAAAAAGATTCCCTCAATGTACTAACCCGGGGTAAACTTCCGGGTAGTATAGCATTACTCTTTTCGGAATTTTCTCTTATCTTTTTTTCTCGTCTCTCACTCGCATACAAACTCTCTCTCTCCAACTGTCGCACGGAAAGTAAATGTATTCTTTTACCATTAAAATTTAATTGAATGGTCATCAAAGTAATCGTTTACTACTAATTCCTTTAATGAAAATTAAAAAAAATATAAACATTTAATTTAATATTAAGTTTTAATGGAGACCTTGCTTGAATTGGACTCACTTACCTAAAATTCTTTGGTTGGAATTGAGCTAAGATATCATCATATTTTTCTATAAATAAAAATTGATCTTACAATTATAATTACGGAAGGAGACTTAATAAAATGGAAACTTTTTTGAAATTTCAATTCATATGCTTATATATATTTCGAGGGGTACAAAATGTAACCATATTTAATTCTCTATCTTCAACAAATTTTTATAATCCACAATACTAACTTTCCCAATATGTACACAAATATATCAATTGGATAGGATGCTACAAAAAAAAGGCTTTTGCAACGAATTTCTTAACAAGAAAATAAAGTATGTTGCTAAAAGTATACTATTAGCAAGAAAAATTAAAATTTGTCCTTAAAAACAAGATAATATGAAAAATATTTTGCAAGGAATTAGGTTATTGTAAAAGTCACTTTTAGAGAGGAAAAAATAGAAGCCTTGCTAAAAATAAGGACAACAGTTTTTCCAGCTATATTTTGGTTTTTTGAAATACCTATTGTAAGGAAATGACAATTTCATTTCAAAAGAATAAAAAATTTATACTAAAACTACATCGTTTATGTTACAAAAAAAAGATTTACTTCATTTTACAAAAATACATAATCTAAAACTAAATCCCTTTATCTCCCTCATTTCTATAATTAATACCCACGACCAAACCCTACCCAACATCTCTCTCTCTCTCTCTCTCTCCAAAACCCCTAACGTTCTTCTCCATCCCCGCTAAAAAGATTAGAAATCAAGCCCAAGAACAGTGCCCGGCCTCCGGTGTCTAGTGCCAGTCTCACAGCAGCGTATCCTCTCTCTTCTCTCTCGTTGTGATTTTCTCCTCTCTCTATCTACATCAGTCTCGGCCAAACCTCTAGTTTATTTCTTTCGGCGTTCGACGTCAGTCTTACAACGGCACATAGAGGTGCACAACGACGCATAGAGGCACACAGAGGTTGTCCGTTTCCTTCCCCCGTGGTAAGGGTTTTTGTTAGTTTATTTTGATTTTCTTTTTATTTGTCATTTTCGTATGTGTATTTGGTTATCTGGTTTATGAGAAGAAGATGCAAATCTTTCAAAGAATACATGGGGTTAAGATTTAAGAGATATAAAGATATGGAGTTAATTTTTTATGGGGTTAAGTTTTGGTTATTTGATTTGGTAATATGTTTAATTTACGGGATTAATAATAACATTTGGAACTTATTTATTTTACCAGCCTGCACAACTTTTTTTTGTTCAAAACCTCGAGTGAGTTGAAGCCTAATTGTTCTAGAGAGCTTGATTCTGGTATTCAAGGATGAAATCAGAATTTTATTTTTAGGTGGGCCAAGAAATTATGAAGAAAATAAATCCCAACAATATAATTTATTCATCAAAGAAAGATAAATATTGCATGATATATGAAACAAAAAATATTAGTAAAATATATTAAAATGTTTGTAATTTATTCATCACTCAACATGTTTGTAAATTACGCAACTAGGTTGTATCAATTGTCATTTAACTTTGGAATAAGAGTACTTCTAGGTCGACTAATTTCGATTATTTTTGTGACCCACTAACATGACACTATTAAATTTCTTCGTTTAGAGCATCAACCAATTAAGTTTTGACATGTCAATCGTTCTAAAAATGACTCAAAATCATGAGGCAAAATTTTAGTTAAATTAAAATTAAACACAACAATCGAGGTTTTAATGTTATAGTGAATGCTAATATTAAGGCAATTATACTTCATTTAATTTGTGTTCGAAATATCTACTTTTTTAAGAGAAATTGAAAATTAAGAGGAGAAAAACTTGAGTTAATGACTCCGACAACAAAAGATAGGTGATAAAATTTAAAAAAAAAAGAAGAGGAAAGAGTTAGGGGAATTAGGCATTAGTAGAATAATGCTAAAGACAAAGGGCTAAAGATTAATAGGCCTTTGTAAGAAAAAAATACTTCTTTCTTTGTTAGTTACAAAAACATAACTAAAATTGATATAGTTAAAAAGTGAGAATTTGGAAAAGTCCGGGAGGAGGAGGCATGCCTTAGTTTCATCTCAGTTGTTATTCCAAATTTAAGGAAAAAGTCAAAACTCTACCAGGCCTTTTTAAATTATTCACAGTTGATACAATACACTTCTTCTTTTCAATTTCATTTTTTTAATTCTTTAAAAGTCTTTCTTGACTTCATAAACAAGGTTAGACTCACATATTTTTTGTCCATGATAATATATAAAAGAAAATCCATTGTTACATTTTATTCAAATTTGATTAATCTAGGTTACACTCAAGTATTTATTGAATGAGAGAAATATGAAACTGGTATTATTTTTCAAATGCTCTTGTAGTATTCATTGATTACATTGTCGTGATTTTGTGAACTTCTTTAGTTTTTATTTAGTTTATTTGCTATAATATGAAATATGTGTTAGTGTTTTTGTTTACGATTTCATTATTCACATTACTGGATTTTAAATCTTTATTTGAGGTTCCATTAGAGGTATCAGTCTCATTTCCTTGATAGATTTTGGATATTTTTTAGAGTTTCTTAGTTTTGGTATTTTTAACATGAATATGGTTTTTGCATATATGAAAATAAGTTTCAGTTAAAGGTATCATTTTCACTCTATTATTAGTTTCGCTTTGACATTATATTTCTTGGCATACTTTTCGATTAAAAAATGTTTTAAAATGCTACTAAATTTCGTGAAGTGGTACTCATCAATAAGTAGTGGATTAATTATATGAGTTTATGAGTGATTCTAAAACATTTAACAACAATGACTTTGATAATCAATGAATCAATATTGAATGACCAAATGTTTTTATTTAATATTAAAGATTTATATCCAATGTGTTGGAATGATATAACATGAAGGTAAAAATGGATAAAAGATGGATGTATATGCCTAATAGGTTGTCTAAGCAGTATAAAATTGGTGTTTTCATTCATTGAGATCGCAAGAAAGCACGTACATGAAAATAACAAGTCACAATGTCCATGTAGAGACTATGAAAATGCGTATTTCCATGATCTGGTGACTATCAAAAGTCATTTGTTGAGTTGTGGACTATCTTATAATTATACTTGGTGGATAAATCACGAAGAGGGGGTGAATACTGGGCACCATTGTCTAAATAGATGTTGAGGAGGATGATGATGTGTTTGGGATGTTAAATGATATGTTTGGCTCAAATAGTTCTTGAGAGCATAATGAAAATGGTGCAGGTATATATAAGAATTCCAACACGAACTGTATCCAGGTTGTAATCGTTAAAGCAATAATTCTTCATAAGTTATGTGAATATTAAGGAACTTAATCGTTGGAGTAACAAATCCTTTGATATGACACTCCAGTTGTACCTTTTGAGATGGGTCAAAGATCCCGTCCACACATTATGAAGCAAAGCAAAAGTTGTGCCTTACAATTTGACACCATGGTTATGTATAAAGGAACCATTGTTAATGATGTATTTGTTATTTCCTGGTCCACAATTAGCTGATAAGGACATGGATGCTTCTTACAACCCTTGATAGATGAGTTAAAAGAGTTGTGGCACGCTGTCATAGAAATTAGGGATATTTATGGTAAGAAATATTTATGTTTACATGCAAGTGCATTGTGAACAATCCATGACTTTCTGGTATACGGTAATTTATATGGATGGAGCATGAAAGGATATAATGCATGCCCGATATGCAATAGAGAAACCTCTTTATAACGACTCAGAAGTAAGATATGTTATGTGAGTCATCATCGGTATTTACCTTTCAACCATTCTTGGTATAAGATTAGATTAAATGATTGGAAAATAGACTATATTAGCATAATACTGTAGTGATCGCGAAGAGGATCATAGTGATGATGATTATTATAGAGAGTGACACAGATAGCACTTTCGTGTTTTCTTTTCTCTTATTAAATCCCTATTTACTTGTTATTATTTGATGGAACTTTGTTAAATCCCTATGTACTTGTTATTATTTAATGGAACCTTATTTAATCCAAAAAAGATTGTGTTGTATTTATTTTATGATTAAACTCTAAATTATGTGTTGCTTCATATGATTGGGTTCTTAAATCATCACTTTTTCATCATATATCTCTGAATTTTCTATTTTGATAAATAACTTAGGATTATAAATATGCATGGCACCTAGTGGACGTGAATTTTGATAAATTACCCAAGATTTTGATAAATTACTCAGGATTATATATATATATATATATATATATATATATATATATATCAAAGAGGAGAGAAAAACAAACCTGATAATATTGAAAAACATGAGGATTAGTATTTTCTTTGCTCATATTTTAGTAGTGATGGATTCATGGTAAGAATTATTATTGACACGGTATTAATTTTTGAATGTATCGGGTGATTCAAGTTGAAATTGTGTGTTTTCCAATATATATTTCTATTAAGTAAACATAAAATAAATAATTTTATAATAGCACAAATATGATGCCTGCTCTACTAGTCTCTCAAACACCAAGTATGTTCATTGCAATGGGATAGAATCTTTTGTTAAATACTTGTACAAAGATAGGGTACATTTTTTATATCCTCTATATTTGTGACATCTTTATTTTATATAGATACATGTACTTATGTAAGTTTTATTTTATATGATAGTAGGCCGGTAACAAACACAAAGGTAGGCCCAAG
Organism: Sambucus nigra; assembly: GCA_949130495.1. Lineage (NCBI taxonomy): Eukaryota > Viridiplantae > Streptophyta > Magnoliopsida > Dipsacales > Adoxaceae > Sambucus > Sambucus nigra. Next base: position 429,551,538 of record OX422214.1, read on the forward strand.
GGCTAAATTGAAATATTTTATGAGACACGTTGGACAAAGAAAAATCAGTGGATTAGTAAAGAAGCAAAGTCTAACGATTTAAGTATATTTATATTAATGTTTGACCCTTTTAAGGACATGAGTTTGGTAAATTTAAAGACATTCAATTGTATTATGAGCTTATTTAATTTGAAATTATGGAAGGGAATCTTTAATGGTATAATTGTGGCAATTATTATTATTATTATTTTTATTGAGTTGATTTGTAAAACAGTCTTAAAACTGTATTTTATTAAAACTTCAAATCAGTTTTAAAACTATATTTTTTTAAACAGTTTAAACCCTTTTAAATTGTTTTGCATTTTTAATAAAAAACAGTTTTAATTGAAACAATTTTTATGACAAACAGTTTTAATAAAATACAATTTTATTAAAAAAACTTTTTTTCTTGATAAAAAACGGTTTGATAAACAAAAATTATATCATGTTCATGCAAGATTAAAAAAGAAGATTTAATATATTGTTACATTTATTTGGGTCGTGTTAGATAAACAAATGAGAATCCATGACTTATCGTGTTGTATCTTAATTAGATTGTGTTCGTGTTAGATAAAATAAAATATTAACATTTTTTATTTTAAAATTCAAGAACCATTTATTCCATTTTTCTATTTATGGTGTCTTTTTAACATAATCGAATTATTAAAGTTTTTTTTATATTTTTAATTTGGGTCATATTTGTGTGAGGTGAAAAAATAATATTTTATGGCATGCCGCGTTTTAACTAGGTTTTGTTCGTATCTAAATTTTTTTAAAGTTTGTAGCATGTCGTATTGTTTCGTGTCACTATTATTTGTGTTGCATTTGTGTTAGCCAAATAAAAATTAGATCTCATGTCGGACAACATTTTTAATTGATCGTTTTCGTGTTCGGTAAAAAAAAAGATTTTGCGTCGTCTTGTTTTTTTTTGGGTGGTGCTCATTTTAGGTGGAGAATTTTTTTTATCACGTGTCGTGTCTCTTTTTTTTTTCTTCGATAATTAGTAGATTGTATTAAAAATATATCGCTTAGGGAGTGAACCCGTATACAGGAAGTATACAAAGAAAAGAAGCTAAGGAAATAAATACAGACGGCCCCCAACAAATAAAACTCAGGTGTTACATAGCTGAGTGTGTCTCTTTCACGAAGTCCAAAAAATCCTGCGTCGTAACAGAGATCCTCTCCTTGGACCAACTAATCAAAGTGCTCAAAAAGGTATATCGAAGTCTCGATGGTGGTGACTCTTTTTAATTGAGTCGTGTTCTTGTTTGTTTTAAAAAAATGATTTCAGGGTAAAAAGAGGTTTTTGCTTTTTTTTTAATAGTTCATTTTTTTTAATTATATAATATTTTTTATAGTCCTTGTTTTTTTTAAAGTTCATTTTTTAAAATTATGTATATAATTTTTGGGGAAAAAAGAGGTTTATGTCTTTTTGTGAGTGACAAAAATGGAAAAAATTAATCATAAGGGTATAAGAGTCTTTAACTTTTATTTGAAAAAAAAGTGGAGTGTTAGAAGATTTTTTGGAGTGTTAATATATATATATATATATATATATATGTGTGTGTGTGTGTGTGTGTGTGTGTGCGTTGATACCAATTTTAGTCTGCTGACATGGCACAATGAAGTGGAGACGCGTGTCAATCTACATGGCACTAACAAATATTTCTGAACAATACCTTGACTTCGAGGAACTGAATTTCCCCGATCAACTCACCGAGTAGTAGGGGCTCACCGAGGAACTTTGTTGCACCGAGCAACTCATGGATACCGAGATACTTAGGCGGTCCGAGCAGCTTAGGTGGTCCGAGCTGCACCTCGATCAGAGCATTTATTATCAGACAATTAAGAGGATTAAATGAGCATTAAATGCTGAATATTATCATACAGATGTATATGCTTATTGAACAGCTATGTATTACTCATTCACATGTACAGCCTCATGGCTATAAATACACTGTATCATCCTCATTGTAGGGGATCGAAATTTCTTGAGGTAAACCATACTTCGAGAATTCCCAAACAGTCAATAATAACACAAACAGTGGACGTAGGCCATTCGTTCAAGGCTGAACCACTTTAAAATCTCTTGTCTTATTTATTTTTTATCAATGATTAAACAATTAGAGATAATCTAATTTTTTACATCAACATATTGGCGCCGTCTGTGGGAAACAACTGTAATTTTCGTTTTTCACCAAAAAACAAATCATCACCAATGGCTGACAATCCTGAATCCAGCAATCGAAATGCTGAAAACCCCCCAAATCCATCCGTTCCTCCAAATATCCAAGATCTGGCAGGAATCATGGCGAGTTTGGCTCAAGGCCAGACAGCCATGCAGGAAACAATGCGACAACTCATGCAAATTATCCAAGGTGGAGCATCAACCTATTCAGGACAACAAAGTAGTCAAAGAAATACTCATTTACTTTCTTCACGCATTAGGCAAAGTGATTCATATCGCACTGATAAATCTGAAGATTTTTCTTATCAACCGGGTCGAACTTCGTCAGTACGAGCCACAGATACTAAACAACACATCACTCTCTCTCCGAAAAGGACCAGTGCACTGGAAGGATTGAGTAGGGTCTCTCCTTTTGATCGATTGGGACATAGGAAGAATAAAAGTCCTCCTGAGGCCGTGTCGAGAAACTTTCGATGACCATTTGATTTAAGAGAGGGTTCTGCCCAATCACAACCAGCTGCTCGACAAGATAGATCCCAAGAAGCCACATCCACGCGATCAGTTGCTCGAACCAACAGGCCCTAGGAAGGAAATGATGCGTGGAAAGGCTCTATTTAGAGGCTGGAGGATAGATTAGGGGAAATGGCCAAGGCCAAGAATCCTCTACAAAGAACTTTTGTCCAAGGGACACCTTTTGTCCAAGCTATTGTGGATTTTCCCACACCATCAAAGTTCAAAGCACCTGTTGTGAGTCCTAAATATGATGGAAAAACCGATCCTGTCCTTCATATAGAGCAATACCAAGCTGCTGTCGACATCTATGCTGTGCCAGATGAGATGAGATGCAGGGCATTTTCGGGAACTCTTACAGGATCTGCTCAAATATGGTACAATAATCTTCCTCGGGGTAAGATTTCAACTTTCTTTCAACTGGCCGAGCTCTTCATTGGAAACTTCTATTTTGAAGCAAAACCTGTTAAAAGAGTAGCACACTTGTTAAGTGTTAGACAAAAGGCAGGTGAGAGCACTAGGAATTATATAACTCGTTTCAATAACGAGAAAATCGAAGTTATTGATTACGAGGAAAAGGCAGCGATTACTGCTCTGATGAGTGGGCTGTTGCCCAACAAGTTGTACTACACTTTGGCTAAAGATCCACCCAGAACCATGTCAGAATTGATGGCAAAAGAGGCCAAGATCATGAATGCCGAGGAGGCTATGGCTGCAAAGAAGAATATGGATACCAAAGAAACCAAGGTGGAGGGTGATAAGGCAAAAAAGAAAGAGCATAAGAACAATGGTGGTGACAAGCATTCAAAAACGAAGCCATCATGGGAGGTATTGAAGAAATTTGAGAATTACACTCCTTTGAAGGAAGACATCAGCCATGTTCTAGAAGAAATCAAGAACAGAGAGGAGTTAAACTGGCCAGAGAAAATGAAGTCAGGCCCTGACAAGAGGAATAAGGACAAATATTGCGAGTTCCACAAGGATCATGGCCACATGACCAAAAATTGCATAGCTCTTCAGAATGAGATCGAGGCACTCATTAGACGAGGAAAACTGGCAAAGTATGTTGATCGGAGAAATGAAACAAGAAACAACGACCGAGCAAGAGAGAGATCTAGATCTCCTCGTCGAGCAGAGGAGAACAAGAAAAGAGACCATGAAGATGATTCAGAAGACGACCCCGATCTTCCCAAAAGACCAAGGCAGCTAGAACGTGAGGTATTTTCAATACGTTTTGGATCATTTGATTGTAATGTTATTACAGGTGGAGATGCAGGAGGTGGAGACCTTACTGCAGAAAGAAAAGCTTACCTCAATGAGGCTCAATCTTGTTCATATATTCAACGAATAAACTTGGTTGAAGATGATCGCCCGAGGAAGGTCAACAAAGAAAAACTGGTCATCGATTTCTCAAAAAATGAGCTCGCAGGTGTGCTGTATCCTCATGATGACCCATTGGTGATCAAAATGAGAATGAAGGAAGTGATGATCTCGAGAGTACTGGTTGATAATGGTAGCTCGGCTGATATTATGTTCTACTCGTGCTTCGACAGCTTAAATCTAAAGTTGTCTCAGTTGGAGCCTTATCATAGGGCCCTCCTCGGTTTTGCTGGCGAGAAAGTTTTTCCACTTAGGACGATCAAGTTGGATATGTTCATTGGTACATGGACTGCTTGTCGAACAGAAAGAGTATGCTTCTTCGTGATGGATAAGAATGTTCAATCAGCCTACAATATCATCATGGATGGGAAGGGTAGGATTGAAGAAGTTTGAAGCAGTACCATCTACGGTACATCAATGCCTAAAATTTCCAACCAATTTTGGAGTAGAAGTTGTGAAGGGTGATCAAAAAGTAGCTCGGGAATGCTACTATTCATCTGCCGAACATGAGGAATCTAGGAAAAAGACTACTACCTATCAGGTGGATGTGGGTGCAGAAATTAAAACATTGGATCCTAGAGACGAGTCGCAACTCGTGAAAGGTCAGGTGGTTGAAGCTACTGAAAACATCATTCTGGACGACGAGCACCCTGAACGAACAACTCAGATAGGTTCTTCGTTAGATGCCTCATTAAAATAGAAGTTGATAGTTTTCTTAAAAAGCAGAAAATAAACCTTCGCTTGGAGTCATGAAGATATGCCCGGAATAGACCCAAATTTCTTATGTCACGAGCTCAATGTGAATAAGGAAATCAAGCCAGTGAAGCAAAGAAGAAGAGTGTTCAACCCCGAGAAGAACCAAGCTATATAGGAGGAGGTCGAGAAGCTCCAAAAAGCTTGATTTATTGAAGATGTTAAATATCCAGACTGGTTAGCAAATGTAGTAATGGTGAAAAAGAAAAACAACAAATGGAGGATGTGTGTAGACTTCACCGACCTCAACAAGGCATGTCCAAAGGACCATTTTCCCTTGCCCCGAATTGATCAACTAGTGGATGCTACCTCGGGACACGAGTTGTTGAGCTTCATGGATGCTTATTCTAGTTAGAACCAGATTAAAATGAAACCTGAAGACATGGAAAGTACCTCTTTCATTACCCCTAGGGGAACTTATTATTATAATGTTATGCCTTTTGGTTTGAAAAATGCAGGTGCGACATATCAGCGGCTGATGAACAAGGTGTTTGCAGAACAAATCAGTCGCAATATGGAAGTCTATGTTGATGATATGCTGACAAAGAGCAAGAAAGTTGCTGACTATCTAGTTGACTTAGGCCAGACCTTTGATCAATCGGATAAATATCAAATGAAATTGAACCCGACCAAGTGTATATTTGGAGTACGAGAAGGCATATTTCTCGGGTACATTGTCAATCAATGAGGCATTGAAGCAAACCTTGAAAAGATCAAAGCTCTGTTAGGGCTGCGATCTCCAACGACGAAGAAAGAAGTGCAAAGTCTTACAGGACGAGTAGTAACACTTAACATATATGTATCGCGAGCAACTGATAGATGCCTACCATTCTTAAAAACGCTCCGAAAGACTTTTGAATGGAATGAAGAATGCGAGAAAACTTTTCAAGAATTGAAGAAATATTTGGGAGCACCTCCACTGTTGTCCAGACCAGTGATGGGAGAAAGGTTGTACTTATATCTGGCAGTTTCGGAAAATGCAATTAGCTCGGCATTAATAAGAGTAGAGGATGGAGTACAAAAACCAATTTATTACACTAGTAAGGCCTTACGAGGAGCAAAGATCAGATATCCAAAGATGGAAAAGTTGGCACTGGCGCTGATCGAAGCGAGTAGAAGAATGAAGCCATATTTCCAGGCTCATACCATAGTCGTATATACCGATATGCCGTTGAGGCAAGATCTTCATAAACTAGAAAAATAAGGGAGATTGATGTATTGGGCAATAGAACTCGGTGAATATGATATAATTTATGAGCCTAGATCGTCACTGAAAGGGCAAGTAGTAGCGGATTTTATAGCAGAGTTCACTTATCCTGATACCCCCGAGGAGCAAAAGCTGAACAACGACCAACCTGTGGTTGTTACAGGATCATCAAATTTAAACCCCGATCAACTTAAGTTGGTCGGAGAGCCAGAGGAGAAGATCGACGATCAGCGAGGTGTGGTAGAAATGGAGATAAAAGAGCAACAAATATTCCATCGAGAAACTTTGTCCAATAAGAAGTTTGAGGACGATATACCTGTATGGAACCTCTATGTGGATGGCTCATCATGCACCTCAGGTAGTGGAGCTGGGATTGTATTGAAAATTCTAGACAAGGTCGATATAGAATATGCTCTGCGCTTTCAATTTCAAGCTTCTAATAATGAGGCCGAATATGAAGCGATGATTGTAGGTCTTAGTCTGGCAAAAATCATGAAGGCAGAGTAGGTAATCGTATGCAGTGACTCACAATTGATTGTAAACCAAATGCTTGGTGTATATACAAAAAAAGGAGAGTTGGTGATTAAGTACCATGCAAAGGCAATGGAATTGGTATCGAAATTTGTTACTGTTTAACTGGTCAGAATACCAAGAATGGAGAATGCAAGAGCAGATGCTTTATCTCAATTAGCATCGGCTACTCGTACCGAGCTACGAAGAACAATCCCAATTGAAGTTCTAGCTGGTCGGAGCATAGATGAAGATCTGACGATGAATTTTATTACCCTTGATTTAGGGCCATCTTGGATGGATCCCATCAGGGCATATATTGAGGAGGGAGAATTACTGATTGACAAACTCGCAGCCAAGAAATTGAAGTTTAAAGCTGCTCGTTATGTACTAACTAATGGTATTCTATACATACGAGGAATCATAGCTGGCTTGCAGAGGTGTGTACATCCCGCCGAGGTGAATGATTTAATTGAAGAAGTCCATGAAGGGTCTTGTGGAGCCCATGTAGTAGGTCGGACACTTCTACAAAGAATAATGACACAAGGATACTACTGGCTAACGATGAGGGCTGATTGTATAGCCTATGCTAAGAAATGTGACAAATGTCAGCGCTTATCCTCCATCCGAAGAACTCCCCAAGCATTGTTGACACCCATTACTTCCCCTTAGCCATTTGCCATGTGGGGAATTGACTTGGTCGAGCCACTTCCAACGACTAGAGGAAGATTTAAATATCTCGTCGTCGCAGTGGATTATTTTACTAAATGGGTAGAAGCCGAGCCTCTTGTCAACATGACATACGAAAAGGTGTACCAATTTATTTGGAAAAACATCATTTGTAGATATGGTCTTCCCCACGCATTCATCACCGACCATGGAACACAATTTGACAACGAGGAGTTTGGTGCCTATTGTCATCAGTCAAATATCTTGAAAATCCGCTCGGCACCAGGCCATCCCCAAAGTAATGGACAAACTGTGGTGACAAACAAAACACTGCTAAATGGCTTGAAGAAAAGACTGAATGACGTGAAAGCAAACTGGATCAACGAGCTACATTCAGTACTATGGGCTTATCGTAGTACCCCCCGAGCAGCAACTGGAGAATCTCCATATATGCTGGCATTGGGAAGTGAAGCTGTTATACCTGCCGAGTTGGGTCTTCCAACACACAGAGTACTGAATTTCAATTCCCTGTCAGCGATTTAATGAGAAGGTTAGATTTGGACATGCTCGAAGAAGTTAGAGAAGAAGCAGCTATCAGGAATGCTGCTTACCAGCAACGAACAACTTTGTTATACAACAAGAGAGTGAAGAAGTGAGACCTGAAAGAAGGGGACTATGTGCTAAAGAAAGTGATTCAAAAGCACAACAAACTGGAAGCGAACTGGCATGGACCTTACCGAGTTACAGAAGTTGTTCGACCAGGAGCCTACAGAATAGAAACTTTAGAGGGGGAGAAGTTTAAGAATGCATGGAATGCAGAACACCTGCGCAAATATTATCAGTAATGTAAACTTTCATGTAATGCTATTTCATCAGTATGAATAAAATGTGAATATTCTATCCAATTCTCTCTTTTTATTGAAATTTTTTCGCGGAATACTAGTGTTACACACTACTCAGCAAAATCCACCAACTCCGGTTGGTCGGGATAAAAAATATTTCCCAAAAGTTCCAACTCCGGTTGGTTGGGAAGAAAATCCACCAACTCCGGTTGGTTGGGAATAAAAAATATTTCCCAAAAGTGCCAACTCCGGTTGGTTGGGAAGAAAATCCACCAACTCCGGTTGGTCGGGAATAAAAAATATTTCCCAAAAGTGCCAACTCCGGTTGATTGGGAAGAAAATCCACCAACTCCGGTTGGTCGGGATAAGAAATATTTCCCAAAAGTGCCAACTCCGGGTAGTTGGGAAGAAAATCCACCAACTCCGGTTGGTCGGGAATAAAAAATATTTCCCAAAAGTGCCAACTCCGGTTGGTTGGGAAGAAAATCCACCAACTCCGATTGATCGGGATAAAAAATATTTCCCAAAAGTGCCAACTCCAGTTGGTTGGGAAGAAAATCCACCAACTCCGGTTGGCCGGGAATAAAAAATATTTCTCTAAAGTGCCAACTCTGGTTAGTTGGGAAGAAAATCCACCAACTCCGGTTGGTCAGGATAAAAAATATTTCCCAAAAGTGCCAACTCCGGTTGGTTGGGAAGAAAATCCACCAACTCCGGTTGGTCGGGAATAAAAAATATTTCCCAGAAATACCAACTAAGGTTGGTTGGGAAGAAAAAATATTTCTAAAAATCCACCAACTCAGGTTGGTCGGGAATAAGAAGCTATCAACTACAGTTGGTCGGGAACATTTTTATTAAACAAAGCATGAGTATGTGATAAAAGTCAGCTAATGGCTTAGAATTAGAAAGTGATCAAGCAAATTTTTTGATACTCGTAACATTTTAAATTACAACCAAGCTGGTCGAGAAACAAAATATCATCAATTTTGGTTAGTCGTCAAATGATTACTACAAATTCAGGATAGTCGATGATAAGTTTTAACCAGCTTTAGTTGATCGGCAAATAACACAATGTTGTTATCTTTTTAACAGATATACATACACATATGTAAAGTGTTTTACAAAATATCTACAGGACAATGGAAATCAAGATTGCAAAGAAAAATAAAAGTCTTTCATTAAATCTAGAGCAAAATACATCGAGAATGAAATACATATTAATTATTACATCAAGATTCCTATTCAATTGGTTTCTTCCCCTCTGCCTTTGAAACAGGTTCTTCACCAGCAGGAGGATCATCTAAGGCATAAGAGGAATTAATTAAATTCAAATCTTTAAGCATCCTGATGTTCATAACTGATGGCCGATCAAGGAAGTGCTCGGGGCGAGATATCTCGAAGTTGGAGTGAAGACTGTAGTCGCCGAGATACTTTGAAATTAGGCATTGTGGAATGGACCGAGCAGGAATCCAGCTCATATCAAGCTTGAAAGGAGGCACTGGTAGGTCGAGCAACCCAGGATTATGGTAATCCCACAAATAATGACCTTGTTCCAACTTCAGCACGCCCAAAGCATTTAACCATCCTTGTTTATAACCCACATTATTTGCATTCTGGAGCTGATCATCTAAATGGTAGAGGGCTTCATTGTAACCAGCCATCAAGAACTCCCTAGGCTGTTTGTGAAACTGGTAGGTTAATCTTTCTAACTGCTCGTGGAGATTCTTCACCAAATTTATTTTATTCTCCAAGGTAGAATTTTGGGCAGCCAGTTTCTCGTCTAATGTTTGGATTTTCTTATACATCGCAGCCAATGCCTGGTTCTTTGCCATCAATTGGAAGGCTTGGTTCTCCAGAGCCGATTGAGTTCTTTATTCCTCGACAGTAATCCGAGCAGCTCTTGCTCGTCCCCGAGAAGCTCTTACTCGTCCCCGAGTGGAGGTAGAAGGCCCAATCCTCTTCAAGGTTTCTAATTCATCTCTCAGATTGGCATTTTCGACCTCCAAGAAGGAGAATCCCTCGTCGTTTACAAGGACCAAAAATTTTTGAGGTAGAGGCAGCAGATCTTAGCTGGGATACTTCTCCTCGCAAGTTATTATTTTCCTGCTCCAGCAACTTGGCTATCTGCATGTGCTCCTCGACCTCGGTTTTCAAAGTTCTCTCCCTCACTTCATAAGCAGCAAACAATTTATCGTATCCCTTATCAGCATTCAGTTGCTGATACTTCTTCTCATATCCTTGGTGCAAGAGGGCTGAAGATTCCTTGTATTTTTGATGAAGCTCCTCGAGAGTGCTTTGGAGGTCTTTAATCATGTCATAGTATGCTACATTCTTAGCCACTACCCGGTCGAGCAGACACTTTAAATAGTGGTAGGCTTCAACTGCCTGCTCTGAAGCATCTTGACTAAGGATATCAACGATTTGAGCTCCAGTTATATCTGTATGACCAGCTCTGAAGTAATCATTGCATTGCCTCAACAATTTTGTATCATGAGCAGATAGCAATTCCATCCTGGCCATAAACTAGTAAAAAGAAGAGATAGAAAGAATCAATAAGGAGCAAGAGGAAGAGAATTAATGAATAGTCAAAATTTTAAATTTTATTACATCACAAAAGAGAAGTACATTGTTCAGAATTACAATGGACAAAAATAAACAGAGAGAAAAATCCTAACAACTCTACACCTTCTCCTTGTCTCCCAAAACTTTCTCGAGAGGCTGGGACGAGGAGGTAGGTTGCGCGGATGGCACAGATGGTTGATCGGGGAGTGCTGGAAGCTGCTCGGTTAAAATAATGGATGGTTGAAGTTGCTCGCACGAAGACTGGACAACTGTGGGATGAGAAATTTAATCTCCCATCACCATAGAGGATTCCTCAGAGGCAGCTTCGTCCTCTTCTTCTTCTTCAGGAGTTGGAGGGGGGCCAGGGATGTGTCGCTGAAACAAGTCGAAATTTTCATTAACATTCAGCTCTTTCAGAGCAGCGACCCATCCATCCCTAAAGTACTTAAGGCTACTATATTCCACTTGTGACATCATGGCAGCTAAACCCTTATTCCAACCTTTGTCCCAGCCAGCACTGAAGGACTTTTTCACAGTTAACTTTCTTTTCATCTTCTCCGAGGAAATCTTCTCGGATAGAAGTTCCTCGGTAGCCTTTAATTTATTCTCCACTTCATCCTTCTGACGACTTACTTCACGAAGCTTATTTAACTCTTCCTCAGCAGACTTGAGCTTACTTTCGAGCTCTCCAGCATTTTGGAGCTTCCCCTCGAGCTCTTTATTCTTCTCCTCCAAGCCTTTTATTTTTTTCTCCAACCCCTTGGAGACCTCAACAACCTGATCCTTCTCTTGTTCGATGGAATTAAGATTCTTCTCCCAAGTAGATTTATCATCATCATACTTCTGACGAGAATCCTTTAGAGATCGCGTAAGACCCACCAAAGCTTCCTCTACACCTGACGAGGAGCTTGAAGCTTTAATAGCTTAATCCTTCTACAAAATTGTATTAAAACAGGTTACCAACTGGGAAAAGAAAATAATAGCAAGTCAGTGCAAAGATATAATAAGGGAAAAATGAAATTTTAGGACAATAATACTTACAGAAGCAATATGACGAGAAGCTAATGTGGTAACCATGTCCCGAGAAAGATTTTCTTCAATACCTTGGATCTCGGGAATGATCCAAGACTTCACCGAGCTCATGGCAGAGCTCGGGGCAATAAAAGTGGGAGCACCACTTCCCGTAGTCGGAGGTTGAGCGATGCATTCAGCCAAATTGACCGAGGAGCTCTTCTTCAGCCTCCTCAGAGGAGCATCAATGGTCTCGAACAAGGATGTAGTCTTAGTCGGGGATATGACTATAACCTCGCTTGGAGCAGCGACCTTGCTCGGAGCCACTGGGGGCTTCTCGGTAACCTTCACAGGAGCAGCCGGAGGAGGTGTATCGATTTTTCTTGTCCCTTCTTCTAGGAAATCATGTTTGCTTTTCTTTGCCTCTCCAGCAACAGAGGCAGATTTCTCGAAGAGGGCAGGAGCTCTTCTTCTCTTCATTCTTTCACTCAGAGGAATATGTGACGCAGGTGAAGAACATAAAGAAGATGGTACTGGTTCTACGTCACTTATCACCGGACGAGCAGTAAAAGACGAGGTGTAACTCTTATACTGCAGCAAATATGAAGCTGATCTGATATGCTCGTCGGTAACAGTTTGATGCAAACCCCAGATAAGTTTCAGATGTTTTAAGTTAACTTCTGTCTCTTTTGGAGACCTTCTTTTGCTGTCAACTGCAAATAAATGAAAATTAAAATATCAGTGACACATTTTATCAAACACAAAGAAAGCATAATTTAAAAAATAAAGTAAAGTAAAAACAACCTATCCCATTGCCATAGGGAGGGCATCTGAGACCCTGATACACATCATTTCCAGTTAGTGGAGCATGTTGCCAATTTTTTATAACAACACCATGCTAGAAATAATCCCTATTAGTATCTGGGAGATTGACCACTAAAGCTCTATTTAAAAACCTAGTTTTCAAGTAAAAAGTATTGTCGCTGACAGCCCATCTATAGCAAAACACGATTTCTGAAATTCCTATACGAGTTTCATGAATCTGATTTAATCTATGAACTCCATTAACTATTCTCCATGTATTGGGGGCTATTTTTGCAGGAACCACGTCAAAATATTGACAGAACTCCAGACACAACGGGTTTGGGGGAAAAGAAAAGCCACATTCAGCAACAAAGAGACTGGGAAACCAATATCCCTCAGCCAAACGAAAATAATCTGAAGGTTCAGAAAGTTCCTCCAAAACAACCCATGAAGGAATAGAGAAATCAGAACGAAATTTATCAAGCGACTCAACAAGGTAAACCATGGCGAATAAAGGAAATAAAAGAGAAGGAAGAAGATCTTACAGAAAAGGATGGATCTGTTGACAACTAACGATGAAAAGGATGAATGCACAAGAGAGAGAGAAAATGGAAAACTCAAAGATACAGATTTGAAAAAGTAAAAGACGATATGATTTTCTGCAACGCTTAAATACCTTACCTTGGGAAAAGGTAAAAATAATGAATACAAAGGGAGACGTTTAAGCTACCGACGGCTAAAAGGACAAAAAGGGCGCAGAGATTGAAGCAGTTAGAAAAATTCGAAAAGTCTGATTCTATGAATTCGAAATGGAAAAATAAATGCAAAGAACACGCTCCTAAAATTCAGGATGACCATTTAATCCCGCCATATCTTGAGAAGAATGTTCCACACTCCTCAGTCTCGAACTGTGAAACATTGGGGGCTTCTGTTGATACCAATTTTAGTCTGCTGACATGGCACAATGAAGTGGAGACACGTGTCAATCCACATGGCACTAACAAACATTTCTGAATAATACCTTGACTTCGAGGAACTCAATTTCCCCGATCAACTCACCCGAGCAGTAGGGGATCATCGAGGAACTTTACTCCACCGAGCAACTCATGGATACCGAGATACTTAGGCGGTCCGAGCTTCACCTCGATCAGAGCATTTATTATCAGACAATTAAGAGGATTAAATGAGCATTAAATGCTGAATATTATCATACAGATGTATACGCTTATTGAACAGCTATGTATTACTCATTCACATGTACAACCTCATGGCTATAAATACACTGTATCATCCTCATTGTAGGGGGACCGGAATTTCTTGAGGTAAACCATACTTCAAGAATTCCCAAACAGTCAATATTAACACAAACAGTGGACGTAGGCCATTCGTTCAAGGCTGAACCACTTTAAAATCTCTTGTCTTATTTATTTTTTATCTATGATTAAACAATTAGAGATAATTGTAATACCCCGCATTTTTATCGATATTTATTTATGGAATTAATTAAATTAAATGTGAATTAATTGAGAATTAATCCGGATAAAATACTAACGAGATGTTAGTTGGTATTTGATTATAATGTGTATATATGGCAATATATGAATATTGAAAATATTGAATTTGTCGTGAGATAGAAATACGGCAATTTGGGAAATTTTGTTGGGACGCGCGTGACAGTCGCGTCAGGAATGTAATTATTTGAATTAAAAAGTGAATTTTATTTCTATCAACCATATGGTCATTTTGAGTGCGCCAACGAGCCCGGAAGGGTCGAAATAGTCAGAAAATACTAGCCGGGGTTTAGTTTGGGTCCCGGGGCATTTTTAGGCCATACCGGCAACCCAAAAGGGTAGTTTGGTAATTTCAGAATTTTGGGAATTAAAACCCACGAAAATTAGAGGTTAAAATATGATTTAGTCTTTACCCACTAAACCCACTAACAACACTAAATGACTTAATGGGCTACGGGAGTTATTGGAAAAAGTTCTAAGAGTTTCCTAAGGCAACCTCTAAACCACCATTATCATCTTGGAGAAAAACTAGTAGAGAGAGAGAGAGGAAGGAGAATTCTGCAGAGAAAGAGAGAGGGAGAGACCAACCTTCATCAATTCAACATCAAATTCAGAGAAAGATCAGAGGCAAGTGGTTTAATTACGTTTATTGCAACGAATGTTTCTTCCATGCGTAGGAATTTATGAAAATTTCATTTGTTTTGGGAGATTGATAAAAACCCATTGAATTGGATTTAGAAGTTTACTTTTTGATAAAGAGATTGCATGTAGAATTTTGTTTGGGTGATTATTCTGATGGAATTACATCTTTTATACCACAAAAACGGATTTAATTATGTCTATGGATGACTTTAATTTTCTAGGGTTCATGTTCATGGGATTTGGGGAAAATTGGGGAGAATTGATGATTAGATGTGGTTTAGAATGATTTGACCCCATACAAATGTTGTGATACGATTTATTATGTTTAGGGATGATTAGAAACCTTAAAATACTTTTGGAATAACTTTTAAATGAGATTAGAGGCGAAGAAAATTGGAAAAAACGAAATAGGGGATTTTTGGGCTCGAAACTGTCACCTCGTTAGAAGACCTGCCCAGGTCGTTCGAACGAGCTCGTTCGAACGAGCTTCTAACGAGTTGACAGTTTGACTTCTAACGAGTGGGATGTTCGTTCGATGCCTTTCGTTCGAATGAGATCTCGTTAGATGCCCACTTCGTTCGAACGAACTCTCGTTCGAACAGGCCTCGTTCGAACGAGACTTCTAACGAGTTGACAGTTTGGCCTTTTTGGCCTGGTTTGATTTCTAGCGTCCTGTAACCTTATTTAATGGTAGAGATAACATTACCTTGATGACTAATTGATATAGTTGGGATATTCGGGATATATTGGCGAGTAAAATATAGAAGAATGATTTGAACCAAATGGAAATTGTGGGTTAGGACGCGAATAACTAATTGCGACGTGAGGATAATGGATGATGTGTATATATAAACCGGGGACACGTATATTGGTATAAAAATGAGAAGTATACCACCAACAAATTATGGTAATTACTAAGATGTGTGCATGCTTAGTGTATGTATATGATTTTATGTGTATGACATACCTACCATACTTGCTATCACGGGAGGTTTGTGTTCGCTTAGGGCCATCTAATCCTTGTGTGCCCGGATCTAAATTGGTACCTAGAGAACATAATACTAGAATGACTTATTTGTGAGTTAATAAGTCAGCTGAATATGGAGCGTAGGTATGTACGTGACCCATGGATATGTTGAATTATGTTCGCCTCTATTTTCGTGTGTTGTGCTTATTCTAACAATTCCTGAGAGATTCGGAATTTGTAAACCTTATGTACGTGATGTACCGGGATGGATAGCAGAGTATGTGTGCACCGCAGCTGAGCCTCGGGGTGCTTATATTGTCTATTTATGATGTGAATAATATGCGGTTAAATGAAAAGGATTGTTATGTTTGAATGTGAGAATCATTATTGTAATGCATTGAGAATATAAAATGGGAGATAACCTTTGGTAAATTGTATTACTAATACTTTGAAATTTGAGAATTTAAGTAAAGCTCTCTATTAAATTGATAATGTTGGGACTTATAGTGCGAGTCGAATAGAAAGGATAGTATTTGTTTTGGTCTAGTTAGTTATGATAAACACTTGTATGGGTATGGTACGTTAGGAGTGCACAAATAGCCGAGAGGTGAGTATTTCATGTGAGAGCACGTCCTAACATGTACTTTGCATTCATTGTTTTAATGTTATTAAAACACTTGTTGTTTTTAAAATACTCTCCACTTTTGGGCTCTGACCCGTTTGCTTTCAAATCTATTTTTGTAAAAACCTTTTAGGTGCCCAGCCACAAGGACACCATGCATAGGATTTCCATTCAGGTGACGAGCTGTAGCTGTCTGTGGAAGTTACAGGGCCTTTCTAGTAAACGCTTCTTTTGTCTTGACTCCATATTCAGTTTAATATTTGTAGGGCATGTCGCTCATTTCCTTTAGAGACATTTTATATTTCAGTTATTCAGACTTGGGTTTGTAATTAATTCAGGATGCAGACTTGTTTCATTTATTTCCATTTTGGGATTGTCGTGAGGAGTATTTCCTCCAGACTTATTATTATGTGTTGGTTACTTTATTGGGACTTTATTGTATATGGTGATGTTATTCTTTTACATTTCATGTATAGCATGTTAATCGGGTTTAATTTAAAATTTGACAACTTACTTTTTAAATACTAGGTGGTTAGTAATCATTAAAATGTTTTCGACATTGATGCTATTAACTGAACCAACTTGGCATTTTGTATTGATTTAATAAAGGAGTAGCTACCCGGTATTTAATTAGTCGGGGTGTCACAATAATCTAATTTTTTACATCAACAGATTGGCGCTGTCTGTGGGAAACGACTGTAATTTTCGTTTTTCACCAAAAAACAAATCATCACCAATGGCTGACAATCCTGAATCCAGCAATTGAAAAGCTGGAAACCCCCCAAATCCATCCGCTCCTCCAAATATCCAAGATCTAGCAGGAATCATGGCCAGTTTGGCTCAAGGCCAGACAACCATACAGGAAACAATGTGACAACTCATGCAAACTATCCAAGGTGGAGCATCAACCTATTCAGGACAACGAAGTGGTCAAAGAAATACTCATTTACTTTCTTCACGCATTAGGCAAAGTGATTCATATCGCACTGATAAATCTGAAGATTTTTCTTATCAACCGGGTCGAACTTCGTCAGTACGAGCCATAGATACTGAACAACACATCACTCTCTCTCTCCGGAAAGGACCAGTGCACTGGAAAGATTGAGTAGGGTCTCTCCTTTTGATCGATTGGGCCCTAGGAAGAATAAAAGTCATCCTAAGGCCGTGTCGAGAAACTTTCGACGACCATTTGATTTAAGAGAGGGTTCTGCCCAATCACAACCATCTGCTCGACAAGATAGGGTCCGCACCAGCGGCGGCAACCACTCGCTGACACGCTGTGTCAGCGATTGGTTGGTACCACTGGCGTGTCGTGACATGGGGTGTGGAGATTGGTTGGGGCCGCTGGCGCGGAGCCATATCCATAAGACAAAAAAATATGTTTGTCGTGTATCCAATTTGGGAGTTTAAACACGACCAACACATTTTTTTATCTTATGGATATGGGTCCGTGTCAGCGGCACCAACCAATCGCTGACACGACGTGTCAGCGAGTGGTTCGTGCCTCTGGCGCTGGACCACATCCATAAGATAAAAATTGTATTTTGTCGTGTTTAAATTAGGTTGTGTTCATGTTACATAAAAATATAAAATTTCATGTTTTGTCGCATTATATTTGGGTCATGTTTTTATTAATTAAAAAAATTTAAGAGCTTAACTGATCGTATTTATGTTATGTAAAAAATAAGATTTTGTGTCATGTTATTTTTATTTGATTGTGTTCGTGTTAGGAAAAAAATTGTGCCATGTCTCATTTTAATTAAACGCATTTTTTATGGTAAAAAAAGTGTTGTATTTTCGTGTCATTTTTAAAATTCACTCCTAAATTGAACAATTATATTTACCAAAAATAATTGGGGTTTTGTCAATAAAAATAAAGATAAAATATAAGAACTATAAATTTCCTATTATATATAATAAATTTATGTTATTTCCTTTTTTTATTCTTTTTTCATTCTGTTATAGATAATAAATTTCTTGAAATAAATTTAAAAAACAAATATTTAAATGGTAAATATTGGTTTTGAAAAAAAATTAAAATTACCATAAAAACGCGTACAAAACTATGGCGGTTCAAATGAGTTGCTAAGGTAAAACGAAAGGAAGAGTTCTTAGACAAACAAATATCTGCTGAAGGAAGAGATTGGTATTGGAGAGAGAAATGGGTTACCAAAGTTTGTGTGCTTACGGCTATATATATATATATATGATGTTACATTAGAAAGACATTAATGTGTCTTAATTTATTGTTATAAATTTTAGATTATTGTGTATGCATTTATATTTGGACACTTGATTATCAATTAAATTTTGCATATAATATTTTTTGGGGTCATTGATTTTTACATACATTACGTAATATGTGTGGGCATATATGTTCCATGAAAGTAAAAAATTTTGCACTTTCTATGAATTAAATATGTAAAGCACAATTAATGATAAACTAACCAAATGATATCAAATTGATATATACGTATAATAACATGAAAGAAAATTTCATTAGACAAGTTGTTGGGTTCCAAAAAAATAATGACAAAATTGAAATTAGATTTGGTTCATTTACTGTAATTTTCTTTTGTGGAAATTTAATTATCTCTTTGAATCTTCTTATTTTATACAACTATAATTCCAATATTTTGAATGGTTTTCAGTGGCAGTTTCTTATGCCCATAATAAATAATAGTAAAAATTTTGCCGATTTACTCGGAATTTCATGAATTTTATATGTTAATCCGAAACGATGTAATGATCCAAACTCACCATTTTTTTTATGAACACTGTTTTGGCTATTTGAGAACGCTTAAGCCCTCAAAACCATACTTTATCATATTTGGTAGTAAAGTTGGCATCTATTTCTTTCTCCAATTTTTTAAAAATTAAGCTTATTCGAGATTATTTTAAGACTTTTCTTAACTCGTTTGCAGTTATTACTCAAATGTTTCGTTATTGAAAATTTTAGATTCCTCCATTTTATATGTTTTAATAACTACATTAGCTGTCCAACCATATTTCGCTATCATAGTATTCATATCATGCAATGTTTCTGGTATAAGCCAAATATTGACTATTATAATTATGGTTAAGGTTTTGACATTAATATTTATATTTTGTTAGATTAGGTGTTCATCAAAATGACTCTCTCTCTTTTCTGGGTCATCGCCAGGTGACACATGTTCGCTCCACACTCTTAAAATGCGAACTGGTCCACCCAAGAGCAGGACGGTATATATATATATATATATATAAAGAATTGAACTGGTTAGCACGAGGACAATGTATTGATATCAACAAAATAAAAGTAACAAAGCGACTAACCATTAACATGGTGAATGTCATGAGAAGAAAGAATGTGGAGTAGTTTTTTTTCCCCACACAGTTGTTTAACCACTGAAACTGTTCAAACACAAGCAAACAGAAATTCTGTTTTAATATGGTGTTTATTAATGCATGGGTATGCTAAAAAAATGCAAGGGGAAAAAAAATAACTTGTTACCCTGCAGTGATGGTCGAACCCTTCAACGTAACAATTGCAGGTCCTGCAATGCTTGCTGTGCTTTTTAACCTTCAAAAAGAGATGAATGTATTAAATAGGTGAATATAGTATAAGATAACTCTATATAGAATCACATTTCAATTTATAGTTGTAACACATATAATATAGTGATGCCTGTGAATTATTGTAAGTAGGAAATCTCTCTATGTCAATATTAAAAACTACATTGTACTAAAGTCTCCATAGATCTTCGGGAAAATAGTGAGCTAACACTCAATATGATTCTTTAAAATAGTAAATGCCGACAACGTAAATAAACACAACAAAATTACATATATTTTGACACATGAATAAAAATATATTGGATAATTTCTGCATATATATATATATATATATATATATATATATATATATATATATATATATATATATATATATATATAGAGAGAGAGAGAGAGAGAGAGAGAGAGAGAGAGAGAGAGAGATTAATTTGTGATATACATACGTACATAATTATATATAGGCTCAAAAGATATATTCACTCTATCACCTTTTTTTTACAGTTATTTAGAGAAACAAAAAGAGAAAACGTTGTATTTGGAGAGGATTTTATAGTAGTGCCTTTAAAATAAACTATTCAAAAGTTTCTTCTCTCCCTTTTTTGGCATTTTTTTTACTTTACCCCTGAGATAATAACATAATCAATCTTATCCCATATAATTCAAAAATTAAACTTACTCGATCGAGCTATTCATTGACAGAACCAAACGATATGTAGAGAAACAAAGAGAATACATTGTATTTGGAGAGAATTGTATAGTGCTTCCTATAAAATGAACTATTCACAATTTTCTTCTCTTTTTTTAACTTAACTTTAGCCCCTAAGATAATTACATAATTTGTATTGCCCCCTAAAATGTACAAATGGGTTAAGTCTAAAAGGTACAAATGGGTTAACGCACATGCAGGGATACGTCTAATTTCTGGGGGTAATGCTATACGTACCAAGTTTTTACACCAATAGTGGTTTACCAAGTACATTATAGTGTTCGACACTAATGTAGGTTCAGCAGTTTCATGCACTTGTTAAATGTTATATGCATAGTTGTCAAATCGCGAATCGTTTACCCCCAAATCGCGAATTGTGAATCGAATTGGTGGAATCGGAACCAAATGATAAAAACGTAGGAAAAAATACATAAATGGGATTTAACACTATAGAATTGGTAATTAAGCATAATATGACAAAAAACTAATCGTAGCACATGATAATTGTTGGAAAATTGGACTAAAAGTTGGACTTAAAAGCTGTCCAGATTTTTTGGGACAGAATTATGAGCAACTTTGAGCTCATATATAGGTGGGACCCACACTACGATAATTGTGGGACCATATACGAACGCGTTCTCCTCCGCAAGGAGATTAACGTAGTATATTCACATGCCCAATTTCATTAAGTTATGAATGATAAATATGTCTCCAAAGTGACTCAAAAACAATGAAAATTAATGAATTGGGTATGTTTTAACTCTTGCCCCACATTGGAAGAGTAGTGGAAAGTTGATGAGTTAGTAAACCCCCAAGTATGGACTAAGGCTTGGATGTCTTTGGGGTATCCCAACTCTTTGAAGGGGAGATGGCCTACACTATGCATGTTGGGTTTGGGCCAAAATCCTGCGCGCGCGTTGTCCGGTCGGCTCGGCTCGGTTCGGGCTTGGGCTTAGGAAAATCTCCTATATTTTTAGGCCGTTTGACCAAGCCTACTACTGATAACAAATAACCAAGATATTAGCATCACATGGAAGGCTTAGCATCTCACCCAACACCACTGACGATATCTGCATTCAAATTCAAATGCTCCCTTATTTTAGGAACTGCCATTCATATATTGTATTATATATTCTAGCCGAGCTAGACTATTTTTAATATACCGAAATACAAAACTTTGTTTTCATAGTCTCGGCTGACATGGTATCGGAGAAGTTAACCTGATATTTTTTTTCTTCTCTTTTCTCTTCTCTTCTGCCACACTATCATTCCCTACTTATTCTGTCATTCTTTTTCCAATGGCCACATCGTCAAACACAAACAGTGACATTTCCTCTCCACCATCCACTGTTAACATTGGCCCCTTCCCAAATTTTTTTGAAAAGGCTTCTGCATTCTTTCCTATATCCAGAATAACATTTTCTTCATTTCTTCATATCATGCTACTGTTTCGGTTGAGTATTAACATAGATTTGTGTTCGTTGGGATTAATTATTATTGTGCCACATAATTAATTCGGGAAATCCGTTCTATCTTGGGAGACAATTATTCAATAACCTTTGATCACATTGGAGGGAATAAATTTTCCTTAAGGAGACTGTTCTATAGGGGCTCAGATTTACCTTTTTATTTCTGTTTTAATTCTGTAATATCAAGTAAGTCTTTTTAATTCTGTAATAATTATTTCTTTAATAATTCTGCACTATTTGATAATTAAATAGTAGACATAACAATCTTAAGGAAAATTTAATTATGTTTTACGGTTTGTATAGTATACATATTTTTTTTAATTACAGAATTTTATTATTATAAAATAAATCTGTTTTGACAAAAAAATTTGAATTAAATATTATTTTATTACAAAAATTTAATAAAACAGTTAGTGTTATAGAAAATTTATTTCTAAACTGTTTATATATTCTAGTTAGAAAATAAAAATTTATTTGTAAATCTTTTTTGTTAAATCTGGTTATATAAGATTTTACTTTGAATTTATAATTCTGATTTGTACAGAATTTTTTTTTAAAAAAACAGTGCGACACAATTTTTTTTTTATCTTAGACTAGTATAAACTTGTGTTTATATTATAGTTTAATTCTAAATATTATTTAGAATTATTTTGGAATTCATTTATTGTTAATTATAATTGAGGAAATTAGCATAACAGAATTATGTATTATGTTTTGATTAATTCATTTATATATGAATATTATTGTTGATAAAAATTCTATTTTTGTAACAGAAATGGAATCGCATAGTACGAACACTATTCTTGCAAATGTGACTACACCCGTATCTATGCCATACGGGGAGAAATCGAAAAAGTTCAATGACGCTGACTTCAAACGTTGTCAAGGACAAATGTATTTCGATCTCACTACCTGCCAACTGAGTAGGTTTGTATATGAAGATTGTCCCCTATTCAAGAGGGAGATGACTCAGAAAAGGTTGTTGATGTTGATGTTTGGAAGCACTCTGACTATCTGTGCCGGAATTATATTCTAGTTTACTTGGACAAAACATTGTATCATGTCTACTGCACGATCAAGACATCCAAGGAATTGTGGAATTCTTTGGAAAAGAAGTACATAACTGAAGATGCTGGGATGAAGAAATTTATCGTCAGGCGTTTTCTGGACTTCAAAATGGTAGAATCTAAACCAGTGATATCGCAGGTGCAAGAACTCCATGTGATCCCCCACGACATTCATGCTGAAGGAATGCCACTTAGTGAAACCTTCGAAGTTGCTGAAATTGTTGAAAAATTGCCACCATCTTGGACTTTATTCAAAAATTATCTCAAGCACAAGCGACAGGAGATGAATATGGAGGAGTTGGTGGTCAGGCTGAGAATTGAAGAAGATAATCGTGAGTCTCAAAAGAAAAGTGGAAAAATTCCAATGGAAACGAAGGTCTATGTTGTTGAAGGTCCTAAAAAGAACAAGCGAAAGCATGATGGGGAAGACACTTCCAAATAGAAAAAGAAGAATTTCAAAGGAAAATGCTACAACTGTGGTAAAACTGGACACCGCTCAAGCGAGTATTGTAAGCCTAAGAAGCAAAATCGGAATAATCCTCAAGCAAATGTAACTAAGGGTGAAAACATCGTCAATGACTTGGCGGATATGAATCTTTCTGCCGTGGTCTCTAAATATAACTAGGTTGGAAATACCAAGGAATGGTGGGTGAACACTGGAGCCACACGACACATTTGTGCAAACAAATGGATGTTCTCCACCTATAAGCCTTTGGAAAATGAGGAGAACCTCTTTATGAGGAACTCTTCCACTTATAAGGTGGTGGGACAAGGAAATATTTCTCTAAAAGTGACTTCTGAAAAGGAACTTACTCTTAATAATGTCCTTCACGTGCCTGATATCCGAAAGAATCTGATTTCTGGATCTCTCCTGACTAAAAATGGGTTCAAGCTTGTATTTGTGTCTGATCGCTTTGTGTTGTCAAAGAATGACATGTATGTAGGAAATGCCAACCTAAATGAGGGGCTATTTAAAATCAATGATCTTATTGTAACCCCAAAAACATCTGTTTCAATGAATGAAATTGCTAGTTCTTCTTACTTGATTGAGTCATCTAATATTTGGCATGCTAGATTAGGACATGTTAATTTTGATACATTGCGTAGATTAATTAACTTGGTTTTTTTGCCAAAATTTAATATTGATAAAAATTATAAATGTGAAATTTGTGTGGAATCTAAATTAGCTAGATTACCTTTCCATTCTGTTGAAAAGAAAACTGAACCTTTAGATTTAATTCCACTGATATTTGTTATTTAAAATTTGTTCAAACTAGTGGAAAAAAGTATTTTATTACTTTTGTTGACGATTTCACAAAATATTGCTATGTGTATTTACTACATAGTAAAGACGATGCTATTAGTGCATTTAAGCAATATAAAAATGAAATTTAGAATCAATTAAGTAAAAAGATAAAGGCAATAAGGAGTGATAGAGGAGGAGAATATGAATCTCCTTTTGAGGAATTTTGTTCTAAGCATGGTATAATCCATCAAACAACCGCTCTTTATTCTCCTCAATCAAATGGTGTTGCTGAACGCAAAAATCGTACATTGAAGGAGATGATGAACTCAATGTTATTAAGTTCAGGAGCTCCCCAGAACTTGTGGGGGTGGGGGGGGGGGGGGAAGCCTTACTTTTTGCTAATTACATTCTCAATAAAGTACCTCACAAGAAGACTCACAAGACACCTTATGAATTGTGGAAAGGTCGAAGACCTTCCTATAAATATTTACGAGTATGGGGGTGCTTAGCTAAAGTGATGGTTCCTAAACCTAAAAAGGTAAGAATAGGGTCAAAAACCGTGGATTGTGTATTCATTAGTTATGCTACTAATAGTAGTGCATATCGATTTCTAGTTTGTAAATCTGAGATATCGGATATTCATGTTAATACGGTTATTGAATCGAGGAACGCTTTATTTTTTGAAAATAAATTTATGTATAACATGACCCAAGAATATGGTCCTTATAAAAGGACAAATCAAGCTACTACAAGTGGTACTCATCAACCTATTGATAATACACCAATAGAGGATGAACCAAGACGTAGTAAAAGAGTAAGAACCTCGACTTCCTTCGATCCGAATTTTTTAACATATTTGCTAGAAAATGAACTTCAATCGTACAAAGAAGCGATAGCCATACCCGATGCTTGTAATTGGAAAGAAGCAATTAATACTGAAATTGAAATCATATTAGAAAATCACATGTCGGCACTAGTGGATCTTCCACCAGGTTCAAAACTGTTAGGTTCTAAATGGATCTTCAAAAAGAAGTTAAAGGCCAATGGATCAATTGATAAATATAAATCTAGACTTGTAGCTAAAGGATATAGGAAAAAGGAAGGATTGGATTACTTCGACACATATTCACCGGTAACAAGAATTACATCCATACGAATGTTAATAACAATAGCTTCTGTTAATGGACTTGAAATACATCAAATGGATGTAAAAATCGCATTCTTAAATGGTGAATTAGATGAGAAAAATTATATGGAGCAACCTGAAGGGTTCAAGGATCCCAGGCAAGAAGGGAAAATATGTAAGCTTGTTAAATCACTTTACAGATTAAAACAAGCACCTAGGTAATGGCATGAAAAATTTGATAATGCAATTTTATCAAATGGTTTCAAAATTAATGAATGTGATAAATATGTTTACTTTAAATACATTCAAAATGGATATGTCATTATATGCCTCTATGTTGATGATATGCTTATCATGGGTAGTGACTTGAAAATTGTCAAAACTACAAAACAAATGTTGAGTAGTCGACTTGACATGAAAGATTTGGTAATCGCTGATGTTATAATAGGAATTAAAATTTCTAAAACATCGGATGGACTTATATTATCTCAATCTCATTAGATAAAGAAAGTGCTTGAAAAATTCAAGAAGTATGATATTAGTCCTACCAAGACAACTGTAGATGTAAATTTACATCTAGCAAGAAATAATGGTGAAAGTATATCTCAACTAGAGTACTCTCATATTATCGGCAGTTTAATGTATATCATGAATTGTACATGACCGGACATAGCATACTCAATAAGTAAGCTAAGTCGATTTACGAGTAATCGAGGGGGAGATCACTGGAAGGAAATATTGAGAGTTTTGGGTTATTCAAAATATACTCAAAACTATGGACTGAACTACTCAAAATATCCAGTTGTTCTTGAAGGACATTGTGATGAAAATTTATATCCGATACAAAAGACTCTAAGTCTATGAGTGGGTATGTATTTACCCTTGGAGGTGCAGTTGGAAAATCTCAAAACAAGCGTGCATTGATAGATCGATAATGGAATCCGAATTCATTGCACTAGACACAGCTGGAGAAGAAGCTGAATGGCTTCAAAATTTCTTAGAGGATGTTCCAAATTGGTCAAAACCTGTGCCCGAAATATGTATATATTGTGATAGTCAATCGACAATTGTAAGTGTATAGAATCACATGTATAACAAAAATTCACAACATATTCGTCGTAGACATAATACCGTTAGACAACTTCTCTCAAATGGAATTATCTCAATTGACTACGTAAAGTCAAAAGATAATATAGAGGATCCACTAACAAAAGTTTTAAACCGAGAGCAAGTTGAAAGATCATCAAGAGGAATGGGTTTAAAGCCTATAAATAAGAATCAATATAGTGGCAACCCAACCTGGCTGACTGGAGATCCCAAGATCTAGGTTCAATGGGCAAACCGAACTACATTGTATTTAGTAAGAACTAGAGGATATTTAATCATATCCATTCCAAAGGTGAGACAATGCGCATCTGTCGCGAAATTAGGATAAGTTATGCTTTTAATGACATCCATATCTTAGTATATCTAAGTGGGGTATTACAGGATACTCTTTATGGAAGTCACCTACGTGAGTAAGAAGGAATATCTTAGTATATCTTAGTATATTTTAATGACATCCATATCTTAGTATATCTTAGTATATTTTTCACTTTTATTTTGTTTCTTCTCTACTGGACTTGTAACTTCCCTTTATATATCAATAAAATAACTTTTTTCATTATACTATTTGTTGTTTCTCGGCTATTGTTATATCTTCTTATGTTGTTGATTGAATGTCATTTCATTTTCTAATTCAAGGATAATATGGAACAACTTTCTTACAATGATTCTAATCTACTCAAGCGCTACAACAGCTTGTTCAAGGCTAGTCACATGACTTTAACCAAGGAAGAATTGTCAGACTTGCTTGGAGCAGATGCCACTGATCAAGCCAAGGATGCATATATTTACCTCAAGTTCTTCTTTATCAGGATGTGACCAATAATGTGGCTTACTTTGAAATGATTGTAGAACTTCAAGAGGAGCATAATGAGGTCAGGGCTTTGCTTCACACTGACTACGAAGCCAAATACTAATAATTGAGTGGAACCTGGGGGTTTGAGGAAAAATTAAAGAAATATGCATTTGCTTTTAGGAAAAAAGAGTTTTTGCTGAAACGTGAAGTTGATGAGGCAAGAGAGATTGCTAAAATATTAGAAGAAGAAAATAATAAATTGAGGAGTGAACTTATCTCAAATAAGTGTTTCTTTTTATTTTAATTCACCTTGAATTAAATCATAATATTATTACCGTATCTCTTAGGATCTTATCCTCTATGTACCCCTACCGAAATTACCCAGATCAACTAGGTATTGATCTGCCATCTACCCCACTTATTTCATATGGCTTTATTCAAGAATTTTGTGTAAATCATCTTATTCGTGTAGATAACTTGCATCCCAAGTCATCATGTATGCACCTCTATTTTACGAACCCATCCTGGTTAAATACGTATTTAGGTCTAAAATAAAACTCTTCATATGTTTTAATAACCACTGTCTCTCACTTGGAAAAATACCCAAAGGTTAAACCATAAAAAATAGGCAAAATTGGATTCCTGGGCAAAACCGAATCGATTCGCCTTTCATCCGAATTGGTTCACTAAGTAGACGAATTGATTCACCCGACAGCCGAATCAATTGGAACCTAGGCAGAAGCCCAGATCTGCTACGAAATTTCATTACGGGATTTTTGTCATCAAAACCTCCAGCATCAATTTTCATTTTTATGATCTAAAAACTTAAAGAGAGACACATATATATACTCTAAAATGTCATAGGAACATTATACACAAGATTAAACCCTAAATCCAATCCTATATTATCAACAAATTATCAAGAATTTGTCAAGAACTTATGAACATAACATCTCCATATTTCTTCTTACATTACTTTATTAATTTCCAGATTTGTTGAAAGATTCATACAACATGTTTTCCAAATGATTCCTTAATTTAAATAACATGAATACTGATTCAATACAAAAGATTATGGATCTACGCATGGATCATGTGATAATCATCAAATTCTACTCTAATATAAAGATGTCTAATTTTGTAGTCTCAAAACATGATTCAACCTTAAATCTAAGCATGGAGTTAACATCAATATAATAATAGCACAAATTGAATAAGAATGTAAGAGAATCCATGACTAAGATTGTGTAGAGGAGCCTCTCTTCCTCCTCTTAGGGTGTCCTTCCTCCTCTTCTTGGGTGGTTATGTCTAGGGTTCTTGGATGTAACTCCCAAATGAGTGGGTTAACTTTAATTATATAATGTTACTCTTCAATTTCCGAGTTGGGCTTTAGGCTCCAACTTTGGACCCCCAAATGAGCCCATATACAAATTAGCCAGATAACTATCCAACTCATATATATATATATATATATATATATATATATATATATATATATATATATATATATATATATATATATATATATAGATAGATATACCTCGTGACTATTCATAATGATCTAAATTGCCCGAACGAGCCCGTCATACCTCTCAAAGTGTGTCCCGAGTATTTTATCCAAAAATATATTTTAATTGTGATGTGATACATGCAAATACTTGTTACTCAAAATGAAATCCCTTTTGATTTATTCCAAATCATTACAGTCCTACTCTAAAATTTATAAATAATACCGAGTCTAATTACTCACAAATTTAATCAATTAAATACACTGAATTAAATTAATCCTTATTAAAATTTATTTTATTCCAAAAATATACAGGGTATTACGTTCTCCCCCCCCCCCCCCCCCCCAATAACGAAATTCCATCCTCGGAATTCAAATTAGTATAAAGACACATTTTATTTGACATCATAGTTTTGGGTTTATATCCAATTAGTCCATACTCATATCCCATGAGATAAATGCAAAGGCTCATCTATGCATATCATAACATTACTGGGGCGCCCATATATTTCACATTACATTCATGCACACATGTACCATTAACAAATATGAATGACACATATATATCCAATTCGTACCATTCACACTCAGAATAACCATACATCAAGTATAGCACCACATATGTATATGTAATAAGAAAACAACTATCTTAGTATCCAATTTCCTTCAACTCGTGACTTTTTCCCATTTCATGCGTGGGATGTCTCCAAACGAAATCCAAACAAGGAACTATCCTGAAACACTACTGCACGGCTTAGTTAGTTATTGAGATCCATCGGCCCAAGAATAAAAAGGGAATCATAAAAATAAATGTTTACATAACTCATTTAAATTCCAATTTGTTCCCATTGTCAATCGAGGTCTCATCACGCTTAAGAAAACACTACTACATAGCTTTGTCGGTCACCAAGACCCAATTGGCCTAAAAACAAACATGAATCAATATGTTAACCATAGCATTCCAAAATTTTCCAATTTCTAAACAAGCCACTCATCCTTTACAAGAGTTATGCCAAACTCCCTTATAGTCAGCTGACCCTACCCTGCCCAACACTTCAATCACAACGAACTAGGTAGGAAATTATTTGTCCTTATCGAATATATAGTTCACTTAATCACTTTTAAGTCTCCAAAGGCATACCCATTCTAATCAAGTCTACCATCACCACTTCAGTAACAACGTCGCAATACAAACATTAAACATGTTCATACAAAATCTCAACAATCGAAGCTATCACTAGCCTCACTTTTACTTTGTTGCTTATACACGCTAAGGTAATACTTCCCCAAATCATATGATTACGTTATCTTGAAAACACTTCCTCCACATAAAAGGTCCTTGCTCCAACCTAAGCGTAACCCAATTTAGCCCATAAATTTTGAATTTACTCACATGCATCTATCTCCCTAAGTTGTCAAAATTTCTAAGTTACCATCACATGCTGCTTCCTTAAGCATACCAAAATTCTAAAGGTCCTTGCACGGCTTAAGTTCCCATCGAAATCCATCATATTAAAACTAGTTTTGATCATAATAGTTAACCACCTCACCCCTCACGACTAGGGTGAAGACCAACTTCTAACCAATATTTTTTTTTCATACATGACCAAAACTCATAGCAATCCATATAAAATTAACATATTCCAAGTAACTATAAATCCATTCCCAGGAAAA
The DNA here is from genome assembly GCA_949130495.1 of Sambucus nigra. NCBI lineage: Eukaryota > Viridiplantae > Streptophyta > Magnoliopsida > Dipsacales > Adoxaceae > Sambucus > Sambucus nigra. The sequence goes on from OX422214.1 coordinate 429,581,984, forward strand.
ATATCATACACTGATATAGCTAACAAATAGGCCTAAAATAAATATAAGCCTCCCAGTATGCATTTCTATGTATCCACACACCAATGAAACAATATTCCTTTTCACCCACGACGGTCCATGTATAGTACTCTCCCAAATACAAAGTCTATCCTTTCAAAGGTATTAACAAGACAATAGTGAACATTAAATCCCAATATCAAATAAAACATATCCCATATACTCCAAAGCAGGGAAAAACACATCATTTACCACCGATGCTATCACTTGTCTCTTTTTCCCAAATAATTTTATCTATAACTCGATACCCATCTTGTTGTGGGTCCTAGCCTAAATGAACTAACCTCTGCTGGTGCATTACTGTACATTACTGTAATACCCCGTATTTTCATGGCTTTTAAATTTAAGGATTTATTAAATTTAATTGAGATAAATTAATTTAATTTTAATCCGAAATGTTGTTTTAAATATTTACTAGCGTGACAAGAATTAGTAATTATTGGGAATATATTATTTGTTGCATATTGCTGGATGAGTATAGTAATATATGAGATTTATTTTTATAATATTGTCACGTGTGAATAAAATGACAATTGTGGAAATTTAAGTCGGGACGCGCCTGTGTCGTGTCGGGACTAAATGTTGATTAATAAAAGTGAATATTTTATAGGTTGTTCGTATGGTCATTTTGAGTGTGCCAACGCGTCCAGAAGGGTCGAGATATTCAGAAAAGTATACCCGGGGGTTTGATTTGAGTCTCGGGGCGTTTTTAGGCCTAATTAGTACCCCGGGAGGGCATTTTAGTCATTTTGTATTTTTGGATAATTAAACCCACGAAAATTAAAGGGGTTATATCAGATGTTTAGGTTATCTCCTAGGGTTGGATAACTCAAAACACTAGAACGGCCATTGGAGAAGAGAGGAGAGAGCTCTCAAGGCATTCCAAGGCTCAAAACTCATCCGTTTACACCGCCGCCACCGCCAACGCGTAGATCGCGAGACGGGGAATGCAACCACTCCAAATTCAACACCAAACCAGATTTTTGAAAATCCCAGGCAAGTGTTTATCTTGCTTATTCCGTTGATGCATCATCCATATTAGTTTAGGAGTTATTAGGATGAGATTTATGGAAGAAAAACCCAATTTGAGATGGGAAATTTTCATGTAGTGATGATTTATATGATATTCTCGAAACCCTTTGTCATGTAAAGGATTAAGAGTTTGATTAAGAAAAGAGTACTAATCAGATACAAACACAAAAATTTTTTTATTCCGGACGATCGGACCGTTGGAATTAGATGAAATTTTATAGAGAATTAGCTTAAGACGAGAGGAAGCTACAGAAAAAAATTCAGCCCGATCGGACCGTTCAATATTTTTTAATATTTTTTTTGCTAGACAGCTTTATGTTTTGAGGACTCTTAGAGATAATAAAAATTCAATTAAAACTCCATTTTAATTCCGATTTCGAAACCGTTTGAAATTCTCATCTTTGAAAATAAAATTCAAAATCCTTTAATGTAAGGCGAAATCTATATTTTTGGGATATTTTGCATAAGGGATAATGTAAGTATATATTAAAGGGGAGAGACACGTAAGAGAGAGTTACGTTGGAACATAAATAGATATCTACTGAATTGTACATTTGGAAGAATAGAATCCATGAGGGTTACGTAGTAAGTTGGAAAAACCCTTCGAATTAAAGTTAGAAACGAACCATTATACTTGATAAATAATAATGGGAAAATAAGGATAAATGTTGTGAATGTGGGTTATTGAATAAACCTAAATTGATATAATAAAAGTGGTATATTTATATGATTTTGTATGCATGTATTATATAGTTGTGAAAATCATGCCCGCGCTACTTGCTATCCCTGAGGTTACCGCGCTGGGACGATCTTATCTCGTGTGCCTTATGGGGGATATTGACTCGTACCCTAGAAGATAGGAATCCTAGGTACAGGCTATCGAATCGGTAGTCACGGTCCTAAGAGACGTGAGGGTATGTACTAACCTCTTGGACTTGGAAACTATGCTTCGCCTCAATATTGTTTGTGTATGTATTTATACAGTTCGAGAGTGATTCCGAACTTGTATTCCCTTTAGTACGATTGATACGGGGATTGGATAGCAGAGTATGCCGCACCATAGTTTTTATGTGGGGTGCTGTTATGATATATATATATATATTATACGAGTAGTTAATATATATATGAAATTCTGAAATCTGGAACTGCTTACTGTGATTTGATATGTAGGACATGGTTGATGACTCAAATTATAAATAATTGTTTTGAGAAAGTATAATATGACACTGGAAAACTTTATTGATTAATAAAGTTAATAGGAGAACCTTGGTTACAAATTGAAATCTTACGTTTTAAATACTTGTGTTGTTCAGTTGTAAATCCTGCGAATAACCTAAGATAAGTTAAATCATTGGGGAAAGATAGTGTGGTATATGACGAGATAGACCATTGGGAAGGTTAGTGCGATAGGTGTGCACATTAGAAGAGAGGTGAGAATTTCTCAAGAGAGTGTCGCACTAATATGTTGTTGCATTAGCCTGTAATTAATTTAAATACTTTCTAAACGAATTTTTAAATCATATACACTATCGGGCTCTGACCCGTTTCTATTTCCTTTTCTCTCTTGTATATATATGTATGTATTACAGGTGCCCAGCGACAGGGGCGTCTTACTTAGGATCCTTTGGAAGGAACGTGATGCAGCTTAGGTGGGATTTGCAGGCCTTTTGTTTAGACGACTTCATCCATTTGATTCTACTCCTAGTTCAGTTTTATCCAGCAGGGGCATGTGTCGCTCTCCTTCTATTATTTAGTTGGTATTGTCAGAGATTGAAATTTTTACTTTAAGTACCTTTATTTTGGGATTTATTACTGTCAGGATGTTTTCCTTTAGTGTTGTAAATGTTGGGATTTATTATTGATGATTAAATTCGTGTATGTTCAATTCTATTTTTATTCTTAATGTGTGACTCTTTAGATGTTAATGGTTTAAGGTTTTATAACCGGATTTAATAAAATGAGAATAATGTTAAAAATGGTTTTGACACTTAGCTTAATTAATTAGTGTGTTTAAATTGGAACGACAGTGATGCTAAGAATGATCCAACTGTTCACCTTGATTTTAATTTAATAAAGGAGTGATCGCCCGGTATTTAATTAGGCGGGGTGTCACAATTACCACATCTTCAAATTCCCTATTGCCTTCCCTTATATTACTAGGCACCAAATTTCCCCACTTCTTACAATTATATCAAGTGACCCACATGAAGGTCTCTAACGCTCTCTCTTCAAAACTAACCCTTTACCCAAACGGGTGGTAACTAATTTCAAAGAATATAATGATTCTTAATCATAGGTATCTACATCAAAGGTCGCAATGCATAACGCGACATGCTCAAACACAGATCCTAAGGACACTAGAACCTTGCTCTGATACCAACTGTAACAACCCCCATTTTTTCACGTAAAGGATGGCCAGGCTCAGTATGCCGAAGATAGGTCTTATCAATAATTTATACCATTCTCAGCACTGAAGAAAATATAAGTTTATTTATTTTATATAAAAATCCACAACGAATTAAAACATCTGAATAAAACTGATTTAATTCGTGAATAATAAAAACGGAATCATCATACAATGTCCATAATGTAGAACTAAACAAAGGTGATATAAATAAACTCTTGGGCTTATGCCCGTACAAATACTAGTATGAAATGAAATGACCAAATGCTGAAGTACAACCTATTCTAGAATTAAAGGAGCAAAATCCCCTACGTCCAATGCAACTGCAAGTCTGAACCATCGTCAGTCTTGCTATCCCTGTCATAAAGAATAACTGAGGAGAAATCATTTATAATTTGGGTCAAAGCTATAGAGTTACAAGGATTCTTCACCAATAAATATGAAATTTATTACTAACTCATACTTCACATTTCTCCATTGATCCTCACATGTAATGAGTACCGACCTCTCATCTAGAAGAAATCCCACTCATATCCTCAACCAAAATGCCAATCATAACTTCCATTATTTAATCTGTCATGTAAAGAATAAGCCATCTAGCTACGTGTTAACCAAAAGTGGGTACTTATGTCTAACACACCAATCCCCAAATGGATTTCATAATATTGACTACACAATTTACATAAACTCGATGCATATTCTTACGGCATAATATTCCATAACCCTTATCTATCTCTTCAGACCATTTAATTATTTAATTCACACTCCTTGTCATCTACCCCGTTAGACTCTAAGTTTCATTCTCTTAGATCACCAAATTATTATTCTCATTAATAATTGGCTACGCCATTATTCATTCTCTCTAATTATTGTCGACTTTCTTAGACTACCCAATTATTATTCTCATTAATAATTGTCTACCACATTATTCATTAGTACTCATCTTCATCCTTAATTATCCACATCATTTCATTAACCCAACATTATTGTCATTAAATATTGCTTACATATTTAGACTAGTAGGGCGCATTCCCATATAAGGCACACCACCATGTGTAAATGGAGAAACATATATGTCCGTGTGTGTGTGTGTATATATATATATATATATATATATATATATATATATATATATATATATATATATATATGACACACAAAGGCATCTACCGTTGGTGTCTAGTTCATACTTTATCTGGAAGTCTGGAGGAATCTCTTATCCTAAGCGTAGTTCACAAAACACACATAAGTTGGGAGCAGTCCCTATGAAGGATGCCAGTTCACAACCCATACCCAGTGGTGACAAAGGCTATTAGCATCAACACATACCTCTCGTAGATGGCGCCTCTACATAGCACCTAGATGACCTACACAATTGATAAGTCCACCTATGCCGACGTGTGGTACTCGGTCCGAACGCACAAACCCCCAAGCCGATAGGACCATCCACGAGCATTGGTATATCCTAACAAATACATATAAGTACATATTATGATCCATTATGTATAAGTAATTACTCTATAACTACCTTTATCCAAAGAAATCTCAATCCATATAGAATATAGCCTCCTTGGGTTAACTATAATATCTTATTCAATTATTCCATAACTCGTTTTAAGTCGTTATTTTATGACTGCTTCCTAATTAAATATTAAGTCCCATATATTGCCTTTTAGAATTAAATAACATTTTCTTTATAATTTATTTATCTTTAAATATATAGGTGCAGTTATTCCCAACTAACATTTCCAAAACATTATAGGTATAGTTATTTCCAAAGCAACCTTACCAACATGATTGCATGTATAATTATTCCCAAACTAACCTTACCAACACGGTTATAGGTGTAGTTATCCCTAACTACCCTTAATAATACATTTAATGATCTTAATATGTTGTCCTCTTGACTCGGACTTAAATCATTCAAGATTATTAATAATTAATCGCTTCTTATTACCTTTTTAATAAGGTTTATATGTACATATATAAGGAGTCAACTACAGTGAATGATGGTTATATGTACATATATAAGAAATCCTCTAATTTGGTAAGTAGTCTCACTAAACCTGCTATCACAACCGACATTAATCAATTAGACTTAGCCCCCTAGGCTTAGGTACATTCCTAGTTAACCGCGTTATATGATAATCATTTGAGGAAATTAATTATCAATTTTAACCTCATACATTTGACCTATTACCTTAATTTAATCCGTGACATATTAGAACCTTTTTTTATAATGTTAATGGGTTAAATAGTTACATTAAATTGATTTCCACAATTTTCACGCCACGTGTCTATGATCTCTCCAATTTAACCAAGTATAAAAAAAACTACGTTCAATTTCGGTCTTGTGGAATGGGGCACCTCTTCCGAACTTCAAACCTTCTAAAGGCATTAGACAAGGCGATCCCCTGTCCCCTTAATTGTTTTCAGGTGTATGGAGTATTTGGGATAATCTATCAATTACCAGGTGGACCAGGGAAACTGGAAGGGTCTCAAGGCTTCCCACAATGGGCCGACCATCTCACATCTCTTTTTTGCAAATGACCTCATTCTATTCACCGAAGCCTCGCATGCTAGCTGCAGTGTTGTCATGAATACCATACACCATTTTTGTGAAATCTCTGGTCAGGTCCTCAGCTTGTCGAAATTTAAACTCTATATCTCGTTGAACATCCTAAAGCAAAATGCTTGTGACATTAGTAGAAGTTGCGGGATTAACATCACCAAATGGTATGCATCTTGGAACAAACCTGATTCATGGGAAAGTCACGGCTAAACACTTCACTCATATCATTGAAAAGGTCCAAAAGAGAATCTCGGGATGGAAATCCAAACTTCTCTCCCTTGCTGGTAAAACAACCCTCATCCAGGCTGTCACCTCCACCATCCCCTTATACAACATGCAAACTTCGATATTTTCGAAGAAGATAAATGAGAAACTTGACAAACTGAATAGAAATTTCCTTTGGGGAGACTCGAATGATAAGAGAAAAGTTCATCTGATAAATTGGAACACTATCTGCCACCCCAAAGATTTAAGAGGGCTAGGTCTTAGGAGCAGCGAGGAGAATAACCGTGCCCTTGTCTTTAAGATTGGTTGGAAAATTATTAATGATAAAAATTCTTTATGGGTTCCTGTGCTTAGATCAATATACAACACGGATGATAACCCCAAGAACTAGACACGAAAAGCGCAGGACTCCCATGTTTGGAGGGGCATTTTAAAATGCAAAAATGATATTGTGAAAAATACCAAATGGGTGATTGGTGATGGGAAGTCCACATAAACTTTTAATGATTGGTGGGTGGGTAACTCCCCCATAGCTCGAAACCACAACAATTACCAAGTGTCTCCTGTTGGTGACCTGATCAAGGATGGGACATGGAATGAACATCTTATCAAAGACAACTTCAATATTGATACTGCTAATTTAATTTTTGGAACATCACTCCCCCACACTTCGGGTAAAATCGATAGCCCTAGTTGGGGCCCCACCCCTAAAGGCAAGTTCTCCATAAAGTCTTCTTATGAATCCCTTATTAAAATTGACCTTAATACCTCCTCTCTCATTAACTGGAGTCTCATTTGGAAACTCAACATTCCCTAGAAAATTAAGACTTTTCTTTGGCTTATTTTTCACAAAAAAATCCTTACTAATTGCCAAGGGTTCAATAGACACCTAACTGATTAAAAAAATGTGAATTTTGTGCGTACGATGAAGATATTGAACATGTGCCCTTTCCACTGCTTTTTGGGAAATCAACTACACCCCTCAGGAGTGGAACACTCATAAAAACACATACTTTTTTGAATGGATTAAAGACAACAAATGGGATAACCCTGTGCATAATGGCAATATCCTTTTCATTTCTACTTTATGGCATATTTGGGCTACGCGTAATAAATGCATTTTTGAAAAGAATAATATCACCCCGGCTATGGTTTGTACTAACTCTAGTACCCTCTTTAGGGAACTAGATCTTATTGCAAAACCCAAAGGTAGGTCATACCATAGCCCGGGTAATATTCCTAACACCTCCTTGAGTGTTTGCCCTTTTTCAGGCTACGATATTTTCACTAATGGAATCTATGACCCATTCAGCAATCTTGGTGGCTTTGGTGGCATGGTCAGCAGTAACGAACAATGGTGGATCCCAGGTTTTAGCGATAAGATCATAGGTGATAGCAGTCACATAAAAGATGAGTTCATTGGCATTCTACATGGTTTGAACCTGGCCAAAATCACGGGATGGACTGGGTGCATATTACGCAATGACTATCTTGATGCTGTGCAAATTCTCAACAGACAGGGCAACCAGAATCACCCACTGACTAACATTATCGAGGAATGTATGGCTATCATGGAAGAAATGGATATAAAATTCAATCATATCAGGCGTTTTAACAACATGTGGGCTGATGGCCATGCCTGACTCGAGAGAAGACATGAGCACGACTACTATGAGTAAGATGAGATTCCGAATTCTCTCATGTGCGTCCTTGAGCATGTTGACCTCAAAAAAACAAAAGTTTCCCTCCAACATGTATTGACCCTACCTTTGCACTGCCACCTTTGGGGGATATGCCCTTGACGACCAGGGTCATTGGAAGGTTGGTTTCTATGGACGGCTTAGGGGCACGCCTTCGCTCCTACTCGCCCCCAATATGCATGGCTGGAAGGACATAATGGTGGAAACCAACTCTCACGAGCTCATCGAGATGTTCAAAGGGGTTCAGTACTGTGAAACTAAATTTAAGAATATTAAGGTCGACTGCTATGAGCTCATGAGGATGGTGGGTGCCAACTTCATCTATGCCCATCCCGGTATGCTTCGGGGTGCAGATTGGCTGGCACGTGAGGCAAAAGTCCAGGATGAGGCTTTTGTGGAAATTGAGTAGGTCGCCAATGCCATGCAGTGGATCCTAGTGAACCCTATGATGTAAACGAGCTTTGTTCTGCACTTTGTCTTTTATCCATTGCTTCTTGTGGTGTTTTTTATTTTGCCTCGTTGGCTTATGTATCTGCATGGTGTAGAACCATAGTAATCATTTCTAATTCACTCTTTGCAAAAAAAAAAAAGAATGTCACCGAAGTTAAAAAAATGTTTAATTAGGAAAGGACATAATGATATTTTTTATCCCACTCCTTAACATAAATAGGCCCCTTAGTTTAGTCGTTTACCAAAAATAGTTTCCCTCTAGCTTTGTTTTTGCACTCACCTCACTCGAACTATTGTATGTAAGGAAGGAAGGTTTGAAATGGCACCCAATCAATTTGAGAAAGTTTGAAAGGCTACCAAGTGTGAAACCATACCAAATTCGAATAATGGAAAATATTATAAGTATTAGTATCATCTCCCATTCTCTTTCACTTTCGATTTCCAGAAAAGATGGAGAATATACTGGGACTATTAGGTTTCCTTCTCACGATTGCCGCTGGTTACTTTCTCACCCACTACAGTCGGAATGAGGAATTTCTCTTTTATTTCGTTTTCTCTATTTTGAGGTTTTGTGCTTTAGTGTTGTGAAATGGTGTCATTTGCTCCGTTTTTCTCTTTTATACTGGGAGGGACTATTAGGTTTCCTTCTCTTTTTCTCTATTTTGAGGTTTCGTGTCTTTTGTTTTGTTTTGTGAAATGGTGTCATTTTTTCAACTTAGAGGTTAGGTATATTTTATTTGTCATATATCTTTTTTTTTCATTTTTTATATTGGATCCATATCTCAAAATTCATTATGAATCCTTGAAATATCCACAATAAAAATATGGTATTTCGAAAATTATTGTTTCTTAACTTCTTAACATGTTCACTTTTTATACCCTTTTTCATTGAATGTTGCAGTAAACACTCACAAGTAGAAAACTAGGAAAATTTAAGACCAGTTAATCACATTTGATCTACTACCACAGTTTTTAGCTATAAGATAAAGTTAAATTAGAATATATGCTCTTCCCATCCTTTTTTTTGTGGTTGACTACTAATTTTTTATACACTTATTCTTATGAAAATTAACAATATTAAATTAGAGCCAGGCTCAAGTGTGGGCTTGTTTACGGACTTTGTGTGAACTTGGTCCCAAATGACGTCGTTTTGACCCAAAATCAACATTTTTCTTTTCTTTTTAATTTAAAAGAAATGCACATTTTTCTCCAAAATGAAGTTTTCTTTGACCAAGTCCTTAAAAAGTTTTTAATTCAGTTCGCACAGGATCTTGACTATATTAACTGAATTATAAATATGAGAAGATATGATAATTTTCTATAATATGGGCATTTTCTTTTATTATAATCGTGAGGTGTCGTGCTATCTTTTAAGAGCCAATAGCCAAGCTAGTTTTTATGTACTTGAGCAAACTATTAGATTTTGAATGCTTGTGTTTTTTTTTGGTGTGTGTGTATGTGTATATAAGAGACAACAGTCAAGCCAGCTTTTTTATACTTAGATTTTTGAATGTTTGTATTGTGTGTATATATATGTATGTGTGTGGGTGGGGGTGGGGTGGAGAAATTATTAGATACTACTAAATTATTTTCTATTTTGTTTATTAGGATATAAATGTAATAATACATATTGATAGAACAGTAAAACGTGATGATCACTTAAATAAGCTCTGATACCAATTTGTAAAACGTATGACAGTGTGAGAATTGATTAAATTCGCAAGTTTATAATTTGGCACACTAATTTAATTAGAGTCTATTTAAAACAAATTCATTCAGCCCCTAAACATGCAACTATGTGTGTGTGTGTGTCAACCCATAAATAAATAAAGCATGTGACACAAATTTCAGGAAAAATCCCCGAAGGGAAAAACCTTTTATTTCTAGAACTTTGAAAAGTTTACAAGACCATTGACTTACATACAACCTGATAATTGCCCACAAGTGTAACTCACGGTGTCTTCATCAAACCTTCAATGCAATGGCTAGAAATCTGCAGTGGTTCGCGCGCAGCTATACCACAAGGACCGCAGCCCAAAAACTCCGTAGACACTCCCTCCACAATAGAACACAGCTCTCGGTTGTAGAGATCTCCCCACAAAGGATGAACAAAAGCAAAGCAGTGTTCTTGAACACCAAAAACAATTCACCAAATCATATGGGATTTTTGTGAATTGAAAACAAAAAGGGATTAAACCCTAAAAGAATAAGTCAAAAGGACTCTGCAGTTTTGCAGTTTTCTGTCTTTTAAAACGTTGGGACTTCTTAATGAAAATGAAACCATTTAATAAGTATTTATAGAAGAATGCCCTGCCTCAGTTGTCAAGCTCGTTCGAACGAGAAAGAGATTTCGCGCGAACGAGATATGCGTGCCGTTCAAGCGACGTCACGCGACAATGCAATATTGTTCGAACGATAGAGCAAAGTTGTTTGAACAACTGTTTCGTCATCAAATATTATTTTAATGTCCGCTCCAATAGTTAGAAAAAATACTCATTCTCAAATTTTGATGAAAAAGTCCGCTCCAACACTTAAAAATATTTTGTAAAAATATTCCAAATGCTCTAAGTTCAAAGTTAAAGTATTTAAAACATAACCTTATCGAAGTAAACTTTGCGGAGTCTTTTTGATGAAGAACCTTGATATATTCGGATCCATCTTGATGTAGATTGATTTTGAACTTCTTCGACGGTTGTAACGGTATACAACATGATTAATTGTCACGGACATTTATAAAAATACGTCCTTACAAGAAATTAAACACATAATAGAATATAATCTTCAAAATGTATTGCATTTATTTCACTTGTATGTTACAAAATAGGATTTATATGTACAAACAAGTTGGTGTGTGAGTATGTATAGATTAGGCGAGCCATCAATTAGAGTTGTCGGAATGTGCTAGTAACTTTGGCATTTTTCTTGAACTTTAAATGCTATGTCACCTCCGCTTTATAGATAAACTTTGTCTTACTATTAACTTTGCTTTGTCTTATTTCTAACCCGATAGTAACTTCGCTTTGTCGTGCTTCTAACTCTTGGATATTATTATGGATATTTAAATTTTTATACATCATCGACACCTTTAGATTGTAACAGTAGATACATTATTTCCCCCTTCATAGTTATCTTTTACGTATCAATGAATAAGTCAGATTACCCCTTTTACGTATCTTAGCATTTCTTGGCCCAATTCGTCACATGCACTCTTTTAATCGTTCGATACGGATTTCACCAAAATGAGCAGCCCAATTGAGGACAGACCTTCATTGGTCATTTGTTTGATGGTTAGTTTAGTTTCTTTTGGTACGTACTAATCTGTTCTCATCCTTCAAGATTTTACTTTATGTACTATTAACCTCAAATTACTTTTTACGACCACAAAGTAGTATTTTTTTCCTCAAAATTTGGTGAAGCAATTACTACATACATCTAATTTCTTTTTTATTTTGGTTATTAGGATATAAATGTAATAATACATATTGATGGAACTTAAACACATAATAGGGACATAAAAGTGTTTATGATGGGTATTTATCCGTACAAACAAGCTGGTATGTGAGTATGTATAGATTAGGTGAGTCATCAATTAGATTTGCCTGATCGTGCTAGTAACTTTGCCTTTTTTTATTGAACTTTAAATGCTTGACACATCCTCTTTATAGCTAAACTTTATCTTTCTATTAACTCTACTTTGTCGTGTTTCTACCTTTACACCTGGTAGTAACTTTGCTTTGTCGTGCTTCTAACCCTTGAAGATTATTATGAATATTTATAGTTTTAAACATGTTCGACACCTCTAGATTGTAACACTAGATAAATTATTTCCCCTTCGTAGTTATTTTTTACGTATCAATGAACAAGTCATCTTATCAATGAAAAAGTTAGATTATGTCATTTACGTATCTTATCATTTCTTGGCTTAAGAGTCCGTCACATGCACTATTATAGTCCTCCGATATGTATTTCATCGAAATGAGCATCCCACGTGGGGACAGACCTTTGCTGGTCATTTTTCTTGATGGTTAGTTGAGTCTCTTTTGGTACGTACTAATCTGTTCTCATCCTTTAAGATTTTAGTTGGGGTACTATTAACCTCAAATTACTTTTTATGACCACAAAGTAGTATTTTTTTTTCGTAAAATTTGGTGAAACTGAAAACTCATTTTGGAGGTCAAAGTTTATGAATTCAATGTTTTAGGCATTTAGCTAAATTAAAAAAGGAAATGATGGTAAAAATTATCATAACCTACAATTTTAAAAGGAGTAATTTTTTTTATTTTTTTTATATCATCATTTACTTCTAAAGATCAAAATTAATTTTGAACGGAGGCATCATCATACTTCATCACTTGAAAAAGACAATAACTTACGAAGATTGTGAAAAGAATATGCGATGACTAGTCAAAATAGACTTGGTAGCATGTATCAATTACGACCCAGTGAGAATAGACTAATATTCTCAATTTCATACTCAAAATAACGAAAAAAGGGCTAGTAAAGCTTTAAGATAATTCTGGTAACATGACAAGTTTGTGGCTTGCCCATTCATCTTACTAAGGGTGTAATGTCAATAATTATTATTGGATCCACATCTCAAAATTCCTTTTGAATTCTTGAAACATCCACAATAAAAAAAACATGGTATTTCCAAAAGGGTGTAATGTCAATAATTTGACTAAAAAAATTAGCCACCCAACTGAAAATTTATATGATTAAACAATGGTTAATTTATATGATTAAAATAATGATTACAAATATTCCATCTAATTATTACACAAGTAGCATCTACATATCTATTTAATACTTAAATTTTAAAATTTCACGAGCTTAGATTTGTTCCAAGGGGCCTTTGGAAATCAAACACTGTTGAATTTGAACCATGGATGTAATAGGTTCAATTATGTCACTGAATCTATAAAGCCCTTTTTCAGAGTCCGTGTGATATTTTATCCAAATATTGAGGCTATGTGACATATTAAATCATTTAAAACAGTTGTTAGAAGAACAATATTACTGTTGAAAACAAGTGGTACTATGAGAATTATCTAAAGTAAATAACTATAATTAAATCCAAAATAATCTGGTCATTAAATATAACTAGTTAATGACGATACAGTATGAGGATGACTAGTTTTTTTCTCGTCTCGATACATGTGCATATATATTTAAAATTAGACAAATGGGAGGCTCTACCAACCCCCTCTTTATATCCTTTTACAGGAGCGGTGGTCCCCTATTATGCGCGCATACAGTCATTAGCCTCCAAAATGTTATGTGTTCATGTTTTCCTACAATACGGAGCTAATGACATGGAAGCGCAAAAGATTGGCCTATTTTGTACAAGACGGCAATGTCGACTGCGATTTGGTTATTGATGATTTGAGGGTAATGTTTTGAGTTTTGAATGCGGATGTTGGAAACAAGATGTATCAGTGCGTCTTTAGAGGTCGGATCCACTCACACAAAGATTTCACCTAGGATTCTGCCGCCAAGCCTCACAAGATGGACTATTACCATGGTGATGACATTCAAGATGGTTTCGTGCCTCGTGCCACCCAAAAACTTCCTATACATGGCTTGAGACATGTGACCTATGATATGTCCGATAAGAAAGACTGTGCCACCGGTTTTGTAACCCACCTCATCGATGTCAATTTTTTCTTATTTGTTATCTTTACGGTTAATCGCATCAAGACTCTCGTGTGTTTGCACGTTTGAACTTTCCGACCAAGGAATCTCTTTGCAGGTACACAATGTTTCATTCCTTTAGATGGTATGTTACTTATCTCTCTCTCTCTCTCTCTCTCTCTCTCTCTCTCTCTCCCTCCCTCCCTCCCTTTATCTATCTATCTATCTATCTATCTATCTATCTATCTATCTATCTATCTATCTATCTATCTATCTATCTATCTATCTATCTTTATGGTATTTAAACCCTTTTGTGGGCCCATAAAAAATAGATCAAAATGGTTTTTTTGCTATTTTAAAAAAATTGGTCAAACTATTTTGAGTCTGTATGGTTGCTGATAAAAAAGTTCATAGTTTTATCAAATGTGTTTTTTATGATTTCACTCCCACGTGAGTGACAAACAAAATATGCCCGTTATCTGAAATGGGTGGGTTTCTTTATTTCTAGGCTGTCAACTTTGAGCTTAGGGTTTTATTGAATTTTTCTATTTGGGTGCCCAGAAAAAGTCATCAGTGCATTCAAAAGGTTTGTTTTTAATTTTCTCTAATTTGAGTTAAGAAACAAATAAATGGGTGTAATCTAAAATGGGTTTTCTGTTTCTACCTTTGAGGTTAGGGTTTTAATGGATTTTTTTGTATGTGTGTGCGTATACTTGGATTACAGAAATACTATCATAAATATATTTATGCACCATTTCTAAAAATAGTTGAAACACACTAGTTGGATTTTTTGATACTCTTTGATTACAGTGCAATAACCAACTCAATATTTAATGTAAATGAAAAATGTTGAATTAAATAAATTAGGTTTCGGTTTCTAAAATGAACTCAAAAGATGATAAAAATAAACTTTGAAGTGTCTCTTTTACTTCAAGGACGCCAGATGTGAGGGGAACGCTGTCATAGAAAAGGGTCAGTTATTGGGAGGTTTTAAATGATTGAGTAGTTATATTTAGTGGGAGGATTTGAATGAGGTTATGTGCAAATTCCATTTATGACCCGATGCCAACCGGAATTCTCCTTGAGAGTTACATGTTTTAGGTGGGTTATTTTGGAAATAAAAAAGTGACGGAGCTTCAGGAATTCGAAATGACTCTCGACTTTATCTAATAGTATATATATATATATATATATATATATATATATATATATATGTATGTATGTATGTATGTATGTATGTGTGTGTGT